>CM045740.1:42885724-42895724 GCA_024760905.1 Plotosus lineatus
GAACTGAAAAATTGAGGTTTTTTTTTTTATATTGTTATAACTGAACACTGCTGAGAGTTATAGTGAAGTGCATTATTTTATATTTTGTGGTGCAGCTGAGCAGTGTTGAGTTATTGCGAGAGTTGAATCAAGTTTGACTTGTCTGACTTTTGTTTCGCTTGATGCGCCTTATAATCCGGTGCGCCTTATGTATGGGCTGAGACCATTCACTGATATTGTGCCCTATAATGCGGTTCACCTTATGGCCCGGAAAATATGGTATTATATTTGTTGATGGGTGGTACAATGGTGCAGTGGTTAGCGTATTCGCCTCACAAGCAGGTCCTGGGTTTTAGTCCCTGGCTCTTGGGGTTTTTTATTTATTTACTTTTAAATAAAAGTGGAGTTTGGATGTTTTTCCTGTCCATGCATGCGTTTCCTCCAGGTACTCCGGTTTCTTCCCACAGCGCAAAGACAATAAGTCCGATTGGCTGAGCGGGAGTGTAAGTGGTTCTGTGTGTTGCCCTGTGATTGGTTGACAAGCTATTCAAGGTGTACCCTGCCTTCTCCCGGTGTTGGATGTGATAGGCTCCGTCCCCAGTGGTTTGGCGAGTGTAAATTAATGTCGGTTTTATTTCTTAAAACCTAGCAATTAACTCCGATAATCAGTTTCCTTAATCTCCTTTCTTCATCCCGATTAAAACGTGATAATGATGTATGATTTATTGCACTTTCACACACGTTTTCCTCTTTCAGGTCCAAAAAGTTCATCGACTTCATCGAAGGCTGCCTGGTGAAGACGTACCCGAGCCGCCCGTCTACCGAGCAGCTGCTCAAGCACTCGTTCATCCGGGATCAGCCAACCGAGCGCCAGGTTCGCATCCAGCTCAAAGACCACATCGATCGCACACGCAAGAAGCGCGGCGAAAAAGGTGAACAGCGCACACACTTATTACACTTTACTTTTTCTCTCTAATTTATCCAATTATCGCATTCATTTCCCTCCCATCGAGTATGACCTTCTCTATCACGCAACCACCCCCGAGCAGGGAGGGGCGAAAGAATGCACACACCCCCGCCATGACATGTGATGCTAGCCACCTGCTTCCTTTTGAACTGCGGTGCACATATATTTGGGGGCGGTCTAACACACTCTGAGGGAAAGCGCTATCTGCCCCCCCTAGTATGAATGAGCTCACAGATGCCTGTGATTGATTGGCGATCACTGTGAGTGACAGGGAAGTGAGCGAATGCCTAATATAGTCGACAGATGTTATATACAGTAGTGTGGAATTTATTTTACATTGCTGTTGAATGCTAAACTCTGATTGGCCAGAAGCTTGATTCTTTTATTTTCTGTATAGCTTTTATGAAGGGGAGTTTATTTTTCCCGACGTTGCACAGTTTGAAATGTCACTATAATGGGATTAATCAAAAAAAAAAAAAAGTGTATTTTTGGCTTCTCGTCTCCGTTGGTTCCCAGTGCGTCATGCTCCAGTGTTTTGGAGGCGTCTGTAGTACCACCATGCTGTGTGGGTGAAGGCTGCACATTTCCCCCTTGAGTTTTTTCCAGCACATGCTTTTGAGATGCATGTGCATACACACACACACACACACACACACACACACACACACACGCACACGCACACAGACAGAGAGCGCCTCAGGACGTCTGCAAATGGTTTCGGGAAATCGGAGCACACAAGGGGACACACATTAAATGCATGATTTAAATTAAAATATTTCCATTTGCGTCACGTTGGGGTGTGAATGCCTGATGAAATGGGAACATGATGGGTCACGATGATGCGGGGCAAGATGTTTTACTAGTTCAGCGAGCTGAACGTTGATTCTGATTTGTCGCTCACAGAGGAGACGGAGTACGAGTACAGCGGCAGTGATGAAGAAGACGAGAACAGAGGTGATGAGAGAGAGTCCAGGTAACACTACAGCTAATACAGCAGGAATAACACCGACAGCCCACTGTACTCTCTGCAGTTTTCTCCCTGACTCTCAGACTGTCGGATTCAGAACCACAAGGGATTGAAGGCGGTCCTGTTTAGAAACCTTTTGAAGCACAAGCAGTAAAAGATGCATTTTAAAGCAGCTGTTAGGACTCAATGCGCTGCTGCTTTGATAGTGTACTTTTCAGAATTATGACTGAGACTAATGAACAGCAAGGGGAGAGAAAGAGGCCACACCCCTTTTACGTTATGCATTACTTGGGCATTATTTAGGATGCCTGACAGATACAGTGACCACACCCCTTTAACTCAGACTGAGTATACAAACCATTCTCTCCTTTATTGGGACTCACAAGCACAGACTACACCCCTTTACTGAGCCTGATTAAGACAAAGGTCATACCCACTTAACTGATTGTCAAACATAGAGGCCACTCCTTCTTTAGTGATATAATAGTGGTCGTATCCCGTTCAGGAAATACAACCCTCTTGACGATGACTGATCAACACCCCCTATACTCGTGAAAAATAGGGGCCACAGTCCTTCACTGAGACTGACAGCCATTGCCACACCCCCTTTACTGAGTAATAAATAGAGGTCACAGGCTATTTACATTGACTGACAGTAACAGTGGCACACCCCCTTAATTCAGTGACAAAAAGGGCCACACTCCTTCACTGAGACGTACAGCAATGGCCACACCCCCTTTACTCACTGAAAAATAGAGACATCCCCTTTACAGACACTGACAGTTACAGTGGTTACACCCCCTTTCCTCAGTGATAAATACAGAGGCCACACCCCTTCATAGACCCTTACAGTAACAGTGGCCACACCCCTTCACTCGTGACAAATAGCGGACACACTCCTTCACTGAGACTTACAATGATGGCCACACCCCCTTTTGCTGAGTCAGAAGTAGCGGGCACAGGCTTTTTACTTTGACTGACAGTAACAATGGCCACAGCCCCTTAACTCAGTGACAAATAGGGCCACACTCGTTCACTGAGACTCACAACAGTGGTTCCTCCCCCGTTTACTGAGTGACAAGTAAAGGCTCTTTCCCACCTTGACTGAAATTGAAGACTACGACCACACCCTCTTTACTGACACTGCTTAAAAGACACTTGCTTTTTGTTGCGTCCTTCACTGGGTTAATGTTTAAATCAGGGGTGCTCAATACGTCGATCGCGAGCTACCAGTCGATCTCAAAGGCAATATTGGTCGATCGCGAAGGTAGGATTGGTAAATAACATGACATTAAATAAATTTTTCTGACCTTTAGCTCACCGCGCATGTGCAAACAACGGCACTAAGTACCGCAAAACAAGCTAGTCAGCGAGTTCCCTCCTATTTTAAGCCCTAGCTTTTTTCTTAAAGTAAAGAAAGCTTATGAAACTGGATGCTGGAGCAAAGAAGAAGACAAAGTATCACTTTCATACAGAATGAGAGGCAGACTTTTTTTTCACGATGACATTTTTGAAGTGCGTTTGGAAGTGTGCTTGAGGCTGGCTGTCAGCAGCGACTGTCCGGATTATGCATCCCTGTCTGATTCAATTCAGTGCAAGTCATCAAAGTGAACTCGGTTAGTTACAAAAAAAGTTAATAGTTAATTATGTTGTTATACAATATTGGCTCATGCGGTTATGCACGGCACATAAACATACATTTACACATAAAGAATCC
This sequence comes from Plotosus lineatus, assembly GCA_024760905.1. Taxonomy (NCBI): domain Eukaryota; kingdom Metazoa; phylum Chordata; class Actinopteri; order Siluriformes; family Plotosidae; genus Plotosus; species Plotosus lineatus. Next base: position 42,889,355 of record CM045740.1, read on the forward strand.
TCAATATACTTTAAAATAAATATATGTTTTGCATTTTTGTAGTGGGTAGATCTTTGTGACTTGGTCATTCTATAAGTAGCTCGCGTGCTGGAAAAGTGTGAGCACCCCTGGTTTAAATCATAAAGATCTCTCTTACACTGGGGCTTAGGTCAAGCTTTACTGAGAGAGATTGCAAGATTTTGTTTCTTTATCTTTTTTATTGATAAAATCGTGCAGCCGGAGTGTAAAAATATTGAGCCAGGCACATTGATCAGTTCTCTGATACACCACCTCATCACTCACTGTCGCAATGAATGTTCTGTTCTCTCATCACTCTTCATCTTTCACCTGTCTGTCTGTCAGCTCCATCCTGAACGTACCGGGCGAGTCGACTCTGAGGCGGGACTTCCTGCGGCTGCAACAAGAGAACAAGGAGCGCACAGAGGCGCTGAAGAGGCAGCAGGCCCAGTTAGCAGCACAGCGCCGCGACCCCGAGGAGCACAAGCGGCAGTTACTGCATGATCGGCAGAAACGCATCGAGGAGCAGAAGGAGCAGCGGCGAAGGCTCGAGGAGGTAAAAAAAAGTTACGATTTATGATTCGTCCAAAACTTTGTTGAAACACTGTCTCTCATCATAACCTTCGACCCCTCTGGTACGTTATATATGGAAAAGTGCTTCTCATCAGATTTAAGGGGAATAAATGGAGCAGCGCTGCAGAAAGTAATGTTGGTTTGATGGAGAGATGTGTGCTTTTTGTGACTCATCTGTGAATAAAGGAGGCAAAGCAGTGTGTGTAGTAGTGTCTGTGTGTTTGTTTCCTCAGACTGAGTGTGTGCTACAGAACACGTCCACACTAGGAGTGGTTTTGTCTGGGTCGCACTTGGGTTCAGAATTTCACGCAAACACGTCTAGTCTGTTTAATTCTCTCTCTCTCTCTCTTTCTCTCTCTCTCTCTATATATATATATATATATATATATATATATATATATATATATATATATTTTTTTTTTTTTTTTTCTTTCTTCCTTTCGGCTTTTTCCCTTTTACTCGTGAGTCGCAAATCATCTGATTCGCACGTTTGATTTGGCAGAGGTTTTTACGTCGGATGCACTTCCTGTCACAACCCTTTTTAGCAAGGGACAGAAACACGCTGATGACTTTGCAGCTACTCTTTACGAAAGTCAGCAATGGTTCTTTTACATCAACCTCTCACCATAGACAGTGAGAGACATGGCCCGCCTTTGATAACCCAGTTAGCTGCACTGGGGGGACAGTGACAACCTTGTGGAGAGTGGGACTCGAACCCCCAACCTTTGGATCAGTGATCCAGCGCCCTATACCACTAGACCACCACTGCCCCATATATATATATATATATATATATATATATATATATATATATATACATATACACACACACGATGCAGAGGACAGGACGAGATGTAGGCAGATGGTTTGCTGTGGCGACCCCTGAAGGGAACAGCCGAAAGGAAAAGAAGATATATATATATATATATCACACACACATTTTTTAAGTGTCCAAAGACAGAATAATTTTTGTAATATTTAACTTGGTGAAGAATGTCATCTAAAGAATGTCTAAATTGTGAGACGCCTTCAGAGTTGTGTGTGTGTAAAGTAAGCAAGACGGAAAACCTGTACATTTCCATTTAAAACCTTTGCTGAAGGATATCGCTGGGATTATTAGTAAGAGAAGGAGGATGCTCTCAGTGTTGATTTGAGGCAGGACCAATCAGAACAACACTCGCGGATGAAAGGCACTCGGCGTTCTTTAAGAACGCAGGAAATTGACATGGGGGGAATAAGTTGCTAAGTGTTTAAATGATACCAGAAGCACACAACCTGGAAAGAAAAGCTCATGAGTGCACTAACTAATCAGTGAACGTGTATCTGGTTTGTTATGTACACTAGTTTTAAAACTGAAGTAGAACACGCTGTACCAAAATGGCTAACTGCTGCAGTACAATAAAGCAGATGGGAAGTTCTGTGTTTTTTTTTTTTTGGTGGTCAGCAGAGGACTGCCCAGTAATCGACCACAACAACAGAGAAAAGCCATGGGTCTGTAATGCAATAAGCATCATTAGCTGATATATTTATCTCACGTTTTTTGTACAAGAGTGAGTGAGGGAGGGGAGGACAGAGGAGAAGAGAAAGGAATTATAGAAACATTAAAAAAAACAAAAAACATTGCTAAATCTTGTACAATAAGCAATGTGCGCTTGGGATTTGAAGCAGGGGTTGGTAAGCTCTTGTATCGTGGTCATCCGTCACCTGCAGCCTCTTTATTCCTGTAAAACCACCAACCAGTCACTGCCTTGTGGTCCGCTGGGAAATATCCAATCAAACGCTTCTGTGTCTCTCTGCGCATTATGACCCTACTGTGCACACTGTACTTAGTGTGGATGTGATGGGGGACATTGGAAGGGCTTCCTGGACAGAGAAGGGTTTAGCTGGAGACCTGAACTTTGAAATGTTGACAGCCTTCCACGTGACCAATCCTCGCTTTAATGTTAACTTTTCTTCGATTGGCTGTTAATCTCAGTAGCAAAGATTTGTGTTTGTGTGCGTGTTGCATGTGTGAATTATTGGTGTCCTTGAATAAATCCCGTCCTATATATATATATATATATATGTATATATAATGTGTGTGTGTGTGTGTGTGCATAAGAGGCCTGTGTGAGAACATGCTCTGTGGCTGTTGCCCCTGTGGAATTATACTTATTGGGAATATAACAGTTAGACTTAATTCCAGATCTGGCTGGATTTATTCATATTGAGGAGCAGCTGCGAGAGAGCCACCACTGCAGCGGGGTGACTCATCAGTCTGTTCGTCACCTGTCCTTTTCATACATCTCTCTCTCTCTCTCTCTCTCTCTCTCTCTCTCACTTTTTGTCTCTCTTGCTCTTGTCCATCTTTCGCTTTACTTCCTGCTTAAAATCATTAGATAAAAAAAAAACATTTATTATATCTAATAGGTGAATAAAAGTAATTCTCGTTGTATGTGTGTCTCAGCAACAGAGAAAAGAGCGAGAGATGGTGAGGCAGCAGGAGAAGGCTCCTCACCGAAGACTCGACGACATGAGGAGGGAGGAGGACCGTAGGATGGCCGAGAGAGAGCAGGTAGCCAATCAATGCTCGAGAAGCACCACACCTCCACCAATAGTGTTGCAGCGTAGGCACCCACTCCGATCCTGGAATGCCTGTGAATCGGTTGCTATGGGAGCAGTATCTCAGTGCAGTTTTCAGTGTGTGTAAGAGAGAGAGAGTGTGTGTGTGTGTGTGTGTGTGTGTGTGTGTGTGTGTGTGTGTGTGTGTGTGTGTGTGTGTGTGTGTGTGGGCGAGCCGTGTTCTGTGTGCGGCCCCGCATTCAGCAGAATTCAAAGTGGCAGAGACATAAAACTGCAATCAGCAAGAATAAGTGTGTTTTGCTTCTGTAGAGACATGTACCATATAGCAGGCTCACTCTCTCTCACACGTTCTCAGTGCCCCAAGCGGTCTCACATACAATCACGCAAAAAAAAAAAAAAAAGCTCATCGCATGGAATTATTTTTAACATATTCGAACAAGCCAACATAGTCCCTGTTGACTACAGCGCCCACTGATGAAGGTGATATAGTTGAACAAATCCACAAGAAAAATGAAACTTTTTTTGTCACAAAATATCAATTGATGCAAAAAAAAATGTTTTCTGTGATTGAAAAAAGGAAGCACCCTCTTGGACTCCTAACTTAATATTGAGCAGAAATAACTTCCTGTAGGCGTTTTGTATAATTGTTCACCAGTTTCTGACAGCGACTTGCTGAAAGTTTTTGCACCATTCCTTGCATCTACTCCTCTTTTCAAATGCTCCTTGACAAGATTTTATTGAGGTTCGAATCTGCGAACTGTCCATCACGCTGTTGTTGTTTCTTCTGTTTGAGACATTCCTTGCTTATAATCCTGTTGAGAGTTTTGTCTCTAGTGCAACTTGAACATTCAGACCGATGAGCACACAGTATCTCTCGGCCCCGTTTGATCTGATGCAGAATACATAGTTGAATCAATGTCTATAATTTGTCCAGTCCCTGAGGCAGCAAAACAAGCCCAGACTGTAAACATCGAGCACCGTGCTTCACAGCTGGTCTGAGGTTCTTCTCCTGTTCATGTGTGTGCTGCTGCTGCCCAAGCAAATTTACTTTTGATTCATCGCTCCAGAGCACATTATTCCGAAAGTTCCGGTCTTTGCCTGTTTATTTGCTAGAAAACTGTAGTCTTGCAAAGTTTTTTTTTTTTTTTTTTTTTTTTTTTCCCCCCTGGAACGTCTCTTATGCAGGTCAGATTTATCAAAAACTCAAAGCAAGTCTCTTTAAACGCACCGGACAGTTTTCTCTAAGGCTGATTCAGCCTCTGCTATTCATAGATGATTTTTCCTTACAGTGAATTATTTACAGATTTGTTGACATCCCTTGTCAGTCTCAAAAGCATCCACATTGACTTTTTTTGGGGGGAAAGACCTTAAAGAAGAGTTTCGAGATTGACATAATGACCTCTCACCTTTTAGTTTCAAAGAATAAATCGGGTGGCACTGTGTGATCGCGGTTAGCATGTCTGCCTCACACAAATAAGGTGGTGGGGCAAATCCGTATGGGTGTTGCTATGTGAAGTCTGCATGCTTTCCCCTGTGCTGGCCTGTTTTCCTCTGGGTACTCTGGTTTCCTCTTGCAGTCCAAATACATGCTCCAAATTTCCTTGAGGTGTGTGTGTGTGTGTGTGTGTGTGTGTGTATCTTCATGTTCAGGGTCCCACACACAGATGGGCTCCAGCCACCCTGTGACTGTGGTAGGAGTAAATCTAATGTGGTGGACTTTTTTTTTTTTTTCCTAATATCACCACACACACACACACACACACACACACACTCATCTCCACACAACTACCAGCACAATGCTTGACTCCCACTCTCGCCTACTCCTGCTGCTTAACTACAGTAAACACAGTCCAAACACACTGATACTGTTCTACACTGTGCTGAAGGTATTAAAGCTTTGAAATATTCCCAGGCTTGATAAACCATATGAAGACACACACACACACACACACACACACACACACACACACACCAGTAAATGCAGAAGGCACAAAAGCAACCCTTTCCTCCTGCATTTTATTCATGCGCTTGCATACTTTCTCCTTTTCTCCTCATCTTTGTTCTTTTCTTGCTCCTGTCTGTCTATGTCTCTCTGTCTCTCTCTCTCTCTCTCTCTCTCGCTCTCTCTCTTGCTTTTTATTTTTGCTCTGTAGGAGTTTATAAGGCATAAGCTGGAAGAAGAGCAGAGACAGTTAGAGATCCTTCAGCAGCAGCTTCTACAGGAGCAGGCCTTGCTCATGGTAACACTAACCTCTTTTAACCCTTCGTCTTGCCACCTGCACTTACAACTAACACTACGACTGCTACTGCCGCTTCCCCCCTCCGCGCCCCCCCCCCCCGGGGTTGATGTGTCTCATACGTCACAGATTGTGCTTTAATGCCGACTGTAAGGCAGTAACATGGGCTTCAACAGTGTAGGAATATGGGTTCTTCAAAGGCACGGAAGGAGAGCCACCCCGGCCATCCCTTCGTACATTTAACTAGGAAAATAAATCATTATTAAAAGTACAAACATTAAAGCATTCCAGAAGAGATTATAGAGCAACGCAATACCAGAGAGATCACCAACACTATTCACTCTGCTTGTTATCGCATTTAAAAGCCTTTATGTAACATGAGACTGAAACACGGTGGAGAGATTTCTGGAACATGATCATACTCACGAGTGCAGAGTTAGAGGATAAATTTGCCGTGTGTGAGTTTTGTTTGTTTGTTTGTGAATGAGACACATCAGCAGTTTTGAGGACAGGACAGCATGCACCTTCCTCTTGTCTGTGATGATGATGATAGGACCGCTTTTTTCTTTTTTTTTTTTTTTTTTTTTTTAATTTTGGTGCACTGCATCGTAAGTCCGACCATTCCAATTGTGCGTAAATATTTTTTGCGAACAAGCTGTAACCCAGATCCCAGGATCATGAATCTACGAGTGGTCCGAGAAGTTTCAGAACGTGTTGTATTGATGTTCCAAGTATTAATGTGCATGCATATAGGAGTACAAGAGGAAGCAGCTGGAGGAGCAGCGACAGTCGGAGAGGTTACAGCGGCAGCTGCAGCAGGAGCACGCGTACCTCGTGTCCCTGCAACAACAACAGCAGCAGCAGCAGCAACAGCAGCAGGAGAAGAAACCACTTTATCATTACAGCAAGAACCTGGACAATAACAAGCCTGCCTGGGCCAGAGAGGTCCACACACACACACACACACTAGACATACACAGTATGACTCCATATCCTTAAGG
>CM045740.1:42905724-42915724 GCA_024760905.1 Plotosus lineatus
CACACACACTCTCTTTCTCCCTATCGCTCCCTCTCTTTCTCCCTCTCTCTCATTTACATACACTGTCACACACTCCCTCACACTCGGAGACTCTCATTATCTGAAATGTTCTCCTAACACGGAGTCTGTACAAACATTTTAGAGATGATGGTGTGTGTGTGTGTGTATATGTGTGTATTATGATGCGCGTGGATGCGAAATTGGTTCACTTTCTTTTAGCATCACAACGCAACTTCTCATCGATCTCTGCTTTCGTTGCGTCATTTTTTTCCCTGATGAAAAAAAAAAAATCACGTCATTTCTTCATTCCTGCATAACTGTACCACCAGCCAAGAGAAGAAATGAAGACATGGCAGCAGCGGTGACGTTTCGAACCGCACCACATCAGCCTCGGGTGGGTTTCCAGCACCCTCTGCTGCTTCTCGTGTGGTACTGCGGCATCTGTAATTTTCCATCCCGACTCCACTCTGTAATTCAGTAGCCTAGTGGTTTAACTTCCAGGAGTTAAACTTGAAGTAATTTCATTATTTATAGAGTTGAACCTAGCGGCATATTAGAATAATGTCCGAGGAGTGCTCACGATATCGGCCACCACGTTTTTTGAGCACCTCTTTGGACGCAAGACAGAATTCTTCACTTGTTTCTAGTCGGTACTTTAACAAGTTTTGGCTTTCTTTAGTTTTTTCTTATTCTTTCGCTCGTACATTGCAGGAGTGCAGCATTATTCCAAGCACGACGCTCTCCGAGTTACCCTTTGAGAAATTTTTTTTTGTTTTTTTTTTTTGTTGTTGTTGTTTTGTTTCTCTTTTGTTGTTTTGTTTTGTTTTTGTTTTTTTTTTGTTTTTTTGCCGTGGTTTTCTCTCGTTCTCGTATATCTCGGGCTGTTTGATATTCTCTGTATGTATAGGTATTTGGTATTATTCCTACTTTAATAATCTCTTGCTGTTCTCTTGCAATACGTGCTGTAATTGTGCTGTTCTCGTTCACAAGTTTTCATGAGCGGTCGTCCTCTTTTAGTGGTCGGATCACGAGGTCGGGGTGAGTCGGGTTTTGTTCTTTATTATTCGGAAGCAAAAATGCGTATTTGATTTGTGAGCAAAATTAAATGACCCGAGCAGTTATTGCTAACGTTAGCATGCTAACCTGGTAATGTGAAAGTGCAGTATGTGTGTCATGTTTTTGACCCTTTGCGACATCGGTTTTCTGAAAATGGTGCTTTTTTTTTTTTCTTTTTTTGAAGTATTCGTGAAAGGGAAGTCAGAAGAAGCTCGCGACAGCTTTATGGAGAAATACAAGACTGATCAGCTTTAGTTCTTGTATGGTTCTAGGAGGTCAGCATGGAGACATTGCTCAGTTTTTAATGCGACCATTTCGAGTTTATTTTCCGGATTTTATTTCAAAACCGCACTAAAAGTCTGTTCACACTCAAGATTTAATCACATGCACAAAACCCCCAAAAACATGAAACTGTGTTTTTTTTTTTCTGAAGGAAAACATGTTGGTTACCCTTTTCTTTTTTTCCTGTTTGCTGTGAGCACGACTCGCGTTTGTCACACTCACAAATATTATGCGTTTCTGCTTCCAAAAAAAAAAAGGCTCTCTGGTGTGAATTCCAGGCTTATTTGAAGGAAAAATATTCTTTTTAATTAATTTTTTATTTAAGTCTTTGATTTGGATTGTAATGGGAAGAGCCGCGATGATCACTTTGTTTAATGAAGAAAAAAAATCCATTTGGAATTAATTTTATTGTTTCACTTTGATTGATTAGAGAGAGACTCTTTTCTTTGGGTTTGCATTGATGGATGGATGGATGCTTGTTCATGTATGTCTCGGAGAGTGAGACGGTACTATAACCTACACGGTGTGGTCCAAAGCAATAGCAGTGTGTCTGTCGAGCTCTTAGCGGGCTCTGATCTTTGAGTGTGTGGATTCGGCATGCGTTTCAGCAGTCCGAGCGAATCAACACCATTACCACCATTCTTATTTACTTATTATTATTATTATTATTATTATTGTTATTATTATCAATTTTATTATCATTATCTTTTTTTGCGAACATAAAAAATTGTTTACGAATCGTGACTCGGTTTGATCTGTACAGTTCTCTTAACAGTAGACGTGTGTTGATTTGTAGATTTAGATCCTTAATGAGGTCAGAGTGGTGAGGAAAAGACTCCCGATGTGTGATGCCACACCCAACGCTGAAGCACAGGACAGTTTCTTATTATGATGGTGATGAGAGAAGTCAGGAGGTATCAGGAGGTAACTGAGCGTTTTGGGTCCATCATTGCTCCCAGAGAGACGCCTCTATATATTTAATATGATTTGAGATGTAATATTTCATGTGTGTATGTAGTGTATATATATAAAAGCTCTTTTATGTTGGTGTTTCTAAGATCTGAGACGCCGCTGGTTTTAAAAGGATGTTGGAAATGAGTCGATGAGAGAAGAACACGGTGTCTCTGTGTTTAAGACGTTCTGTGCTCCGGTTAATCATCCGAGTAGGTTTAGGATCTGAACACAAGACCATGTGGGTGGACATGAGGACGATGCAGTTGGAAATACAGCTCTGAGGAATTTTTTTATGATGCAGTACTGTGTAAAAGTCGTAGGCGCACTATGTATCCCACACGGGGCGGACCGGGTTTTAAGGGGCTGTCCGCCGCAGACACTTATTATTAACGCTCCAGCAGTGCCGGTTCCTCACTTAGTATTTGCTTCGAAAGGTCCCTTCAGGACACCCTACCAGCCTATTGGAACCAGGTCACCTTGACTTAGTTTTCAAGCTCATAGAGGTCAGTTTGACAAGATCCCCGTTAATATTCTAGCGGACACAGGTCTCTGGGCGGGGGACGGCGGGGAAGGTCACCTGGTGTTCTGTCACAAAGAACACATTTCTCGTTTTCTGCACATTATCGAGTCACATGATCGAACAGAAGGATGGTTGTAGTTTTGTAAAGAAAGCAGTGCACTGTGTAAAGCCGCGGCCTCATAATCATGAGCTCCGAATAAAGAACCCGATCGATTCAACTGTCGAAACCCGCGTGTGTACACAGAACAACACACCTTCTCTGCATCACAGGTACCGACCGTAGACGTGAGTGATGACTGTAAGCAAATGAGTTGGAGAAGCCGATGTTTCTCGGACAAGCGCGTATTTCCTCCGCCCATATCTGGCCGAGTGACCGCCCCCAAAAATCTGCCGGAATTGCTGCAGGTATCCCAGCGGCGGTTCTCGCTCGTAAACCGACCCTTGTGAGATCTTCTAATAAGAGTTGGTAAGAAAAAAAAGAACGGAGGCTGCGAATATGACAAGCGGGAGCAAGAGTCGAGACCTCCGGGAGGGCCATCTCCGATTCCGCGAGACGCTCAGTAGCACTTACAGCTCATTTCCTTAGAGAACTGCACACAGTGGATCTGAGATGAGAAACCAAAGGGTTCTGATACCAAAGTACGAACCGGGTCCCATTGATTACGTTTCATTCCACTTTAAGATTTTTACAAATGCTGAAATATTGAATTTTTTTCGTTGCTCTCCAGAATTTTTTTCTTAGTAGATGTGCCTATGACTTTTGCACAGTTCTGCGATATAGATATAAATATAGATATTAATATAAATAATAGTACCAGAAACTATTTATAGCAAATGTCGTTGTTTTTTTTAAACTGTACGTGATTTGATTGATCACGTTTATTTGGGACGATGTGCAAATTGGATGTATTTTTTATAGATATCTATTTCTTCCCCCCTTTCGAGTCCTATATTGGGCGTATCTCAATCCTACCGAGCGTCTCCCACAATCCTTTGCACACTTCTTTATAGTATATATATATATATATATATATATCGGTATTGTGTTTATCCTCGTCAGTAATCTTTGTTCGAACTCCCCAAAATGTTTACTGTTCTAGCAGTGCCTTGGAGCCGGGTTGCGGGTGTATGCACGCGTGTCTTTGCAAAAGACATTTTTTTGTTGTTGTTGTTGTTGTTTTTTTTAATTGAGTAAATACTCTGGGTTGCCCCACCCCCACACCGTCACCAGGAAGCGCATAAATAGTTCAGGGAAGAAGTTGAAAAAGAAAAAAGTGATGCAAGTGCAATCAGTGATGTTTCTCACATCAAGAAAGTGCACTTAAACTGACAATAAGTTCAGGCCCAGAAGCCGTTGTGCTTGGAAAGCCTGACTCCCCAGAATTCAGGCCTCACACGCCAGGATAACGTGTGAAGGCGTTCATGTGAAAGGAGGGAGGGCTGAGGGTCGCGAACCTTGAGCAGGCACATTTCCAATGTTGTTAGTTTTGTAATAGTAGTGGATTAGAAGTGTGTGTATAACTGTACTGATTGATCCTGAAGACACTGCGATCGATCCGTGCATGTGCAGATACTGGCGTGAAAAAGAAATTACATCATTTCACACTTGATTTCATCCATTGTGGGAAAAGCTTTTCCCCAGAGGCGAGGCCAATGAAATAGATGACACTAAACCTACTTGTTTTATTTTCATCCCGTATCCATATGGCCTCACAGATCCTCTCTCTCTTTCTATCTCTCTCTCTCTCTCTCTCTCTCTCTCTCTCTCTCTCTCTCTCTCTCTCTACCTCTCTCTCTCTCTCTGTTTCTCTCTCTCTCTCTCTCTCTCTCTCTCTCTCTCTCTCTCTCTCTCTCTCTCTGACTCTGTGTGTTGGTACAAGCTTGAAGTTCTCGGCCCCTGGCTGTAGAGGTTTAAGTTGCCATGGTGAGGATTCACTTGCATGTGTCGTGATGTAGCGTATCCCCCATCGTCGTCGTCTGCCCCCCACCCCACACACACACACACACACACACACACACACACACACACACACACACAAGCGTCTCCCGGGTCTCCGCTTGACTCGATCGATTTCATTAAAATTTCTTACCAAATGTAATAAGATGTTGAGCAATTTCCCCCTCAGTCCTAATAATATAGTGAAATATTTTCAGATCCTTTCTATATAAATCAAAAGTAAATATGTATACACACACACACACATATATATATATATATATCGTTTTAATGAGAATTTACTCTGAATGGTTTGAGATACTAAAACTAAGAGAGTTTACATGGAAGTGCACTGGGTGCCTGTTTGTGGCGGAATTGAAATGTAAGATTTGATTGGAGGATTATTTTACTACGGAGCACTACAGACGTGTATACTTCGATAGTTTTGATGAATGTAACCTTCACACGGTCGGATTTCTGTGTAATACCTATCTTGGCCTGATAACAACTTTAAGCACAATCTATATTTCTGCTTTCGATATCGTTCAGTTTGAGGGCTGGACCGATTCCTCTCTCACTCATTCTGTGTGCGGTGAGCTTCATAAAAGAGCGAGCGTCTGTGTGTGTGTGTGTGTGTGTGTGTGTGTGTGTGTGTGTGTGTGTGTGTGTGTGTGTGTGTGTGTGTGTGTGTGTGTGTGTGCGTGCGTGTCTGTGTGTGTGAGTGAATAGGGGGCTATTTTTAAACTAAGTATGGACTTTTCATGGTGATCAGAGAGAAAATGAGGAGGAGGCAGATGAGGTGGAGGATTATGGGCCGGTATTAAATTAAATTAGTTCAAAAGCAACAGAATACACCCTATATATATATATATATATATATATATATATATATATATATATATATATATATATATATATATATATATATATACACACACACACACACACACATATGACTTTCAACTCCCCTCTGTATGAATTTGGTGTCACCTTTGGCCGGCAGCAGCAGGCATGCGGATGAGTACACGGAGCTTTGTGTGGTTAGGATGAGGGCAAAATGGATGATGCGCCTCAATGGTGATATATTTTCTGTATTTTCGAGCAACACCAACAGTGGCGAGAGAGAATATCAGGATTTCAGAATGCACAGAATGTGGAGGAGCAATACTTGGGATGTTTTTGAGCGAAGAGTAAAAGGCTATGGCTTGTACGAAAGGTTGTTGATTTACCATAGACGGTCGTTTTGAGTTTTGTGTGACTGACATGAAAGACTGTGTAGATTTCAGGAGAAAAAAAATCAAACCGGCTTTAATGAGACAACAATGCACTGAAGGCTGGGATCAGTTGTCTGTCAAGCCACAGAAGGCGACGTGGCGTTTTTGGATGTTGATCATTTTATGCAAAGTTACATGTGGTTTTATGAAATTGATCATGTACGCAAAGCTACGTGTAATATTGAGGTATTGACCGTGTGAACAAATCTCTATTGATTAACGACCCCAACAACGTCCGGAGGTTGTGCGAATTCACAGTACCGGCATTGTTCCGAAGGCAATGTATTTTTTTAAGCTGTTGATCAATTTCAAAAAACTTCTGTGTGGCTTTGCGACATTCACATACGGACGCCTGCAGGTTTTTTGTGTCCTGACCGTGTTGATGATCTGCCCAGGCTTCGTCCACAGGCTTTACACCGCACAATAACGGCGTGTTATACAAATGGAACCACATACACAAAGGTGGACACAGTTTTCTGATATTTATGCCCAGGATGCTCGTGAAAGCTGGCCTTGATGTTTCCGTGGACTTCGTGCAATTTTCACCGGAATTCGCTTGCATCAGAGAGCGAGGTGAACATGCCAACGCTATGGAATTCTCAGGCGCAATAAATTACACACTTCATGCCCGTAAAGTCATGTGTGTCACCAAATTATGACTGAAAGCTTCCACTGAATTTTATCCCTTACTACTGACTCCTTGATTTAATTCCCCAATTATGAACGAATCATGATGTCCGACAGGAATCTCTCGCTGCTGGTGTGAGTCCAAATACACATGAACCCGGTCCTGTTTCAGGGTAGCGTGTCGTGAGTGTGTGAGTGTGTGTGTGTGTGTGTGTTTTATGGGTGTGTTTTTCTCGTTAAGGCCTTTAACTGCTGTTTTTTTAGGCACATCGGTCTTCTTTGCATACGGTTAGCATGATGCTAATGAGACGATTGTTTTTATGATCCTCTCGTCATAGTAATACACCCCCGAGTCAATTTTGTAGTTTTTTTTTCCTCTCCCTCTTTTTTTTTTTTTTTTTTTTTTTTTTCAGTGCATCTTTTGGTTGATTCTGATTGCATGACCAAGAGAGGTCAAAGGTCAATAGAAAGTTTTTAAAGTTGATATCCTCTGTGATGGGTTAATAATTCTTCCTTTCTTTTGTTGAGTTTTTTTTTTTTTGTTGTTGTTCACTGTTATCCTTCTATCCTAAACACTTTGTTAAAATATAAAAATGGATATTTGATTGAAAGATGTGTGTGTGTGTGTGTGTGTGTGTGGGTGTGTGTGTGTGAGTGTGTGTGTGTGTGTGTTTACCTTTGAGAGCAGATGTGAGATGATTTTAATGACCTGATGATGGTTTTCAGTTTTCCAGTGTTTGGGATGAAATCATACATCTGTAATGTCTTAAATACAGGATTGTTTGAAAATAAAAAATCTATATATAAATATACATCTTGATATCAGTTTAAAATAAGTGTGGTTCCTTTTTCTCTCCTCCGTAATTTTTCACATAAAACATTTTTGTTTACATTTCAGTTTTTATTTATTGTCCTTACAGTGTTATCTGAGGCACGCAGGAAAAAAAAAACATGACTAAAATAAGAATAGAAAATCAGAATATAAACAAAACATTCAAACAGAAGCCATCAGGTACGTAGCTATGGGTACCGTATATACCACAAGTGTCTATCGTATTTAAAAAAAACTTAAAAAGTGGAATTTCGGTCAACAGGATGAAAAATCACGTCATTGTTTTAACCACATGCTTTTGATTCCTCAAATCATTTTTAACGCCATTTAATAGAATATCATTGTACCTGTGTGATACCGGATGGGCACTGATGATGAATAAGGGTTTTAAAATAAAATAAAAACTAGAAATCCCACCTCCATACTGTCTGATCGGCCTGACCTTGACCTTTTTGACTTCACTCATGTTTGAGTCAGCATGGATGTATATACAAAGTCCAAAGACAATCCTTCAAAGCGTTCTCTAGATCTCGTATTGTACTCACAAGAACAGCACACATGAGGCTGCAGTGATCTTGATCTATGACCCCTAAAATCAAATGAGTGCATCCTTGAGTCAAGGTGCACGTTTGTGCAGTGTTGAAAGAAAATCCCACAAAGCATTTTTAAGGTGCCGCATCCACAAGAATGACACAGACGGACAGCTTGAAATCGTAATGCCTCAAGCACGGCGTGTCGCCAAAATGGAGGTCTGATAGGAATAAAATGACTCTGGGCATCATTTTAACCAAGTGACATAAGGGATATCAGCATTCTTGGGCGGGGCAGTGGTGGTCCGGAGGTAAGGTACTGGATCACTGATCTCAAGGTCGGGGGTTCAAGCCCCACTATCAATGGGTTGGCACTGCTGTCCCACCAGTGCAGCGAACTGAGGGCAAAGGCGGGCGGCCAAGTCTCTCACTGTCCGCTCTGAGGCAAGTAAAAGAATCATTGCTGACCTTTGTCAACAGTCGACTGTATAGCCGTTAGCATATTTCTGCCCTGCGATGGGTATTCTGCCCTCACCCAAAGTTGGTTAAGATGGACGCCCATCCGCCTGCAACCGTAATTAGAATTAAACGGTTCGGAAAATTAATGAATAAGCATTCACTTGTCCTTTTTTCCAACCGAGCTCATCTTTTTCATTCCGCATCCAAATACATTCCTTCTCAAAGTTAAGTACATCAAATGAATAAATGTTTCCTGGGAATCGCGTAGTGATAAAACGACCTCAATTTGACCTTGCAAAAGTAGGTCAAGGTCATGGACCTCTGAACCTTTTACAATGGTGTTGAAAGAGTTTGATGTTCAGTAATCACACTGCAAAAAGGGCAAATTTGAATTTATTGTGACCTCAATTTGACTTTGAAAAACAGGTCAAGGTCATTGTACTCAGTATTCACGTAAGGAGGTCTTACATATAATATTACCTTCCCGTGACAAATTGATGATCAATGTTCACACGTCATGTAACTAACAGACGGACGGACAGATCTTATTACCCTCTGGACACAAAAAAAAATTTGGCTGTTCCATATGTTACCTATTCCAAATATTCCATATTTTCCCCGAATTAGCTGTTGGTGCTTGGACCCCTGTGATCGCTTCATGTATGTACATATGTATACGCTGCTATCGCTCGTTATGACTCCTCGATGTCGGGTACCAGTGCCACACTAGTCACATGCTGGAATTCCAGTTCCAGATTCTTGAAAGCATGGTGTCTGTCATTTCCGAAATATTGGCATGTGTCTGTTTCAGACACGGCTTGGCTGAAAGCACCGTACAAAAATTAAATGCAAAAAGGGGGGGAAAGTCCTTAAGATCATCTCATCTTCACGGTGAGTGTATTCAAATAAACATAAATCTAAATTACTGGATGCTAACTTCAACAAAAGTGTTTTGGAGTCACTGAAGTGGACACTGGAGTGTGTATTCTACAGTGGGTTTCAGTCTTCTGCAAACATGTACTGTGTGTGTGTGTGTGTGTGTGTGTGTGTGTGTGTGTGTGTGAAGATAGAGAGAAAGAACAAACATTCGTGTTTAGCTTCAGTGGGTCAAACCTGTGACCTGTTTCCACAGTTACTGGTGTACAGATTCAGGTGCGGTTATGTATAAAGCAATTATCAGAATAAACTCAATATACCTAATTGGTGTAATATATTATTATATACAATATGCGTCAGAGAGTATGTGTGTGTGTGTGTGTGTGTGTGTGTGTGTGTGTGTGTACAGTAAAACAGGCATACAGAATGTAGTGTGTGTGAGAGAGATGTCAGTTCCAGATCTTGAGGAAGCTGTCCCAGGAGCCAGTGCACACGGCCATGCCATCATCAGTCACACCGAGACAGCTCACGCGGTTGTCATGGCCGGCCAGGACGCCTGTTAGGAAAGCAACGGGTCCCATATCAGCAAATATTCCAAAGCTCCTGATTTGATCAATAGTGCATTGATTAACTCATTTGTGAACCATTCTTTAA
>CM045740.1:42920724-42930724 GCA_024760905.1 Plotosus lineatus
TGAGCAATTCAGGATGTTCTGTTCTAGGAAATTATTCTAGCCACACCCACCGGAGATGTGCAGTCGTGCATTCTGATTGGCTAATCTACTGCATAGATATCAGCTCATGTACCATTATTAAAAAAAAAAAAAAAAAAATTGGCGGAACAAAATTTATCTGACAAGGCCTATTTATTTTATTATTATTTTGCAAAACTATTAATCCCATAAGGAAAATTATTTCTTCTGAATTTAACTCATCCAAAGTGAGACACACATAAACAGTGAGCACGCAGGCACACACAAACACACTCGGCACACACATTGGGGAGCCCAGAGAGCAGTCGTGGCTTAGGTGCCTTGCTCAAGGGCACTTCAGGCACTGATGTGGAGGAATTGAAGGTGCAGCTCACTCCCCCATCTCCACACATTTTTCCTGCTATTTCGGGAATCGAACCACCAACTTTTTGCTCCCAAATCGACTTCTCTAGCTGTTCGGCTATGGCTGAACCCATTTTGTTTTTTCCTTATTCCTTTTTTTTTTTTTTTTTTTTTTTTTAATATTATTTTATTATTTTTTTTTATATCGCTTGTAAAGCAGAAATGTTTCAGGGTTGATGACCTTCTGCATGTGTTTATATAAACTTTACCTGAGTAAGTGTGGAGTCTCCACATGCTTTCCGTGCATCCTGTAAAAACAAATTTTAAGGTTATTTTCGTCAGTGGTCCGAACAAACAGTCGCTATTTGAAACTTTGAATGATCCGATTATAAAGACATTCCGGTTAAAGGAGGCTCTGAATGTCCTCATACTCTTATCTGGTTCTTCAGCTGCTCAGCCTCCTGTCGAAGCTGCTCCAGCTCACTCATCTTGAAACGACCTTTGACCTTTCACTTTAGCCACTCCTGCAACCACCTGGGAAGTGAAACCACAAACGACATTTCATGTTTCACAAGTGGTCATGTGATCTGTAAAAGACTGTTCACAATCATCGAAATCATGGGCATCATTGTCCACGGGAGGACACAAACTTATAAGTCACTTCCGGACCGATTCCAAATACCCATTTACAATTATTCTGGATTCACGCTGGATTCCAGCTCAAGTCAGTTTTACTTATAATGTCAATTGTCACAAATAATCAATCAATCAATCAGGTAATAAATAAATAAACTATCAATTGGTTGTCAAAGCTACCGATACCTATGAAGTGATAATAAATCTCTCTCCGCATCATCAATTGTTGATTCTCAAAATTGCAGCAATTTTCCCAAAAAATGAAAAGTTTCCGCCCACCAGTGCCTTATATACATAGTATATGCATATGACACGCTCAACTCATAAACAGTAAACGCGATGCACAGCTGAATTATGTCAACATGTAGTTGTACGGGTGTACAAACACTGAGCATGACAACAATATCAAACTTTTAGTGTCTGGAATAGAAAACCTAAAAAAATTCAGAGGCGTTTAGGAGTCTTGTGTTATATTTTAGTTTTATTTCACAAATTTATCAGAAAACTGAGTGAGCATTAACTTGAGTGAGCATTCCCTACAGTCATAAGGACTCTGAACTCTTTGCACTGAATGTACATTACAGCCTTGTCTGTCTTTTTGTTGTCTATTATTACTGTAGTTGTTATGGAAATGTTTGTAATCATTTGTTTTCATGTGTGCTGTCTTTGTTGTATGATGTGTGTTGTTAATGTCCTTTGTAACTTTTGTCATAGCTGAGTGCTGTACCGATAGCAAATTCCACCAACTTGGTTGTGTGGTCATTAATAAATAAATGAATGAAATGAATGAATGAATGAAATGTTGATTCGCTTAGCAATTGATATACTGTATATATATTATATATTATATATATAAATATATAATATATATTCTTTTTTTCCTTTTGGCTTTTTCCTTTTCTCAGGGGTCACCACAGTGAATCATCTGATTTGCATGTTTGGTTTGGCATAGGTTTTTACGTTGGCTGCCCTTCCTGACACAACCCTTTAGCACGAGGCAAGAGGCGGAAACACGCTGACGGCTATGCAGCTACTCTTTAGCAATGGTCAGCATATATATATATATATATATATGGGAACAGCCGAAAGGAAAAGAAGAAGATATATATATATATATTTACGAAATTAATCCATTCCGAGGGCAAGCTCGTAAGTGGAAATGTTCATTACATGAAACAAAGATTCCCATCAAAAACAATAGAAAACCAATTAATCTGTTCCAACCCCCTCCCAAACTCATATAACCTGACACAAACATGTATTCTTGACGTAATATATTCAAGATTAAAATGTAGCAATAATTTTTTACAATAAAAACACATGTACAGTAACATTAATAATACTGTAATTAACAATAGTATAATAATAAAACAATAATAAACAATAAGTTTATCTATGATTTCAAGCTTCATTTCAAGCGAAATCGGTTTTCTCCTTTTGAATACATCAGCCACCTTCTTACGACCCATCTTAGAAACCCTGGGATATTCACAATGAAAAATAAGACTGAAAAAGTCACAAAATCCGAACCACAGAAAAGAAAACCTTTAGTGCATGTGCACGTTACTAATGCCAGCGCAGAAATGAGAGCAGAAGAATATGAGACTAATTGGCATGTATGACCCTGGGGAACATGCTTTAACATACTGGTGGACCACCTTTATAAGTGTGATTACGCATACTCTACACTAGGAGGCAGTGGAGCTCTCACTGTGTTCCTGATGGTATAGGGGAAAAGCACCAAGCAAACGATATGAGTAAACTATTTATAGTTGTGTGTATGGGGCAATGGGGGGTGCATAACGTTTTCTTTTCTTGCGATAGGAGGCATAATAGAAACTAATTGAGAAGCACTGCACAAGGCATTCTCGGAGCGCGGAGGAATACAAGGCTAACCTTCCTTCCCCTCCTTTCCAGGGCATACCTCCACCTCTCTAGATTTTCCTGCACTTGTTCTCTGCTCTCACTACAGATCACAATGTCATCTGCAAACATCATAGTCCATGGGGAATCTTGTCTAACTTCGTCTGTCAGCCTGTCCATCACTATAGCAAACAAGAAGGGGCTCAGAGCTGACCCTTGATGCAGTCCCACCTCCACCTTGAACTCTTCTGTAACACCAACAGCACACCTCACCACTGTCTTACATCTCTCATACATGTCCTGCACCACTCTAACATACTTCTCTGCCACTCCAGACTTCCTCATGCAATACCACAGTTCTTCTCTCGGCACCCTGTCATATACTTTCTCCAGATCCACAAAGGCACAATGCAGCTCCCTCTGACCTTCTCTGTACTTCTCTATTAACATCCTCAAAGCAAACACTGCATCTGTGGTGCTCTTTCTTGGCATGAAACCAAATTGTTGTTCACAAATGCTGACCTCTGCCCTTAGTCTAGCTTCCACTATTCTTTCCCATAACTTCATCGTATGGCTCATAAACTTTATCCCTCTGTAGTTGCCACAACTCTGCACGTCTCCCTTGTTCTTAAAAATGGGCACCAGCACACTTCTCCATTTCTCTGGCATCCTATCACTCTCTAAGACCTTGTTGAATGTTCTTGTCAGGAAATCTACTGCTACCACTCCTAGACACGTCCATTCCTCCACTGGTATGCCATTAGGACCAACTGCCTTTCCACTCTTCATCCTCTTCAATGCCCTCCTCACTTCACCCTTCTTAATCTTTTGCTACTTCCTGGTGCTCAACAGTCACCTCTTCTACTCTTTTTTCTCTCTCATTTTCCTCATTCATCAGCTCTTCAAAGTACTCTTTCCATCTTCCCAGCACACTTCTGTCATCAGTCAATACATTTCCCTCTCTGTCTTTAATCACTCTAACTTGCTGCATGTCCTTTCCTTCTCTATTTCTCTGCTGTGCCAACCTGTATAAATCATTTTCTCTCTCTTTACTTTCCAACCGAGCATACAAGTCCTCATGCGCCTTCTGTTTGGCCTTTGACACCGCTACCTTCGCCTGACACTGTGTCTCCCTGTACTCCTGTTTACTCTCTTCGGTTTTCTCAATGTCCCACTTCTTCTTAGCTAACCTCTTCCTTTGTACACACTCCTGCACTTCCTCATTCCACCACCAAGTCTCCTTATCTCCTCTCCTTCCAGATGACACACCAAGTATTCTCCTACCTGTCTCCCTGATCACATTAGCTGTGGTTGTCCAGTCATCTGGAAGCAGTTCCTGACCACCCAAAGTCTGTTTCAACTCCTCCTTGAAGACAACACGACACTCTTCCTTTTTCAGCTTCCACCACTTTGTCTTCTGCTCTGCCTTTGCCTTCTTCACCTTCCTCACGATCAGCGTCATCCTGCACACCACCATCCTATGCTGTTTGGCAACACTCTCACCCGCTACTACTTTGCAGTCACTGACTTCCTTCAAATTATATCGCCCACACAAGATGTAGTCTACCTGTGTGCTCCTACCTCCACTTTTATCAGTCACCATATGCTCCTGTCTCTTCTGGAAGAGCATATTTACCACAGCCATTTCCATCTTCTTCTTTCTTCTTCTTTTCCTTTCGGCTGTTCCCTTCAGGGGTCGCCACAGCAAATGATCTGCCTCCATCTCTCCCTATCCTCTGCATCTTCTACTCTTACTCCAACGACCTTCATGTCCGCCTTCACCGCATCCATAAATCTTCTCTTTGGTCCTCCTCTGGGCCTTTTGCCTGGTAGTTCCAACCTCAGAATCCTACGACCAATATACTCACTATCCCTCCTCTGTACATATCCAAACCATCTCAATCTAGCCTCTCTGACTTTGTCTCCAAAACATCTAACATGTGCTGTCCCTCTGATGTACTCATTTCTGATCCTATCCATCCTCGTTACTCCCAAAGAGAACCTCAACATTTTCATCTCTGCTACCTCCAACTCTGACTACTGTCTTTTCCCCAGGGCCACTGTCTCTAAACCATACAACATTGCTGGCCTCATCACCGTCTTGTACACTTTTCCCTTCATTCTTGCCGATACTCTCCTATCACATATCACACCGGAAACTTTTTTCCATCCATTCCAACCTGCCTGCACGCGCTTCTTCACCTCTTTTCCACACTCTCCATTGCTCTGGATTGTTGAGCCTAAGTACTTAAAATCCTCCACCTTCTTTATCTCTGCCCCCTGTAACCTCAAAGTTCCTCTTGGGTCCTTGTCATACATACACATGTATTCTGTCTTACTGAGGCTAACCTTCCTTCCCCTCCTTTCCAGGGCATACCTCCACCTCTCTAGATTTTCCTGCACTTGTTCTCTGCTCTCACTACAGATCACAATGTCATCTGCAAACATCATAGTCCATGGGGAATCTTGTCTAACTTCGTCTGTCAGCCTGTCCATCACTATAGCAAACAAGAAGGGGCTCAGAGCTGACCCTTGATGAAGTCCCACCTCCACCTTGAACTCTTCTGTAACACCAACAGCACACCTCACCACTGTCTTACATCTCTCATACATGTCCTGCACCACTCTAACATACTTCTCTGCCACTCCAGACT
Source organism: Plotosus lineatus (assembly GCA_024760905.1). Classification (NCBI taxonomy): domain Eukaryota; kingdom Metazoa; phylum Chordata; class Actinopteri; order Siluriformes; family Plotosidae; genus Plotosus; species Plotosus lineatus. The sequence continues at coordinate 42,926,238 of CM045740.1, forward strand.
TCCTCATGCAATACCACAGTTCTTCTCTCGGCACCCTGTCATATACTTTCTCCAGATCCACAAAGGCACAATGCAGCTCCCTCTGACCTTCTCTGTACTTCTCTATTAACATCCTCAAAGCAAACACTGCATCTGTGGTGCTCTTTCTTGGCATGAAACCAAATTGTTGTTCACAAATGCTGACCTCTGCCCTTAGTCTAGCTTCCACTATTCTTTCCCATAACTTCATCGTATGGCTCATAAACTTTATCCCTCTGTAGTTGCCACAACTCTGCACGTCTCCCTTGTTCTTAAAAATGGGCACCAGCACACTTCTCCTCCATTCCTCTGGCATCTGCTCACTTTCTAAGACCTTGTTGAATATTCTTGTCAGAAAATCTACTGCTACCTCTCCTAGACACTTCCATACCTCAACTGGTATGTCATCAGGGCCAACTGCCTTTCCACTCTTCATCCTCTTCAATGCCCTCCTCACTTCTCCCTTACTAATCTTTGCTACTTCCTGCTCCTCAACGGTCACCCCTTCTACTCTTTTTTCTCTCTCATTTTCCTCATTCATCAGCTCTTCAAAGTACTCTTTCGATCTTCCCAGCACACTTCTGTCATCAGTCAATACATTTCCCTCTCTGTCCTTTATCACTCTAACTTGCTGCACGTCTTTCCCATCTCTATTTCTCTGCTGTGCTAACCTGTATAGATCATTTTCTCCTTCCTTACTGTTCAACCTATCATACAAGTCATCATACGCCCTCTGATTGGCCTTTGACACTGCTACCTTCGTCTCCCTGTACTCCTGTTTACTCTCTTCGGTCCTCTCAATGTCCCACTTCTTCTTGGCTAACCTCTTCTTTTGTACACACGCCTGCACTTCCTCATTCCACCACCAAGTTTCCTTATCTACTTTCCTTCCAGAGGACACACCAAGTACTCTCCTACCGGTCTCCCTGATCACATTGGCTGTGGTTGTCCAGTCCTCTGGAAGCACTTCCTGACTACCCAAAGCCTGTTTCAACTCCTCCTTGAAGACAACACGATACTCTTCCTTTTTCAGCTTCCACCACTTTGTCTTCTGCTCTGCCTTTGCCTTTTTCACCTTTCTCACCATCAGTATCATCCTGCACACCACCATCCTATGCTGTTTGGCAACACTCTCACCCACTACTACTTTGCAGTCACTGATTTCCTTCAAATTACATCGCCTGCACAAGATGTAGTCTACCTGTGTGCTCTTACCTCCGCTTTCATAAGTCACCCTATGCTTCTGTTTCTTCTTGAAGAAAGTATTCACCACAGCCATTTCCATCCTTTTTGCAAAATCGATCAACATCTGTCCTTCTGTGTTCCTGTCCTGGATACCAAACCTGCCCATCACTTCCTCGTCCCCTCTGTTGCCTGCACCAACATGTCCACTAACAACATTGACCATCACGCCTTCAATTTCTAACTTGAGACTCATCACTCTGTCTGACACTCTTTTCACTTCTAGAACATTCCTGACAAACCCCTCCTTCAAGATGACTCCTACTTCATTTCTCTTCCCATCCACACCATGAAAACAGTTTAAACCCTGCTCCTAAGCTTCTCGCCTCGCTATCTTTCCACCTAGTCTCCTGAACACACAGTATGTCCACCTTCCTCCTCTGCATCATGCCAGCCAGCTCTCTACCTTTTCCTGCCATTGTTCCAACATTTAAAGTCCCTACTCTCAGTCCTCGACTCGTGCTTTTCCTCTTCTCTCTCTGCCTACGGACACGCCTCCCGCCTCTCCTTCTTCGACGTCTTCGACCAACAGTAGACCAATTTCCACCTGCACCCTGTTGGTTAACAGCACTGATGGCGGTCGTTGTTAACCCGAGCCTCGACCGATCCGGTATGACATTGTTTGTTGTGACTCGCATTTTTTATTTGGCATTTGTTTTACGCTGGATGCCCTTCCTGAACCAACCGTCTGCATTTATCCGGGCTTGGGACCGGCATGAGGGAGAGACACTGGTTGTGCCCCTCCCTCACGGCTGCATTCGAGTTACCACTGTATGTGTGTTTGTACATATATATATATATATATATATATATATATATATATATATATATATATATATATATATATATATATATATTTATATATGTGTGTGTGTGTGTGTGTGTGTGTGTGTATGTGTGTCTTGGCCTGTGATGATCTGATGAGGCGTCCAGTCTCGGATGATCAACCAAGGTAGGAGGATATATATAGATATCTATCTATCAGGTGCAGAATTAAAACCCCTCCCACTAAATGTGGGATCATTTCAGCCTATGCTCGTTCTGGAAAATACAGGGTCATTAAAGATGATGGTTTGTGGTGTATCATAAAGATTAAAAAGTGCTGTAAAGAAAAATGGTGTAGCGTTAGTTAATTCTTTATAAAATTCAATAAAAATTAAAAAAAAATCAAACTTAAAAATAGTTTTGTTTCAAAACATTGTGTCAGCACCTCGTTACCTCGTCTTCTTTCCTTCCTTGCCATCAACTTTTTAAACCCACATCTATTCATCTTTGTTTTCACACCAACTTAAATTTTTTTCAAAAGCTTTAATATATGAGCTATTTATATCTCACATCAATTACCAAAAAAATAAAAGAAAAGTATCGATTGTTCGAGCTAGAGAATGTAATAAATGATTTATTAATGCTTCATAAATACATAATACACTGTAATTTTCTTGTTAGTATTTAATATTTCATGAATTGACACTGGCGCTATTGGCTTGAAAGCGTGTCTGGAGCGAGAAAGCCAGAGCAACAGCCACTTTAATCTTCCCTAATGGATAAAAGTGGACTCTAACAGCTCCAGAGGCCACTTCCAAGCCCCGAAAGAGATTAACATCACAGCAAACTGCTACACCCAAAAGTATATAACATATAATATGCCGTGTGATTTGGATCGGTATCAATGAAATTTACACTTGTAGCTTCCTTTTTTAACATGATGTCATATTCGGATTTAAAAAAGCGAAACAGAATCATGTGTTGTCCTCTTACCCTTCAGTCGCCTATCAGAAGAAAGTCGTTGCACGTTAAAATTCGTTCAGCAGCCAAGTGTCTCTTCAGTTTTTTTTTCCGGATGGACAGCGCTATTAGCACGATGCTAATAGGTATTGTGGTTTCAGTCGTGCGATTACACTGTACAGTCCTGTCTCTATCAGCTCTACTGGGTTGTCAGGTTGCTCACAAATATCAAGTATCTTCATGTGAACTCAAAATGCACATAAATATTCAACTTGGATCAGCTGGAAGTTTGGTTTGCATTTGTTTGTGTGTTCATTCAAATTCACCGAAACCACCAACCAACCCCCGGCGACTGCAGGGCACCTGAATTTGCATATTTCCTGTTAAACCGAGTTGTACAATCTGAGAACTTTGCATACGGAACACGCGAAGGCTTCAACACTGAAGTAACAGATAAAGCACTTTTACACATACAGAACTGTCACGCAGTTGGTTTGGATAGAGAAGAAGAGTTGTGCACTCGGGGGCAGCCGAGACCAGTTCAGGCACCTGGGTTGGTCAGAATCTCTTGAAAAGTCCGTTCACGACGCTAATGTGGCGAGATGAAAACTTCAGGATTCCCTAAGTGTGAGCCCAGCACGTTGTCAAAGATGCACTTCCATGGCTGGTGGTGATCATATGTGATAGGGAGCAGCATGTGCATGGGCAGCAGTTCATAAAGAGGTGGATGGCAGCATCTCATGTCACGGAGGGGGCATGTGCATGCTTACGCCCCTCAGTGATTGGTGGCGGTCATATCTCAGAGGCAACACTTGACAGTAGGAATTTGGTACGATTAAATTTAGCGGAATAAAAAAAAAAGGGCCTCAGAATTATCACATGAGAAAAAGCAGATGATCATTGGAGTCCAGCACTCAAAGCGAGGCTGGAGAAGGAACGCCTATTTATAGTGATAATAGCAACACAGCATTAAAACACAACAACAAAAAAAAAAATTCTGCTATTTCCAACTCTGTCGTTTCATGATCTGGAGATAACTCGACCCTGACCAAGCACGGAAGCAGCCTCAGCCCCATCACATGACACAGGGTGGTTTCAAGCTAATGAAATATTTTCAAGAGATTATCATTAGATTTCCTCTTTTCTCCAACAGTGTAGCAAAGATCTACTCTCATTTAAGGTAGATCATCTCATCCAACCCAAAACACACGGTGCTTTTGATGGACTGCGTCATAATGTGGGTCAAAGCATGTCTCATAACTAACATCTCTGCCAAATGTCAGACTCATGGACACACTAACTATTCGCACCAACAACAGTCATCATGAATAGCACGGAAGAGACTGAATTATTAAAGCTGTGGATGGACTCCCTCTGTACAAGCTCGCTCAAATAAACAATACGGCAAAGTTGTGGTACGAATGGATATTGTACGGCGGCCTTGCTTGTCCGTGTCAGGGACGTAGCACTCTGGCAAACTCCAGCATACGATCAAGGCTGCC
>CM045740.1:42935724-43050724 GCA_024760905.1 Plotosus lineatus
GCGAAACTGAATTTCATTTGCCATGTATCTGCCCAAATTCGAAGTCTATCCAAATCGTCCTGAATAACCTTAGTAGACTCCAGACTATTTGCCAAACCGCCCAATTTAGTATCGTCAGCAAATTTCACCAATGTGCTCTCAATGTCCCTATCAAGGTCATTAATGTAGATGAGGAAGAGCAAGGGTCCCAACACAGATCCCTGAGGGACTCCACTTCCCACAATTCCTTGCTCAGATGAAATCCCTCCAACCACAACTCTCTGTGTTCTGTCCTGTAACCAGTTCTTAATCCACTCCAGAATACCTCCTACAATTCCAACAGACCTCGTTTTAAAAATTAGTCTCTCATGTGGTACTGTATCAAATGCTTTTGAAAGTCCAAATAAATAATGTCATAGGCCCTGCTCTGATCATAAGTATTTGTGGCCTCCTCAAAGAATTCCAAAAGGTTTGTGAGGCATGTCCTAGGCTTGCGAGAACGATGTTGGCTATCCTTCAAGATGTTATTATGCTCAAGAAATGACTCAAGCTTGTCTTTTATGATAGATTCCAGTATTTTGCATGCTATGCAAGTAAGACTGACAGGCCTGTAATTGCCTGGCTCTGTACGATCCCCTTTCTTATATATTGGTATAATGATACCCTGTTTCCAATCATTTGGAATTTCTCCAGTCACTAATGACTGCCTAAAAATAACCAACAGTGGTTTAGAGATGATCTCACAAACCTCCCTGAGCACCCTAGGGTATAACCCATCTGGGCCTGCTGCCTTATTTGTCTTAAGTTTACGCAGCTTGTCCAATACTTCATTTTCTCCAAATTCAATTTCTGCCAAATGAGCTTGAGAATTGACAATTTCCTCCGGCCAAATAAAAGTCCCCTCTGTAGTGAAATTGTCAACAAAGTAACCATTAAGAGTATCAACTATGTCCTTGTTCTCATACAGCAGTGATCAGAACGAATACAAACTCAACAGAGAGCGCACTCACCAAGCTCAGAACTTGAACCCAGGCCTACTTGCCGTGAAGCGGACATGCTAACTATGACGCCACCTTGCTATCCCAGGTTTTTTTTTTTTCTTTTTCGGTCACAGGCATCTCAGACTTCAAATGCTTGTTGAAGGAAGAAGGTGTTGATTTTAATAAATAATTAAACAGATAAATAAATAAATGCATGTATTTATTTATATTTTTTAAATCTGAGAGTCTGTATTTCCACTTAATGGCCAATAGAGGGCGACATTACTCTAGTCTGCAGTCGAAATTGTTGAAGGGAATTTTGAAGTTTATGGAGTACTGATCACATGACATACATTTGTTAATGTTTGGTGAAGAAGAAGAAGAAGCAGCACAAGAAGGGATCTTTAAATAATTATACATGCACAAGAAAATTATGCTGAAAGCTTCTCAAATATACTCAAAATTTTATTGATTAAAAAGGGCAGAGGCCATCACTAATATTTAACTTCCTCATGTTTATTATACAAACAGCGACAAAGTGTAAAGGTCAGAAACCAAGAGAGCGTTCTCAAGGTTACAGCTGAATGAATGGTTTTAAACGGCAGCATAGTGGTGTAGTGGTTAGCATGTCTGCCTCCCTGCAAGAAGGTCCTGGGTTCGACTCCCAGCCCGGGTGTTTCTGTCTGAAGTGTGCACGCGGTGGAAAAACACGCACAGCACGTTAATGAGCTGTTTGAAATCACCCCGAGGCATGAGTGTGAATAGTCGTGTGGCCTTGCGATGGCCTGGTGAGCTGTCCAGGGTGTAATCTGCCCTTGCTCAGAGTAGGCTGAGATGGGCGTCAGCCTCCCCATCACCTGAATTAATATTAAGTGGTAGGGGAAATGAATGATTGCTTTTAAAGGAAGACTTTCCAGTGTGCATTTCTATTTCATTATATTTGCTGTAGATCAGAATAGATCAATATTTGAAGATCTTAATGTATTGCTGATTCTCTCACAGAGCAAACAGCAGTTAATTATTTACTCATAACCTCATAAAGGATGGCAGGGCTGGGTTTCAGTTTTCCAGTAATCCTCCAAATCAGCCATCACCGAAAGTCACTGTGCTGACATGAAGCGATTGCACGCTCAGCTGGCCGCCATTTCCCTTTAAGCCTCGAAGCAACTGCTGTATCAGTGAATCTCCAAAACAACATTTTGGTCTATATTTACAACCAGATGTGTGTGTGTGTGTGTGTGTGTGTGTGTGTGTGTGTTTAACGTCAAGTATTCTCTGAGATCTATTTTTTTTTTTTTTTTGCCTGGGGCGTTCGCCATGCTGGAACAGGCTTCAACATTTGTTCAGGCGAAGAGAGACTGCAATGTGACAGTATAAACATATTCCAATTCGAGTCGATCGAGATGAGGTGGTACAGTGATTACAGCACGTCGGTCTCGCGGTAAGAAAGCCTTGGGTTCGTTCCCGGGCTCAGCAGGGTCATTTCTGTCCGGCGTTTGCATGCGCTTCCTGCATTTGCGTGGGATTCCTTCAAGTACTCAGGTTTCCTCATATAGTTAAAACATGCATTCATTTTCTGAACCTAATTAAGGTCACCTATTTCAGCCGACTCCACAGGTACACCCCCTGACAGCTCGCCAGTCCATCGCAGGGGTGACACTCACACAACCATTCTCTCAACTCAACAACTCACATTCACACCGAGGGATGATCTGGATGAACAGCGTGTTTTTGGATTGTGGGAGGAAACTGGAGTACCCGGAAGAAACCGACACAAACACAGGGAGAAACACCCAGGATGGGAATCGACCCCAGGCCCTTCTTGCTGTGAGGCAGATGTGCTGACCACTACGCCACAGGGCCGCTTTGAAAGCTGCACATTAAGCTCATGACTGTTTCAAATTCCACCTCAGGGCGCGTGCTTGTCTGGACTGGTTCATCAGCTGCTCGGGATGGAACCCACCTTCACCCAGAGTCGGCTGAGATAAGGTTAAAGCGGTTTATAAAATGAAGGGGGGGGGGGTGTTATTAACCCTTTAACGCTCAGCACGACATATGGTTCTTGTTCAAAAAATGATAATAACTACGAGACACGTTCTATACTGGTTGTGGCGTTGTCTGATGCAACACAGCTTGATCCCACGGGCCGCAGTCAGCCGTGAGCCGCCGGCCTTGAGCGCGCGGGATTGTGTTATTCACCAGTTTGTGAGGGTGTTATTATTTGTTATTATTTGTAATTATTATGTTACTATTGGGGCATGGTGGTCAAGGGTGCTGGGTCGCTGATCCTAAGGTTATGGGTTCGAGTCCCACTCTCCACAAGGTTTTCACTGCCCCCCCCCGCCCCCCAGTGCAGTTAACTGGGTTATCAAAGGAACAGCGATTAACCAATTAACAAACAAACAAACAGGAAGAAGAGGGTCGTTGTTTGAAATGGTGGGCTCCTCCAGGCTTCCTTTTGCAACGAAACGTTCCTGTTCCTCCCCACAGCTTTCGTGTCGCGAGTGACGTCATAACCATGCGACGCCGGAATCCGACACAATAAGCGCGAGGGTGTTAAAGGGTTTGTTTACTGATGCGGCTTGCGCAGAGTAAACATTCAACGCGATAATTTCAGAGCGTGCTCTTCTCATTTCAGTCATTTTTAAACCACGAGGATTAAAGTGTTGGCTTTTATAGGTTTTATTTCGTGTTGAAAAAGGAGGAAATATCAGCGAAACGAGAAGCTAACGAGAAGCTAATGCGCGGCTCGGGTTCTGACTAGCAGTGAGCGCGCGCGCGCGCGGGACATTCAGTTCGAAGGCGGGAATCATGGCTCTGGCTCTGGATGTGATCAGCGTGTCGTTCCTGAAGTACGAGCTCGCCTCGACTATCGACCAGGCGGTGAGGTGTGCCGTGGACATGGTGCTGAAGGAAACGGCTCGGATCGTCGCTGCGAAGTTGACCGAGGCGCGTGACGCCGCTGCAGAGTCCCGGCGCGAGAACCGGAGCCTCCGCGAGAGACTCGAGGTGACCGAGAGCGAGCTGAAGGCGGTGCGGTACTACATGACGGCGGCGGAGAAAAACATCAAGCAGTGCTTGTTATTAAACCGAAAAGGACCTCCGTCTGGCAACACCGGCGCCGACGAGCTCCAGTTCTGCGCTGACGCGGTTCCACCGGAAAGCAGAGAATCCTCAGCGGTCCCACATCTCAAAACGTTCAGGAGCGCCACCGGAAGGAGTCACGGCGCTAAACCTGTGCCTAGTGTTGGTCTGTGTTTACCCACGGTGCAATCCGACTGGCCCCGGAGCGGCATCAACCGCCGGAGGTTGCGCTCGAGCAGCGCCTGCTTCCTCACCGACACGTCCAACCGAGGCCCGGTGATGGACAACGACCCGGGACAGCCCAGAAGCGAAGAACCACCGCTGGATCAGTTTTACATCTCCGAGGAAGGAGTCATGGATAAAGGTGTGTGTCGTCTGGAACATTACGTCATCACGAGGCCTTCAGAACAAACTGTTTTTTGTTTGTTTGTTTTTGTTTGTTTTCTCTCCTGGGGTGGGTGGAACCGAATTCATGTTTTTTATTTATTTATTTTTATTTATTTGCTGCATTTGGCAGACACTCTTATCCAGGATTGCTTACAATTATAATTGTTTTTATACAACTGAGCAATTTCGGGTTAAGGGCCTTGCACACGGGCCCAACAGTAGTGACAGTGGGGCTTGAACCACTGACTTTCGGATCAGTAACCCATTGCGTTCTCCACTCAGCCACCGCTGTGACCCTAAACGGCTGGGTTTGTGATTACGGAAGTCATGTGTGAATCCGTACTTTAAATGTTGCACTGCCGCCCTTTATCCGTAATTATACGCTTATTACACAGTAAACAGGTGCACGGTCGGTGGGTGTAGGGGTTAGTACGTCCGCCTCAGAGCAAGAAGGCCCAAGCTTTGAGTCCCGGACTCGTTTCAGTTTGGTGTTTGCATGGGCTCTGTGCTTGTGTGGGTTTCCCTCAGGGAACTCGGGTTTCATCCAGCAATCCAAGGACTTCCCGGGCCGCCAGGCTCAGATCTTATTTTCTTATATGTCAGGTTTGTGTAGTACTGTCTGTATCAACTACGAGTTCGAGTTGATCTCCTGAAGGGCCACAAGAACATTCTGGGATATGTTCTCTGTATTTTTACTGGTGACCTTTTATATTGCTGGGTGGACAGAGTCATATTTGTGGTGAACAGTGTGCCCCTACTTACCCAGGGGTCTTAGTACAGTGTTGTCTAACAGGGATTTGAACCCATGACCTCTCAATCATGATCCCAGCACCCAACTACCAAAGTCATGCACACAAGTTTAATTGGCAGTTCCAGATTGCTTTTATGTGTGAGTGTGAATATTTGTTTGTGTGTGTGTGTGTGTGTGTCTGTCTGTGTCTGTGTCTGTGTGTGTGTGTGTGTGTGTGTGTGTGTGCTGGGCCTGTGTTGGCCTGGTGAGCTGTCAATGTCGGCAAAGATAGGCTCCAGTTTCTGTGTGACCATTGTACGATTAAGTGGTTCAACGAATGATCAAATGCGAACAGATTTGTGTAATTTTCTCTGTGTGTTTGTAGAGTACAAGTCCACTCCGGGTACAGTGCAAGATTTTGGGAGAGTGCGTCAGGAAGAACAAGAACCCGGCTGTTCCGTGAAGGCCCCTGATGAGCCGTGCAACGTCGGGAGGTTCGAGTTTGAGATGGGAAATCCGGCAGGTAATGTCAATGAGCTGAGCCTAATTCAGGTGATGGACTCGAGTGAGGAGGTCAAGCAGAACACGGTGAAGGTGGAAGAGGAAGCCGAAGTCCAGCCTTTAGACCATCCGCTGATAGCCGGCTCTTCCATTTCCTGTTTGAACGCTCCGCCTCAGATCATCTCTCCTCCCACGGCAGCTGGCGACATGGAAGCGCCGCCGGGTCTGATGCCGCCCGTCGAGGCTTCCGACAAAGTTCACCGCTGTAACGTTTGCGGGCGAGGATTCCGGCGCTTCTACTGCCTGAAGACGCATCAGCGCATTCACACAGGCGAGCGGCCTTACCCCTGCCGCTACTGCGAGAAGCGTTTCCGCCACCTGGACAGTCTGCACAAGCACCAGCGCATCCACACAGGTGAGCGGCCTTACCGCTGCGCCCAGTGCGGATGCTGCTTCCGCGAGCTTGGCCAGCTTAAAAAGCACCGCCTGAAGCACTCGCCCACCTCTGTCCCTCCACCCGCCCATCCCGCGCCCCCTCTCCTCCCCCCGGCTGCACCGTCCTATACCTGGCCGCACCCCAACTCGCAGTCTTTGGATCTGGTTTAAGTATTAAAAGCACAAGTTCATGATGTCCCTGAACTCAAAGGGTTAAAACATGGACGTAGCAATGAATGTTCAATCTCTTTGACTGTAATGCAAAACTCGAACAAAGCCAGATGTGCCTACATCTGATTTCGCAGAAGTATTGAGGATATATGATTTCATATGACCAAGATATGGGAGACCCGTCAAAACCTCCTGATCGATTGAAGTGGGCGGGGCTTTAGGCAATTCTTCAAAATCCAGTTGTATGAATAATAAACATTGGGCCTCGAAAGCAGTAGTCACCAACCTTCCTCCCTGAAACGTTTGAGTCCACCCCTAATCCTGCCCACTTGACCTAAGTTCTCCGTTTTAGTTGGTCGGAATAATAAAACCCTGCTGAAACTGACTGTAGATCTTCAGGAACAGGATTGGTGACCACCTACTGGAGAAGGTCTATCTCATCCACAGACTGAGCTTTTTTATTAAATTACTTTTGAAAGTTGGTGGGTCGCACCAAAACGTTACTTCTTCCCCAAGGGCAGCGATGTGGACCGGCAGTGAGACGGGAATGTCAGAACGTTTTTAGTAGCACAAAACAAAACAGACAGCGATAGGGCTGGCAAGATTTTCAGAAATCGAAGAACATGACGAAACTTGACTGGTAGTAAGTATACAGGCACCAGGGTGGGGGCGCTCATCGCTGTTGTGCTTGGACCCCCTCACCCATGAAACAGTATTGGCTCCTCCCACTACTGTCCAGTCATCAGCCATGATATTATACAGTAAACTGAATGTTTAATAAGAGTTCCGTATCGTCCTACTTTACACAGACTATGAGGTCATGCCGTGATGGCGATAATTTAGCGATATATCGCCCAGCCCGAGTCAGAGCAACCATTCGTTGAGCTCAGCTTTAAGTACTGTGAAGAAAGTGTAAAAGATTATACTGAACTGTATTTATGGATGTCTACAAGTGTTAATACCAAAATAAATCAATACAAATGTAAGAGCCTTTCAAAAGTTTGTTTCAAATAAAATCTATTGATTGTTGTCGTGACATGTTCTGTGGTTTATTGCCTGAAATGCTGATGTGATTCGATTCAATGTTCGCTGTTTGCGTTTGAAAATCTGGTTCCATTGCATCTGTTTTAAAGAGGAACTGAGAGGAGGTCTTATTTAACCACTCACATTTTTGTCACACTCGAAAACCCTGGCATCAAAATATCAAGAAGAAAAGAAGAACGGAAAAACAAGTCAACGCTTTACTCTCGTACCGCGGTCTGGTTTTGTGTGTCATTATTTATTCACAGGTGCTTTGGGACCCAATTTATGTTTGTGCTCAGAAAGCTAGGCAAATGCCAGGGGCCGCGGAACGGCGGGCGGGGGGCCTGAAGCCTCTCCCACTTTTTCTCAACCCAAAGAAATTTTTTAAATTTGTGTACTGCGTGGCTTCCAAACATCGCCTCGAGAATATAAGCGCCGCCCGAGTCGGGCCTTGGTCCTTGGATGCGTATACAAGTATGACAGGCCAAGGTCAGAACATCACACACGCCTTGTTTTCCAAACCCAAGCAATGGGATCAGGGTTTCAAATCATCTCAAATCTTAACATTTTCAGTTCGCCCCTCCCCCCGACTTTTCAAATCGCTCCACGGGCCCTGAATGCGAATGGTACAAACAGGTGAAAGGAAAGCTAATGTGGTGGTGGAAGAAGATCTTCGAGTCACTGATCTGGAGGGAAAAAAAGACATCCAGATGTTTGCAGACGGGAAAAAAAAATTGAAGCTGTATTGGTGCCATCTTGGTAAGACCACTGCTGTTGAAAGGTTTGAAAAAAAATGGGACGGATCGGAATAATTCCATCGAGATGAACATTTTGTTTAATACCGTTGTTTTACAGGTGATTTACATTTCTAATACTTGGAGCACACAATCCAAACAACTCGTATTGATCAGTTTTATACAACAGTAATTGAGGATTACGCATCTTTCACAAAGGCCCCAACAGGGGCAGTGCGGTGGCACCGGGGCTTGGACATCAGATCATTTGTAAAGCAAATTTTTAATGATGTAAACAATTAGGCAGCACGTCCACCTCATCGCAAAAAGGTCCGAGGTTCGATTCGCTTGGGCGTTTCTGTGTGGAGTTTGCGTGTTCTCCCTGTGATTGTGTGGGTTTCCTCCCACAGTCCAAAAACATGCACAGCAGGTCAATTGGTTGTTCCAGACCGCCCCTAGGTGTGAGTGTGAGTGTGAGTATGAGTATGAATGTGTGAGTGTTGGCCCTGCGATGGCCTGGCGACCTGTTCAAGGTATACCACGCCCTAGCCCAGAGTCGGCTGAGATGGGCACCATCCTCCCCGTGACCCTGATTAGGATTAAAGCAGTTCAGGAAATGAACGAACAATTATCTCGTCTGCCATTAATAACCCGATGGATATTACGATGGATGGACGGCTGTTTTCTAGAAACAACCATGACCCCACCTTTTTCAGGATGGACTTGATACTGTTTTTGATCTGTATATACAAACTTATATCAGTCAAAATGGTCCATACATTGACAGCAATCAATACCCGATATAAAAAAGTCCAAAAATGATCCGTCATCCTGTAAAAACGCTGACCAATCACTGCATTGTACGCAGAGGGAAAATATCCAATCAAATGCTCTCATGTGGCGGCACGGTGGCGTAGTGGAGTTCGCATGCTCTCCCCGTGTTTGCCTGGGTTTTCTCCAGGAACTCCAGTTTCCTCCAACAGTCCCAAAAGCATGTACAGTAGATCAACGTTCTTTCTTTCTTTTCGGCTTTTTCCCGTTCTCGAGAGTCGCCACAGCGAATCATCTGATTCGCACATTTGATTTGGCGTAGGTTTTTACGCCGGACGCTGACGACTTTGCAGCTCCTCTTTACGAAAGTCAGCAATGGTTCTTTTGCATGAACCTCTCACCATAGACGGTGAGGGACACGGCCCGCCTTTGATAACCCAGTTAGCTGCACTGGGGAGACAGTGACAACCCTGTGGGGACTCGAACCCCCAACCTTAGGATCAGCGATCATCCACCATCCCAAATCTCCCCTCGCTGTGACTCTCAGCTGTCCTCGCCCAGAGTTGGCTGAGATAGATGTCAGCCCCCCCCCCCCCAATTAGGATGAAGCAGTTTATATGAGCATCATGAATGAGTGAATGGATGGATGTTCTCATACACGTTAGCATGAGCCTGCAGTCAGAGCACGTGAGGAGGGGGGGGGTGTGGCTTTGGAATGACCTCCAAGGAATAAAGAAAGGGGAGGGTTTATCCGGACCGTAGAAAAATATGCTACAATGGAATGTTACCAGCTTTCCACATCACCAACCCGAGCTTCAATTGGTTTTGTACCTGTTCTGCACAATGACAGTAATCAATAATCGAATCGAATCTCATGCTGGTCGAGAGAATGCAACGAGTGATGACGTCATTGACGATGTCGATATTTGTGTTGGAGAAATTATTATAGTTTGACTCTGCTGTTTTGAATGTTTATGTAACATCCTGAACTTGCCCTTGGTGTTTAAGAAAAAAAAAAAAAAAAACTAGCCAAACCTCTTTCTCTTTTTGAAGTGTCACATGCATGGTCATGTGACTATCCCAAGCCTTGGCACGTCACAAGCGAAAAACGAGCACACCCATGAGCATGCTGGTACATTATCCTCATAATAATAATAATAATAATAATTACAATAATAACACTGTACTATCAATACAAGAACATTCATCATGTTATCAATTTACTCCAGCACGCTTATTAGCATGTGACGCTAAGGTGAAGACGTACCCATGGTTACAGTAAAAGGAGTCACGTGCTGTAGGAAGGCGGTGTCGTGTTTTTTTTTTAATCCAGGAGCAGTGGTTTGGGACAGAGCCAGTGAACGCTGCATAACAAACAGGGATGCTGTGACTACACCGACAGCGACGGAAGAAACAAGGAACCAAATCGGGGAAGTTCACGGTTTTTCCCCTGATACCGAAGCAGAAATGTCGGTTGTTATCTCTACAGACTGATTATCTTTCTCTTCGGCTCTCCAGTTTCCTCCTGCTTCTTGATTTGAAGGTGATTCAGGCAGGTAGTGTTAACTCTTCAACTTCGACTTGATATCCTGAGTGGGGTTCATGCTGCCTTCAAGATACCATCACGTCATGTACTGTTGTTCACGATTTGGTTTTTGTTTTGCTTCCTCGTGGTTCTGTTTAACGTATATTGATAAACCGGAAGTTACAAAACGGCTTTTTTTTTGCTAGCTCTAAATTCATTAAGTTAACATCCTCCTTTTACTGTAATTCACTGTTTTTTTCTGACTATTTTAATGCCAACTATTCGCGTTCGAGTTGTACTATATAATATTTTCTCCTGACTGAAACGTCTGGGTCTGAATCATATGACATTGTGGTGTGTCCAAAAGTCCATGATGTTCAATGTTATGTTTAAAAACACTATAAAAAAAAAGGCAGTAAACTGTAGTAAATCTAAGAGTTGAATTGTTTTTACTTGATACTTTGAATGCTGCACTTGCTTTTTATTTTTGAAGCAAAACCCAAAACATTTCATTTTGTAGATTGTGTTTTTTTTTTTGTTTTTTTTTTAATAATTATTTAAAAAAAAAAAAAAAATTTTTACATTGCTTTCGGAAATATTAATTCATTTTAGCCACTTAATCCTAATTAGGATCGCGCGAAGGCTGGCGCCTGTTGAATCTAGGCAAAGGCAGACTCCACCCTGAACGGCATACCAGGCCATTGCAGTGCAGAAACACGCCGACGGCTGTGCAGCTCCTCATTACGAAAGTCAGCAGTGGTTCTTTTACATGAACCTCCCTCCACAGATAGTGAGAGACATGGCCGGCCTTTGATAACCCAGTTAGCTGCACTGGGAGGACAGCAGTGACAATTCGGTGACAGTGGGGTTTGAGCCCTGACATTGGGATCAGAAGTCCAGCACCACACCACTTGGAGTATTATTATTATTATTATTATTAAAGTATTAGTGTTCGAAGGACATCTTTGAATCAGTTTCCTAGAACCTGGAGGCCATGAAGTCTTATTCGAGTGTAATCGGTAATCAGGGTAAGGTGTCTTGTGTGAATAACTTTTTAAAAATGCACTAGAGCTGGAAAATTGTTACTAATTTACTTATTAATAGCAGGTTCTGGAGCTGCATCCTCCTCCAAATGCCATACATCCATGGGCTTGGTTTTTATGGTTGCTTGGGTGCCCACACATCGAACCTAATGAATGTTCTGATTGAAACGGTTCCGTCTGGATTTGAATTTGGGTTCAATATCACTTTGTATTTAAATAATTTCCCTTCAGGCCACAGAGCTGCAGCCACCACTGCCAAGGAGGCCGATTTTGGTGCTGATTTGGATCAAATTCTATGCCGAATTTTTTATTAGATTCTTTAACATTTTAGAGAATGTTTAGAAATGCGCTATTATTACACCAGGCCTTTAAACGATAATGAACGTAGGGCCGGTGGCGTAGTGGTTAGGGTGCTGCGCACATGATCGGGAGGTTGTTAGTTCGAATCCCACTGAGACCCTCACTGTGCGAAGACCCCTGGGCAAGGTCTCAACCACAAGTGTGCCTCTGTTCAGCCAGCAGTATAAAAGGGAACCAGTAAAATGTACTGGGAAGGGAACCTGCGATGGGCTAGCGTCCCATCCAGGAGGAGTTGAACTCCTGGTCGCTTCACGCTACAGAAACCGGCTCGGGTGTAAAAACCCAACAGACTTTACCTACCTTTACCTTTAAATAATGACCTTCTTGGATGGATGAATGGTGTTCCTCTGTGCAGTTTACATGTTCTGCCCATGCTTGCACAGGTTTCCTCTGGTACAATGGTTTCCTCCGACTGATGATTCATGATTCGTGCACGAACTAAAACTTTTTGTAATCTGTTTACAGTCCCAGTCAGGGTACTTGTTTTTTATTCGTATTCCCTGTTGTACTCGATGAATAGGATGTAGCTATTAAAACTGTAACTTGGTAGAAGATCAGATTTTGTGATGTGGTGTTGGATGACGTGACGGAGAAAAGCCTCGCGTGTGGACGTCGGGTATTTGTGTGAGAGGGATGGATGATGATGATGATGACGGAGTTTATTCTATACATGGGTCTTCGATTATATTTGACGTAACTAATAGTCACCAAAACAATGGTGAGTTTAGACGTTTTAACTTCCTGTTTCTAGGTCATGGCGGGGGAGCGGAGTCGTCTCCTGCCCCACGGAGCGTACAGCGTTCTGGGGGACAGTGCAGACTCCAGGAAAAACTCCACGGCTGGGGACAATGCTTCTCAACCCAGTCCTCACAAACTCAACACTTTCTTCGGTGTGATGGTTCCCACCATTCTGTCCATGTTCAGCATCATCCTCTTCCTGCGTACAGGTGAGGGGGTGGGCTTCGGGTGATGGATGGTAATCCGGGTGTATTTTATGTATGATGTAATGTGTGTGTGTGTGTGTGTGTGCTTGCATTTTTAGGTTTTGTCATCGGCCATGCTGGTCTCCTCCAAGGATTAGCCATGTTGGCTGTGGCGTATTTCATTATCTCCTTGACCATCCTTTCGATCTGTGCGATCTCTACTAATGGGGCTGTGCAGGGGGGTGGAGCTTATTGTATCCTTAGTTAAGCACAGTTTGTAGACTCTGATTAAAATAAGAATAAATCTGGATTGCGAGCATTCAGTGTTTCAATTTTGAAGGCAGGACGGTGGCCATCTTGGTGAGACCTCCATGCTGAAATATGGGCGGAACGTTAGATTGCGTTAAATTACGTTAGAAAGCGTTAGATTGTCTTAAATTTCTACAAATCAAATTGTGCTAGGTATGTTAGCGTTGGAAATCGGCGAAAGCAAAGGTTTGTTTGTGATTGCTCACGCCATTTGATTTCAAGTTTCCTGCCTTCAAAAATGTAAAGTGGTCTCACCAAGATGGTGCCGATCCGGCTAAAAGTTTTGCTCTGTGCAAACACTCGGATGTGCCGTCTAGTACCGTGTCCGTTATATTGGAACCAAAGTAAGCTGCTGTTTGAGGAAATGAACCTTTCGACCAATCAGGAGGAAGAATCCATTAGCAGTATAGTACTATTGTAAAAATAGGTGCAGTATTGTATATTTGTTTATAGCGACTGAAATGGATTTTACTTTGAGTATTTTTTTTTATTTGTGCTTATTTATAATTTTCTGGGCTGGAAATAGTCTCCGCCCCCATTGATGTTGCTTCTTAACCTCTGAACTTCAGTTATGATTAGTCGCTCTCTGGGACCGGAGTTTGGCGGAAGCATCGGTCTGATGTTCTTCCTGGCGAAGGTGTGTGCGTGCGGCGTGTACGTACTCGGCCTGGTTGAGGCCATACTGAACGTTTTTGGGCGGGATCCAGGTGAGTAAGAGATCAGATCTCTGGAAAGTACCTCGCCATCATGTCGGTTATTTAATCAGTTCCAAATCCCTGTCCCTGTAGTGACCGGAGTGTCGGAAGGGATGCACGTCCTGCCTCAGGGTTACTGGTTCTCGGTGCTCTACGCCTCTGTGCTGCTGCTGTTCTGTTTGATCATTTGTCTGGTTGGCGCTCACATCTACGCCAAAGCGTCCTTCATCACCCTGCTGGTGGTGAACGTGGCCGTGCTGTCCATCATCATCAGCCCGTTAATTGTCAAGCCGCTCTACTTCAGCTTCACGCACACCCTCAGCAAGAACAACACCGTCACGGTGAACGCCAGCTACACGGGCTTCAACGCCAGCACGCTCGCCACCAACCTGTGGTGTGAGTAGCCGGAGAGATACGGAAGGATACAGTGTTTTAATAGGAAATTGGTTCCATGCAGCGCCTCGTTGACTCACAGGGGTTTATTTGTTCTTTCTCCCGCTCTCTCTGTCGCTACCTCCACAGCGGGCTACTCTTTAGACTACAGTACAAACAACGTGATGTCATTTTCCACCGTCTTTGCCGTCATGTTCACCAGCTGTACTGGTATCATGGCCGGAGCCAATATGTCAGGTAAACACTCCAACCCATCATTTCCTCTTTTCACTTCTCCTTTATTGTCTCGCACACTAAACATAATTTTTACGATCTTCTCCGGAATAGAACCATAATTTTTTTTTTTTTTTTTTTTTTTTTTTTTTTTTAAATCCCGCCTCTCATTTCACTCTGGAGCTCATCAATCATGTTTTTTTTTTGTTTTTTTTTTTTGTTTTTTCTTGTTCCAGGTGAGCTGAAGAACCCCAGCAAAGCGATACCCAAAGGTACCATCATGGCTGTGATCTACACCTTGTTCGTCTACGTGCTCCTCTTTCTCCTTGTCAGCTCCACCTGCGACAGGTGATGGATGCCGCCTATCCTCGTCCTTGCATCGACGGGATGTTTCCAGATGTTTTTTTTGTGACACACAAACGAGTAGAAAGTTGTTAACCGTCGATTATTTATAAATGGCGTTTACAAATTAATGGCAAACAAGAGCTCAGAGAGCGCAATCTCCACCAAGCCAGAAATCAAACCAAGTACAATCACCCCCTGCTGGGCCTGCTGTGCATCTCATAATCTTAAACAATCCTGAAAAAAAAAAAATTATTAAATTCCGGGATTCGGAATTTGTCTGAAAGCCCCATGTGAGGTACCAATTTCATGAAAATCTTTTTTTGTAAAATACTGCAAGGAAAACAAACTACACGCTTTCACTCTAATCCCAAACCAGTTCCTCCGAATAGGGTCGCTGGCAGACTGAAGCCTATCTCACCCAACATTGGGCAAAGGTAGAGTATATCCTGAACAGTTCACCAGGCCAACATGCACATTGAGCAAGAGTGAGGCACACTGTGGACAGCCTATCAGGCCATTCCAGGGCTAACACACACACACACACACACACACACACACACACACACAGTCAAACATGCACTTTGGGATAAATTGGCTGGTCCAAACCAAATCGCCCCTAGATGTGATTGTGAATGCTTAGTGGGTATGTGTTAGTTCTGGAGTGGCCTAGTGAGCTGTCCAGGGTGTACCCCACCCTCAGCCAGAGTCGGCTGAGATGGGTGTCCATAAAATGTAATTTCTAAAAATGCTATTTAATATTGACATGACTACAGCGCGTGTGTCCGCACACACACACACACACACACACGCACGGCTTCCAGGCACGTGTTGCTGTGTCGAACCTTGTGAAATGTTGCATGGTCTGATTAGCATCACCCGAAAAACCACAGGCGCCACAATTCTTACACAAACCTGACTCATTAGTTTTTACATTGTTCTCTGTCTTGTGCAATTTAAATGACTTTCCTTATTTGATGTAATAATTGTCATTGAAATATTTGTCGGTTTAATTTGAAGGGCTGATGTTGTGAAAACAAAAGGTCCGACAGTACGTAAAGTTAATTAATTAAAAAAAAGCTTTTCTTTGGGTTTCTCTCTTTTTCTGGCAGGGTGCTGCTGATTAATGACTTCGCCGTGTTCCAGAAAATAAACTTCTGGCCTCCGTTTGTCATCGTCGCGGTGTACTGTGCGTCGCTGTCCGCAGCCATGTGCTCACTGATTGGAGCTTCACGGATCCTTCATGCCCTTGCAATTGACCAGCTCTTCGGTGTGTGTGTGTGTGTGTGTGTGTGTGTGTGTGTGTGATGCAGGAGGATGATCTGATGTAGTATATCATGTTCTCATACATGCGTGTTGCTGTGCCTCAGGTTTGCCCCTCTCCCCTGCTGCCATCACCTCCCGCTCGGGAAACCCCTGGGTCTCTGTGCTCTATACCTGGGGACTGGTACAGGTGAGAAGGTTTATTTGTAGTGTGTGTGTGTGTGTGTGTGTGGGGTGGGGGGGGTTGGTGGTGTAACACAGTGATGTCTAGCTCTTCATGGGGAAAATGGCAGAGGTGTGCTAATTGATCAGTGTGATGTGAAGTATTGTCATGGTGAGAATTTGTCGGGTGGCGGGGGAGGGGAGGGGGTTGTGTTGGCCTGTCACAATGCGACGGTCATAAATTATCCACAGATGGAGAGATTCTGCTTATATGACTGTGTGAATGATCTCGATGGACAGATGTCCAATTTGGCTATTATCTTAAAGGGACAGTGTATAAAATGTGTGTTTTAGGCCGTCTACTAACAAAAATAATATAGTAATATAGACATGGCGAGCTGGTCCCCTGTCATGGAGGCGGCCATTTTGCATCGCCTGGTTTCTATAGTAGCAAAGAACCCTGAAATTTGAATTGGTTGCTCTCTGAGACGGCATCATGTGATGATGTGAGCTGCCACTCAATCTTACACACTGTACCTTTAAACGGAGCAGAAAATATCTCCATGTCTGTTTTATTAAATTATTAAAAATAATGTGGAAGGAATCCGGAAAAGTGACACGGAATCGAGAAGCCCATCAGTGTCCCATGATGATGATATAAATTTCAAATTTCCATGAATAATATTGGCTTTAGAATAACAGCCAATCAGAATCAAGTATTCAATTTAGCTGCAATAAATATTTGCACACGTTGTTACTGTTATTCGTGAATGATGAGACATGTGACACTGATATTTGAATACGCTGATTGGTCAATAAAGGTATCCAGTGGTGTGTTGATTATTTATTTATGTATTAGCGTCTGCTGTCGGGCTGTGTCATTCACGGTGGTTTGCACATCTGCTCGGCTTTGCGCAGTGTCGGCTGAGATAGGCTCCAGCCTTCCAGTGAACGTAATAGGATCAATAGGTTTGATGAATGGGTGAGTGAGTGAGTATTTTTTAAGTAATTGTGTAATCAGTGCGGGTGAAAAAAAAAAAAAAAAAAAATCACTGACACATGGTTCTGATCCAGATACCCCAGTCACGGTTTATTTTGCAATAATGACCCTGTGCATTATCCATTAATTCTGAAATGCACTGTTCTGAGAAGCAGTCTGCTTTATTCAGGATGGAAAGCAAAGGAGGAGGAGCACCGTGTTCTGGACTGAACAGTTGCTCCGTGTGTGTGTGTGTGTGTGTGTATGTGCGTGTGTCAGTGCACACTGTTTGCAGGTCAGCTGAATGTGATTGCAGGTCTGGTGACAGTCTTCTATCTGTTGTCGTATGCTGCAGTCGATCTGGCCTGTCTGGCGTTAGAGTGGGCGTCGGCTCCCAATTTCAGGTACAGAGTAAAACCAGACCAGGGCAGATATCATGAGCAATTGGCTAAATATCATCGCAAATCATGATCACCGTCGTTCCGTCCAGGCCGACGTTTCAGTATTTCTCGTGGCACACATGCCTGCTGGGAATGCTCAGTTGTCTGGTGATGATGTTCGTGATCAATCCGGTGTACTCGTCCGCCAGCATTGTGGTGCTGCTGCTGCTGCTGCTCATCCTGCACTATCGATCACCAACAAGTAGCTGGGGGTACATCAGTCAAGCGCTCATCTTCCATCAGGTACACACACACACACACACACACACACACACACATATATATTTACTAGTTTGAGTTCCTTTCCTGACTCTGCCTTCTCCCCCAGGTACGGAAATACCTTCTGATGCTCGACTCGAGGAAGGACCACGTGAAGTTCTGGAGGCCACAGGTTCTACTAATGGTAGCCAACCCTCGTTCTTCCTGCCAGCTGATCTGCTTCGTCAACCAGTTGAAAAAGGGCGGGCTGTATGTGCTGGGCCATGTGCAGATCGGAGATCTGGGTAAGAACGCACAGGGCACAGTTCAAAAGCCATACGCCGTGATGATGCGGCATAGCAGATGGTCATGAGCGTTTGATGAGATGATGGTGAAGTGTGACAGTTTGCACATGGACGACACTCCAGGCGGTTTTATTACCGTGAATGACTCGATGTTTAGAAGCGTAGTGTGAGACTCGGAGTGAGCGGAATCTCACCGTCGTGCCTACGTGCTTCTTTATCGAGGTTCGAGTGAAACGATGTATGAGGTTCTGTCAGGAAACGCATCAGTGGTGGTTTGTTTTTGTTATTTTATCTTCGTTCTTCATCTTTTCAACCTTGAAAAGCTTGTGCTGATGTTGAGTCAGCAGGTTGGTACTTCTCGACGTGTCGGATTTTTTCGATACAAAAAAAGGTAAATCTCGTGGAACCTGCGCTGCTTTGACCTGCACAGCCCTCGCCACTTTCCCTTTGTACCTTGCGTACATTTTAGCATTTTTTAAATATATTTTTTTGTGTGGGGATTTTTTTTTTTTTTTTTTTTTTCTCCCCACTTTTGAAATTTAAAAAAAAAAAAATTAAATAATAAAGCTCAATGCCCCATCATCTGAGGTAGGTGGCTTTCAATTCTCCCAGTCTCCACCCCCGTGTGGGCGTTATTATTGACGAAAGTTGACACCCCTTCCATTTGTTACTCATTTTATTTATTTTTTTTGTTTGTTTTCTTCGTTTTTCATTCAATAACTGCGTTCATTTGTTTTTAAAAATGACAAACGTTTTTGAATGTTGACCTTGATATGTAAATTTGTATTCGTGTTGAAACGTGTTCATCCTGATTATTGTGGCTGTGGAATGACCTCATGGTGATGGTCGACGTGTTCTGATGTTCCGCCAGTGAGTCACGTGTTTCGATCACATGGACTATAGAATATAATTTTGTCTCTTCCTGTGTGTCTTTCTTGTTTCCCCCGTGATAGACATGATGCCGGCGGACCCTGTACAGCAGCACTATAATTACTGGTTGAGTTTGGTGGATAAGTTGGGTGTGAAGGCGTTTGTAGATCTGACGCTCTCGCCTTCGGTCAGGCAGGGAACCCAGCACCTACTGCGCATCACCGGACTTGGTGAGTCTACGTCAGTAACTTTACACTCGGCTTGTGCATTCAGTTTGGAAATCGATAGAATCGTAAATGAAACCCGAACACTGTAATTCCAAGGTTAGAAGATTCCCCCAGGTCTTTACTTGGAAGGGTGTCGGTCATGACCGTCTTGCATGTGCTCTTCCACAACAGGAGGAATGAAGCCCAACACGCTCGTCATGGGGTTCTACGACAACTCTTACCCAGAAGATTACTTCCTTCAGGATCCGACGTTCCACACGGGCGCAGTGAACGGTGTCATCAGCGATGAGGGGGACAATTTTGGTGTAGATCTCCCGTCCCTACAGGCGCACTTCCCTCCAGTGCGTGACACGGAGAGCCCGCGTTGGCTTCAGCCGGACGAGTACGTAGGCATCATTTTAGATGCCATCAAAATGGACAAGAACGTATGCCTGGCACGCTACTTTTTCCAGCTTCCGCCTGAAAGCAAAGGGGCCCTGTCGGTGAAAAACGACGAGACGATCGACGTGTGGCCGTCAAACCTGCTGAGCGCTGACGGAAACAAGAGCCACGTGGACGTCTGCAGCCTCTTCCTGCTCCAGATGGCGTGCGTTTTGAACATGGCAGCCGGGTGGCGCGGTGCACGTCTGCGCATCTTCTTCTGCGTGGAGTCGGAGTCTGGAGACCAGGGCTGGCTGGTGAAGGAGGAGCGCTTCAGGGAGCTGCTGGGGAAGCTCAGGATCCGGGCTAAGATTGAGGTCGTGCCGTTGGATCCCGCAGTGCGGTTGCTGCGCGAGAGCGATGGGATGGTGCCGGCGATGACTGAGGAGTACCTGTGTGCAGTCAACCGGCTCCTGAAAGAACACAGCCCTTCCGCTGCAGTACGTTTCCTGTATTTGCCCCGCCCGCCTGCCGATTCCAGCCAATCCCAGCAGTACCTGAGGCAGTTGGATACTGTTACCCAGGGGCTTGGTCCCACTCTTCTGATTCATGGGCTGACCCCAGTTACATGCACTGAACTTTGAAAGCCGGTCAACGGAATTCAGTTTAAATTAAATTTGTTCAGAAAAGACGTTTGGCGTGAGGCATCTGCTTCTTTCGTTCTTGCGACATCGGCTCTGACGCTAAAAGAATTCAGGCTCTACGGTTATCTTTTATCTGCTCGCTTTCATGCACGCCGTTGTACCGTATTTTCTTCGAAAATAACCTCAGTAAATGTTTAGTTTACTCGGAAGGGGGTGGAGTTTAAAGGTCGGACGTGTTTCACAGAATTGGCTTCAAAAACAGTGTTTTGATGCAAAGTGAAAATCACGGTTCGCACAACCACCCCGTTAGCATCCGCGGCGACTGATGCTTGCTTTTACCAATGCGGGTGTGTCTTATATCAGGGCGCTGCCTTT
Organism: Plotosus lineatus; assembly: GCA_024760905.1. Lineage (NCBI taxonomy): Eukaryota > Metazoa > Chordata > Actinopteri > Siluriformes > Plotosidae > Plotosus > Plotosus lineatus. The sequence continues at coordinate 42,956,146 of CM045740.1, forward strand.
TCTTTTTCGCCATCGTACGTGTTTGTGTAAGATATATTTATTTTTAAAGGATTAACTGAACCAAAAGCGGCGTAATTTTTTTTTTTTGATGCGATGGAAAAGGGAACATAAACATTTAGCATAGCAACAGTTGTATATTTATATCCGCACATTCCTTTGACCGGGGACGCAGGATGTTTAGGGGACATTTTAGCAAAGATTGTGATTTAAAGGAAACGTCCTCATGCAGGGTTCTGATTCTGAACTTTGACGTCGGCCATCTTTTCTTCCACGTTTATAACTTCCTGCGTTCGAATACGACTTCCAGTGATTTTTCACTCCACGATTGGTCCAGGTTTGTGTTGTCTCCACCTTCACACGCTTCTCATCCATCCTCCCACACAGACAGACTCGTAGATTACATCGTCTCTCCATATGTTCTCAGGTCAGTGCGTTACTTCCTGAAGTCTGTTTTGTGTTTTTGTTCTCAGTCCTTTCAGTTTTTAGGAATATTTGAACTTTTTTTTTTTCCCTCCACAGCCTTATTTTAATTCATTATGATGTGCTTTGTTGGTGTGGTGATTAAAAAAAAAAAAGAGGAGAAAGCAATTATCACTAGTCAGCACCGCTTTGATTTTTTTTTTTTTTTCTTTTTTAATGTAAATCTCTTAAATACCTCGACCATGCTGGTAAGGGAATTACCCATAATTCTTCCCTCTGAATAAAGTTTGATATTAACTTGAAAGTGAGAGACGGCAAACGAGAGCTGGCGGAACACATCCTTAATTTTTTTATAAGTGCTGTAATGCAAGTGATGACGTGCAGTAACTTGCGTTTGCAGAAATTCAACCACAATAAATAGAAGTAAACAGAACAGAAAACGAGTAGCTGATCCCCGCGGTTTGAGAGGAAGGCAACTTTTTTTTTTATTTATTTATTTTTTTAATTCTTTAGTGTGAGCTGTTGCAACATGTAGACCTTCACCTTCCTGTAATGTCATTGTTGTTTCCACGTGAAGCCACGGCCCATACGTGCATCTTGTGTTTCTCAGAGGGTCGAGTTGGGATATGTGGAGACCTAAGCACGGGTTATGTTTGATGTAATCACGGAAACACATTAAGTGTTAATAGAAATAAATATTGGACTGTTAATTTAAAACCGTGAACTGAGACAGTCGACCAGAATTATCAGTGTTGGTTATATTTGTAGATGCACAGAACTTGGTGTGTGTGTTCATTCATTAATTTTCTGAACTGTTTAATAATAATTATGGTTGTTGTGAGGCTTGCATTCATCTCAGCTAATCAAGTGGACGCAGGGTACACCCAGGCCAAGCAATGTGGGGGGAAGAAACACGCTGACGGCTATACAAGTCCTCTTGACGAAAGTTCTCAATGGTTCTTTGACATGACCCTCCCACCCCAGAAAGGTGAGCGACATGGCCGACCTTTTGATAACTCAGTTAGCTGCACTGGGATTACCAATCCTAATGTTGGGGGTTTCATGCCCCATTATCACCAGGTTGTCACTGCACCCGCCCCGGTGCAAAGAACCAGGTTAGCAAAGACCAGCCTTGTCTCTCACTGTCTGTGGTGGGAGGTTCATGTCAAAGAACCATTTGCTGACTTTTGTCAAGAAGAGCTGCAAAGCCGTCAGTGTGTTTCTGCCCTGCAATGGCCTGGCGAGCCATCCAGGTTGTACTCTGCCCTTGCCAGAGTGAGCTGAAATGGGTGCCGGCTTCAGAAAATGGATATGTTACCCCCACCCACCCCCATCCTCTGCTTGGTATGTAATCACCATATCTTTGGTCAGGTAGAGGCTCGATAACACGAATTCCACTGAAGTGTGAAAGCACCTTTTCCTTCCCCGATTGCGCAGATGTAAAATTGGGGCCCAGTTCTTAAGACTGGCTCATGAAGTGTCGGAACTCATTTTCACAGAGGTATTGGCACCCGGTAGTCCTGACTTTAACCCTGATGAAACTGTTTGGGACGTACTGGAGAAGACTGTGTGGAGTGGTTCAGTATTCCGGGACGTTGGGAAAGAATGAGCTCGACCCGGGCTGGAAATAAACAATGTGATCTTGTTTAGGTTTGATGGAACAATGCCATGGCGATTACATAACGTCATCAAAGCTAAAACTGCTCCAACTAATATATAGACAGACATGCCAAGACCGATGAAGGTGATCGCACCTGAAATAACGTGATTGTTTTTGCACGTTGGGGGGCAGATGGTACTCCGTCTCGCTCGAGTTCACTCTCGTTCCCAGGCTGATGGGTGGAGCTGTTTGTCGGAATACAGTCTTATTAGAAGTGCACTTCTTGGCACCATTTTCTGGTGTTCACGATACCTCATGTCCTCATGTCCTCATGTCGAGTGTTATGTAAGATAACGTGGAGAGGGTTTACTTTGTACAATGCTTGTGGAACATGGAATTGAATTGGAAAGGGTTGGGTTGGGTTGGGCTGCGTCTCTGTCAACATACCAGCTTTACCTCGTATTGTTGTTCAAGTTTTGGTCCGTGGCCACCGCCTCTGTTTTTCTAGATTAATGAGGGACAGAAAAGCAGAAGTTTGTACTTTGTACAGGGGGGCGAGTACATACTGTGTTCTCGATGCTGTCGGGATTTCGTCTTCTCCACAAACGACTGTGGTGTTGTGCTTTAATCGATGCACATTTATCAAAAAAGCTTCTGAAATAATAATGCATATTCATCTGCATTTATTAAACATAAAGAAAGATTGTTCTATTTATATTGCAATCCATGTACACAATAAACTGCTCCAGTTTCCTCGTCCCTCACTGAGTCCTATATCGTGTATGGTTGTCTCTTCCTGATACACCACCCAGTTCCGTGTTTATATTTCTACACACTGCATTTCAATGTTGATCGAGTGTACGAATCCCACAAGGGGAATTTTGGCCCTGCATTTCGATCTCCCATAGTCAACACACACACTTTTTTTCGCAGTAGGCTGCCACACCTTGGTGCCTTGGATGGCAGTTGGGTTTAAAGTGCCTTGTTCAAGGGTGCTTCAGTCATGAAGGTGGAGGAAGGGATGGGTGCTGCTCACTCCACCAGGCTGCTACACATTTTTTTTTTTTTTTTCCCCCCTGCAGGAATCAAACCAGTGACCTTCTGGTCCCAACCCCCCCCTTCTCTAATCATTAGGCCATGACTGCCCCCCCCCCCGCCCCCCGGTTCTGTTTGGGGGGGGGAACGGGACCTTGAACTACAAGAAACCTATTTTCAATCATCTCGGATGTGGTCTTAAAGCTCGGACTACCTCTTGGGGAGGAATGGGGATCACCAGGGGTCATATGATACGATATCACGATACCCCAGTGCTGATTTGATTTGTATCACAATGCTATAAATATCCTGATTCCAATTTTTCTGCTGATGACAAGTGTAAGACTTTAAACTTTTTTTTTTTTTTTTAATTGGCATATTGAAAATCAGTTTTGCTCGATATTTGGCGCGACCACCCTGGATGTTGTGCTACTTGAATTTGAGGGAGTTATAAAGTTCATGGGATGACCATGATGCAACAGTCAATTTTTCCCATATGTGGTTAATTTTTTTTTTCAGCATGGTTTGTCGGTGTTCAGGTGTTTGGACCCCCCCCAAGTTTCATTGCTGTTGTATTACACAGCCTTAGTCCAACTTAGATCAACTTTTTGGCTTCGCTCTGTCATCAAAAGTACGCCATCTGTAGGAATGTAGAGGAATGGAAACATTTTACCACCTCAAAATTAAACAGATGAATTAAAATGTAATAATCACCAGTGTGTAAGGGGCAGTGGTGGTCTAGTGGTATAGGGCGCAAGATCGCTGATCCTAAGGTTGGAGATTCGAGTCCCCACAAGGTTGTCACTGTCCCCCCCAGTGCAGCTAACTGGGATATCAAAGGCGGGCCATGTCTGTCACTGTCTATGGTGAGAGGTTCATGTAAAAGAACCATTGCTGACTTTCATAAAGAGGAGCTGCAAAGTCGTCAGCATGTTTCTGTCCCTTGCTAAAAGGGTTGTGACAGGAAGGGCATCCGACGTAAAAACCTCTGCCAAATCAAATGTGCGAATCAGATGATTCGCTGTGGCGACTCCCGAGTAAAAGGGAAAAAGCCGAAAGGAAGACAGACAGACAATCACCAGTGTGTAAAACTAATAGCAAATAGTTATGAGATTTAACTGAATCAATAATAAAGTTTTGAAGGAAACTGTGGACTGGGCTGTTTGTGTCATGTGACTTCCTTGTCTGTTCTTTTGGATTCCATCACTCCTGCTTCTTCTGGCACTGGAGAATCCACTCTTCTATTCGCTGTTTATTTTCTCGTGCATACTTGTCAATGCAGGACACGTAAAAGGGAGACAGGCGCAGCCACCCGGGCAAGAGGGTGGTCAGAGCGAGATGCTGGACGAGAGACAGAAAGAGAACAAGTGAGGGGAATGGGCAAAAATAAAATCTTATTCAATGTTCCCTTTTTTTATTGCAAATGTGGTCAAAGTACAGTACAAAGTCTGGTTTAGCATCCGCTGCTTTTACGGGTTGGTGGATAATTTAGCTCAAGATCTTTTGAAACCAATCGAACCAGTGATTCTCAGTTGTGCTCTCGGTGTAGCATCTGTAAATGAAGGAAGGCTTTTCGCACCCCAGTCCCCTCCAGGATCCAGAGGAGACCCATGAAAAGGTCCACGGTGGCTGCAAATTAATGTCAATATAAGCCTAATTTGAAAATAATGCCCCCCCCCCCCCCCCCCCCAAAGACCGCTTAATGCTTGCCTCCTTATGGCTGGCGGAGTTAACATGGTGCAATTTTTTTTTTTATTATAGTTGTATACCAATAAATTTGAAAGTGTATCACATAAAAAACATGGTTTTTGCTTTAAAAATTATCATCATCATCTTCTTCCGCTTAGTCCAGGGTCGGGTCGTGGGGGCAGCAACCTCAGCAAAGAGGTCCAGACGTCCCTCTCCCGAGCCACTTCCTCCAACTCTCCCGGGGGGACACCGAGGCGGTCCCAGACAAGCCGAGAGACATAGTCCCTCCAGCGTGTTCTAGGTCGACCCCGGGGTCTCTTCCTGGTTGGACATACCCGAAACACCACACCAGGGAGGCGTCCGGGGGGCATTCTGACCAGATGCCTGAGCCACCTCAACTGGCCCCTCTCAATGCGGAGGAGCAGCGGATCTACTCAGAGCTCTCCCCGGATGGCGGAGCTTCTCACCTTATCTCTAAGGGAGAACCCCGCCACCCGGCGAAGGAAGCTCATTTCAGCCGCTTGTATCCGTGATCTTGTTCTTTCGGTCATTACCCAAAGCTCGTGACCATAGGTGAGAGTTGGAACGTAGATCGACTGGTAAATTGAGAGCTTTGCCTTGCGGCTCAGCTCCTTCTTCACCACGACGGACCAGTACAGGCACCGCTTAACAGCAGAGGCTGCAGCGATCCGTCTGTCGATCTCTCGCTCCATCCTTCCCTCACTCGTAAACAAGACCCCAAGATACTTAAACTCCTCCACTTGGGGCAGGACCTCATTCCCGACCCGGAGGGTGCATTCCACCATTGTCCAACTGAGAACCATGGCCTCGGACTTGGAGGTACTGATCTTCATCCCGGCTGCTTCGCACTCGGCTGCGAATCGCTCCAATGAGAGCTGGAGGGTCCGACTTGATGAAGCCAAGAGGACATCATCTGCAAAAAGCAGAGACGATATCCGATGGCCACCAAACCAGAACCCCTCATCGCCTCGACTGCGCCTAGAAATTCTGTCCATAAAAATTATGAACAGAATCGGTGACAAAGGACAGCCTTGGCGGACTCCAACTCCCACTGGAAACGAATCCGACCTGCTGTTACCAATACGGACCAAACTCTGGCTCCGGTGATACAGCGACCGAATAGCTCGAGCAACGGATCCGAACGCCGTACTCTCGAGCACGCCCCACAAGATCGCTCGAGGACACGGTCAAAAGCCTTCTCCAAATCCACAAAGCACATGTGGACAGATTGGGCAAACTCCCATGCCCCCTCCAGAATCCTGTGGAGCGTATAGAGTTGGTCAAGAGTGCTGCAGCCAGGACGAAAACCACATTGTTCCTCCTGAATCCGAGGTTCAACTATCAGTTGGATCCTCCTCTCTAGTACCCCTGCATAGACTTTCCCAGGTAGGCTGAGGAGTGTAATTCCTCAATCTCCTTTGCCCGGATGCGGGTCACCGGGGTTCCCTCCTTGAGCCAGGCCCAGGGGAGGGGCTCGAAGGCGAGCGCCTGGTGGTCGGGCTTATGCCCATGGAGCCTGGCCGGGCCTAGCCCGAAAAGGAGACATGGGTCCGCCCTCCCATGGACCCACCACCCGTGGGAGGAGTTTTAGGGGTCGGGTGCAGTGTGAGTTGGGTGGCAGCCAAATGGTCATGGACAGTGGGTTCTGTCGGACCGATCCTCGGCTACTTACTCTGACCCTCGGGACATGGAATGTCACCTCTCTGGCGGGAAAAGAGCCTGATTTGGTGCGTATGGTGGAGAGATACCGACTAGATATAGTTGGGCTCACCACAACGCATAGCTTGGGCTCTTGAACCATCCATCTCGAAAGAGGCTGGACCTTCTTCTATTCTGGAGTTGCTCATGGGGAGAGGCGGCGAGCCGGTGTGGGTATTCTTGTTGCCCCCCGTCTCGGTGCCGAAATGTTGGGGTTCTACCCGGTTGACGAAAGGGAAGCTTCCCTCCGTCTTCGGGTGGGGGGGACGGGTCCTGACTGTTATTTGTGCTTATGCACCAAATGACAGTTCAGAGTACCCACCCTTTTTGGAGTCTTTAAGGGGGGGGGGGGGTTGGAGAACGCTCCCTCGGGAGACTCGCTCGTTGTCTTGGGAGACTTCAACGCCCATGTGGGCAACAATAGTGTGACCTGGAAGGGTGTGATCGGTAGGTACGGCCTCTCCAGTCTGAATCCGAATGGTGTTTCGTTGTTGGACTTCTGTGCTCGTCATAGTTTGTCTATCACGAACACCATGTTCAGGCTATAAGGGTGTCCATAAGTGCACTTGGCACCAGGACACCCTAGGTCGCAGTTCGATGATTGACTTTGTAGTCGTGTCATTGGACTTGCGACCATATGTTCTGGACACTCGGGTGAAGAGAGGAGCTGAGCTGTCTACCGATCACTACTTGGTGGTGAGTTGGCTTCGGTGGTGGGGGAGGTTGCCTTCCAGACCTGGCAGGCCCAAGCGTGTAATCAGGGTCTGCTGGGAACGTTTGGCTGACGCCCCTGTCCGAGAGGCCTTTAACTCCCACCTCCGGCAGAGCTACAACCACGTTCCGGAGGAGGCAGGGGACATGAAATCGGAATGGGACATGTTTCGTGCCTCCATTGCAGAGGCGGCAGCCCATAGCTGTGGCCGTAAGGTCATCAGTGCTTGTCGTGGCGGTAATCCCCGAACCCGGTGGTGGACACCTGCGGTGAAGGGGGCAGTCCAGCTGAAGAAGGAGGCCTATCGGGTTTTATTAGCCTGTGGGACTCCTGAGGCAGCAAACGGGTACCGGCAGGCCAAACGTGCTGCAGCCGAGGCTGTCGCAGATGCAAAATCTCGGGCGTGGGAGGAGTTCGGTGAGGGCCTGGAGAATGATTACCGGTTGGCCTCAAAAAGGTTCTGGGCCACCATCCGACGCCTCAGGAGGGGGAAGCAGTTCTTCACAAACACTGTTTATAGTGGAGGTGGGGAGCTGCTTACCTTGACTGGGGATGTTGTTGAGAGGTGGAGGGAATACTTTGAGGGCCTCCTCAATCCCACCAACACGCCCTCCGTGGAAGAGGAAGAGCCTGGGGGTTCGGGTGAGGGTCCGCCCATCACTGGAGTGGTCACTGAGGTTGTCAAAAAGCTCCTCGGTGGTCGAGCTCCGGGGTTGGACGAGATCCGCCCGGAATATCTCAGGGCTCTGGATGTTGTAGGACTGTCTTGGTTGACACGTCTCTGCAACATCGCGTGGTCATCAGGGGCTGTGCCTCTGGACTGGCAAACTGGGGTGGTGGTCCCAATTTTTAAGAAGGGGGACCGGAGGGTGTGTTCCAATTAAAAATTATTCTCTACCTTTTTATCTCAAGATGACTGCTTGGGCTGTGAGGCGTTTAATTATTTTTTACTTTTTAAATGTTGCCTGACAAATAGTAATGTATGTATTCTCATGAAACTGGCTCCAGAGGCGGGGCTTTGGAGAAAGAAAACCCCATTTTAATTATGCACATGATCCGGATCAAATTTTGTATCTGGGAATTTTTGGAATGATTCTTTAACATTGAAGGATCAGATGTTGAGGTGAGGTATTACAGCAGGTCCAACAGGGGGTGCTGTTTACTTTTTTTTTTCCGTAGAGGTTTTTGTATACACAGCTGGAGGCCCTTTGTTAAGATGACGGACAGATTGAAGTGTGTGTGTGTGAGAGAATACCTGTAAAGCATGCGTAATACAGCCACTAGTGAAGGAACTGTAGCCCACAGTGTTGAGAGCATCTCTGGCAAACGAGGCTGCGCTTTTCACCAGAGGATTAACCGCAATGTTATGCGTCATGTTGGTGGACACCATCAGTGGAGTTAAACACTAACAGGAAGGAGAGACAGCAGGAAGAGCGAACAGTTGGAGTTGGATCAAAGGCCGACGGTACTGTTCAATTCAGAGTCACTTTGCCTGATTTGATTTTTTTTTTTTTTTTTTTTTTTTTTGAGGCTGTACTACACGGAGACATGTGGGAAAACAAACATCTTGAATTTTTAAATGAAGTCTCATGAATATCTTGACTCTTTATTTTTAAGTATATACCACATGGAAAAATTAACATATGTAAACTAAAATCAGACTTTTATAAATTATTATTATTATTAATTTTCTGAACCGCTTAATCCTAATTAGGGTCACGAGGAGGCTGGTGCCCTTCTCGGCTGAATCTGGGTGAGGGCGGGGTACACCGTGGACAGCTCGCCAGACCATCACAGGGCAGAAACACTCACACAACCATTTTTTTTTAATTATTATTCTGTATTTTATCCATGACAGGCAGGACATGTGAGCCTTGTGTGGTCTGAGAACGTCACTGCTGTGGAACTAACATCACGTGTTTCCTGTTCTCCTTCAGACTGGCGTATCTACTACACGGAAACCGAAAGAATCCGATTTCTTATGAGCAGTAAAGCAGAAGAAAAAAATGAAAGCATGATTTTTTCCCCAGGTTTATCCCCCCCCCCCCCCCATATTAAAGTGGAATGATGTTGATGCCACCTGCTCCAATTGACCGCAACAAGCTATTTTGAGTCCAGCATTATTCACCCAGAATAAAGATTTTTTTTTATTTTTTTAATCCCATGATGGCGAACTAAGCAGACTGAACCAATCCTGTGTGGTATGGACTAATTTTGCTCATGATGTAGCTTATTTGAATACGTGGTTTTGATTGGTTATCCACAGCATTCAGGCCATTGATGGTTGCTATGGAGCGTTTCTTTCCTGAATGCAAATTTTTTTTAATTAGGTAAAAATCTTTGAAGCAAATATTTTTTCCAGTGGTTGATTTCTTTAAGTAGCTGCGTGATAAGTGTGAAAAATGGACAGCAAGCCGGTCATAATGGTAAATTAAATGCCTTTGTAGTGATTGGGGACCCGTGTGCTGGGTGTCAGGGTTCTGATCTCCCTGTCTGGGTTTATTTTGCGATGATATTTAGCAAACTGTCGGAGAAGCGTTTGGAGGTATTTGCTCAAACTATTGTAATAAGCGGTATTTTTGTTGAACTTGTACCTGTACTGTGACTCCGCATTGCTGGTATTCTGCATGAAGACAGCGAGAGAAATACGTCACAAATATCTGACCGAGAAAAGAGTTGGATTAGTTCTGGCACTTTTTAAAATATTTAAATCTGTTGATTGATCTCTATGAGTTCTTGGTACCTTTGTAGCCGAGTACAGTGTGAGCATGGGCTGAGGGTGAGAACCTGCTTCTGATGACATGTTGATAATGAGTCCTTTCCTCCTACATGCATGAAATACATACACATATTAAATACCAGCGAACTCGCCATTCATATTCTCCAATGTCACCCTTAAAACAAACGAACAAAGAACTGGATGTACCTTGTGACCATTTGTGGCAAAATCAGTCTGCACATCTACAACAAGTACAACATGACCATCATTACCATCGCAGTAAAATCAAACATGCGCTACAGTCAGGTGGTTGTTGATTGTCAGCGTGGACGAGTTAGTACCTGTGTGACGGAGAGGATGTTGCAGTTGATCACTTGGGTGGTTCTCTGGAAAGGAATTGAAAGCAAAGTCCGTGCTGTTATTAGCCGACATGTAAACACGTCAGCAGAAGCGTATGGCTGCTAATGTCGAGCTACCTTTTCAGGGTCGGGAACGTCCAAGAAGTTCACCAACATTCCGGCGTAATTCATACCCACGTTATTTACTGGAGAGGGGGAGAGAGATTGAGATCCTTTCAAAAACGGGTGCAGCAAGTTTTTTATTTTATTCCACTCGGCTCAGGTTGGTGCAGAGCATATAGTATTCGCACGTCTGTTGATGTAGAATAAGTTCGATATATTTTAAAGATGGCTGGTTATCACAATTCTGACTCCTCACCAGAAAAGAAGTCGGAAAGAAGCCATTTCATGATTTTTAAAGATCCCAATTTACTTTCCCAAAATGCCCCTTCTGTTCTGTCTTTTGAACCGGATATCGAGCGGATGGGAATAAACTGGGATGGGAATAAACAATTAAGTCGTATTGAGTTCCTTCCTGTCAGGTATTGCCTTTCCAATCAGACAATTACCACCGACCAGGGAGCTGCGAAAGCGTGCACACTCCTCTTCCATGACGTGCGATGATAGCCACCCACCTATTTTCGAACTGCTTCGCGTGCGTATTTGGGGGCAGGCTAACATGTTCGGAGGGAAAAGCCCTATCTGCCACATTATACGAATGAGCTCACAGACGCCCATGATTGGCTGGCGATCACTGTGACTGACAGAGAAGTGATCGTATGTCATCCTTCCCTTCTGAAGGAGTTCAGCCAATTAGCTCCCATTGACTCTTCGCCATGGACGACTGTGGTATTAAACCGGATTCAAACTTTGTGTTCCAAATTTATTTCTGTGGCAAAGTTTTTTAAGTTCTGGGTTACTGCTCACTGAGTATTCGCAGTAGCTTGCTGGTTTGAGCCCAAGCATGGCGCCATTGTTAGACCCTTGAGCAGGGCCCTTAACCGCCAGTTGTTTAGTTGTATACAAACGAGAAATACAAGTTGTAAGGGTCTCATATAAGGTAAAAGGTAAAGTCTGTTGGGTTTTTACACCCGAGTTTAGCGGCTCATCAGGCTGGTGCTTATACCCGGTATCTGTAGCGTGGAGCAACCAGGAGTTCAACTCCTCCTGGATGGGACGCTAGTCCATCACAGGTTACCTTCCCGGTGTATTTTTACTGGTACCCATTTATACTGCTGGGTGAAAGGAGGCACACTTGTGGTTGAGACCTTGCCCAGGGATCTTAGCACAGTGAGGGTCTCCGTGGGATTCAAACTCACCACCTCCCGATCATGAGCTCAGCACCCTAACCATTATACCACTGGCCCCACATAAGGGTCTCATAAACCTTAATCTAAAGGGTATGTGTGGCTACAAAAGTGTGTCCCTATCAGCCTGGAGATCGCAACATGGAATCCAGGTTGACGCCACAGCCATCCATGTCCAGGACTATGGAAGCAAACCGGCCGAGCTCTCTGGGCGGCATGGATGGCATGCACTCTTCTGTCACTTATAGTTATCACCAGCCAATCAATGGGTATCATTCTTCCAAAAGAGGGCAGATAGTGCTTTCCGAGTGTGTTTTGCTGCCTCCAAATGCACATGCACAGCAGTTCGTAAACAGCTGGGTGGCAGCATTGTGTGTTACAGAAGGGACATGTGCATGGTATGCCCTTCTTTGGTTGGCGGACGATGAGAATTTGCCTTCTGTGTTGTTTAAGAACATTATTATTATAATTTATAGTCTCTTTCGAGTTACCCAGAATGCCAATCTCCAGGCCCTTGAGTTGTTCTGCTATAGCTGGATAAATAGATTGGCCCTCGGTGAAGTCCGCTTGAATGACTCGAGTCTGCCGTCTGTAACAGGATTCTAAAACACAAATTCAGGAAAAAAAACAAGAACAGCATGTAGTTATTGATTGTAATCTTCATTCATGTTTTTCATCAGTGAGATTTGATAACTGTTTGTACATGGATGGAATATAATGGTTTTACCCCGACTCCTCAATTCAGAATGAACAGATAATGGATATAAATACAGCTATGAGAGTCTCACAGTGTTGTAAATTGGTGCATCCAATTCTAAGGCACAATATCAATGAATGACGATTGAACGGCCGGCGTCCACACATAAGGCGCACCGGATTATAAGGCGCATCAAGCCAAACAAAATTCAGATCAGTCGAACTTGATTCAACTCTCACAATAACTCTCATCCTTGTTCAGTTATAACAATATAAAACAATAAACTCACTTTTTCAGTTCATTCCTCTACCACAAATCCATCAAATTCTTCATCTTCGGTGTCGGCGTTTAACAGTTGTGCGAGTTTGACATAAAGCCCAGATCCCTTTATTATTTTTTGATTATTATTATTATATTTTATTATCTATTATTGCCTTGCGTGCATGGAGTCAGATGCATAAACACGGGATTCGGTGGAAAAAGTCTTTCGGGTCATGATCTAAACTTCTCTCAGCCACACTCCCTTAAAGCGACGGCATCATCACAGTAACAAACATGGCAGCACTAATTTGTAGCCTGAATATTGTGTTCATGACAAAACGGGGGTCATTACTCTTAAGGAGCTGTATCAGTGTAACTGTAAATTCAAGAAATTCAGCAGGAGACCTGTAGCAGGGCTTTATCTCGGTGAAGAACATGAGACTCTCATTAAGCCAGCTGAGGGTCCTGAGATGCAGAAGCATCCTCGTCACAAGACAGATGGTCCATAGAGACCGGGATTAAGTGGACAAAGTCTGGCATAAACTCTCAGCCACTCACATATTACTCAGTGAGTCACCTGACTACAATAGCAGTAATGCCGGTATTTAGACATAAAGCCCTATAACGTATGACCTGTTGACACCAATATCTAGCGAGCGGTTGGAGTTCTTTGGTTAATCCACCAGAATTGATGACGATGATGGTCCACCGGAATTGATGGTAAGCTCTGAATTACTTTGCTTCACTTGGGTTTTGACAGTATCAGTGAGATGGAGTTGAGTGGCTTCATCCACACACAAGGCACACCAGACCATAAGGTGTGCCGTCAAATTTTTTGAAGAGGAAAGGCTTTTAAGTGCGCCTTATGGTCCGAAAAATATGGTACATGTTCTCCACATATTTACAGGGGTTTCACCTGGGGACTATGGCTTTCTCCCACAGTGCAAAGACCTGTACATTCGGATGTGACTGGTTGTGAGTGCTGACCCTGTATTTATTTTTCATGAACCTCTCACCACAGAAAAACATGGTCGGCCTTTGATAACCCAGTTAGCTGCACTGGAGGGGACATCAGTGACAACCCGGTGCTAGAGGGGCTAGAACCCCCAACCTTGGGTTGAGTAATCCAGCACCATACCACCAGGCCACCACTGGCCCTAAAAAGTTTTTGGGACTAAAGGACTTGGTCAGATAGGAAACTGGATGGAGTACCCAGAGGAAACCCAGGCAATGATGAGGAAAACGCTTTCCAGAAAAATCCTTCACAAAGCCCCAAACTCAAACCCAGGACTATTTTGCTGTTGGGTGCAAATCACATCACCACATGCAACCAAATATCGATCTACACATATTTGCATGACCTTTCCCCCAATTCCAATGCCACCCAAATAAAGATGAAGGGTGGAAAATGAGACGAGAGGTTTTTTCCACAAATGTGTAACAAAACAACTGCAGAACTGAATAATCAGGGTTGTGTTCTTTTCTTTTTCTGCTGCTGACAAAATTAGACTTGTTTCCCCAATGTGATGCACCCTGGTCTGGCTAGCAGTTACTTACCGATCTCACCAGCAACTCTGTGAAGCTTCTCTTCTGAACGGCTGATCAGAACTATGTCCAGTCCGCGTCTGGCCAGCTAACACACACACATACACACGGATTTACCTCAAGCATCAGGACAGAGCCTGGAAACTAAGATGTTGTGTAGATGAGTGAAATGGAGATGATCTCTTTGCTTTAATATACAAACTCGGAAGCAGTAAAAGTCTTTGCTCTTCATGTTGATTTTTCATTTAATTACCTGGAAATCATCTCTGCCTCTTTTGTTCATTTCTTGCCTTGCAAAGTAATCACTGGGGCGAGTGAGGGGTGCAACTGAAAAAGAAATTTCCCCCTGTCATCCCGGGAGCACAAGTATGAATCAACTGACTGTAGTCTCAAGTTAGGGTGGTACATTTCCTGTCCCTGATCAACCACCAATGAATCTCACCAATCATTGAGATCTGTAAGCTCAGAAAGGATGGTGGAGAGAACCCACCCTCTCAGTCCTTTGGAGGAAGCAAAAAATAGCCTTTGGCCTCCCGAGTTGATGGAGGCCGTCTGATCAGGGAGCGTTGTGTGATGGTAGGAGCTGATGGGAATAAACGAGAAAACGTCTCTTATAGGAACTAAAGCTTAAATTAACTTGTTGGAAAATCACCTGTCAAGGTGGTCAACTTTTTACATCAGCTCAGTGGGGACTGTTACTGTCGGTACATGTTCACCACTGTCTCTCTGCTTCTATTTGTCAGCAGAATTATTCCAAAACTGCTGAACTGGTTTCTATGAAGCTTGCTGAAAGGGTGGGGTATGAGCCTGGCAAGATCCGGTAACATTTTGGAGCAGCTCCAGATCACAATCCAGATCCTGGTATTCATTAAAGCCTTTTTAACAAGCATTTATTCAAGGATGTTTCCTGGTAACAGTACTTTTTGTGTAAAATTGCTGTGATTTCCTCAAACTTGGTGAAGGGTGTGGGCTTGGGTCTGGAAAGAACCCAACCCAATTTTGGAGCAGATACTGATCATGAGACGGATCCATTTTTTTAAAGGATTTTGTTTGTCAACAGCATCTGATTTTCATCAATCTTGGTAGAGGGATGGGGTCAGGGCCTGGAAAGAATCTGCTAAATTTTGGATTTGATCTGCAAATGGGGTCACGCTGAAAAAAATCCAAATACAGTTGTACCTCAATTTACTAAATTAATCTGTTCTGGAAGTGGTTTCATAACCTAGATTTTTCGTAAATTGAACCGCATTTTACATGTAAAACGTGCAATTCGTTCCAAGGCCCCCAATACTACCCCCTAAACCCTTTCTTCTTCTCTTCACTTATCCCTTAACATCCAAGGATGTCGTTGGGGAGCCTTCATGGTGAGACTTGGGCTGATTTGACCTGGTGGAGCCCATCCCTCTCCAGGTCATAGAAACTCTTTACGAAAGTCAGCAATGGTTCTTTTACATGCCTCTCACCATAGACAGTGAGAGACATGGCCTGCCTTTTATAACCCAGTTAGCTGCACTGGGGGCTAAACCCTTTCAAAGTTATAAAAGTATACCTTTTCAGGCCTCCTTCTGTTTCAATATCGTATCGATGGTAGACGAGTTTGGCCATATTCCTTTGCGATATCATTCAACCGCATGCCACGGGCCTGCTTCTTCTTTTCACTTGCACCAGGAATCACACATGCATGTGTGTGTGTGTGTGTGTGTGTGTGTGTGTGTGTGTGTGTGTGTGTGTGTGTCTGTGCACGCGCATGTGCTGACCATGTCTTTTTAGCAGAGTTATAATCTTACAAATGTTTATGCAAGGTTAAAAGCCTGAGCCAAAAAATAAAGTTGCAATGAGCACACTCAAAAAACTCATGAAACAATAGTAAAGCTATCCTTTACACAAAAATCATTATGGCAGATGCAGCTCTATAATAGCCAATGGGAGGGAGCTGCGTCATCCCTCCTAGCCAGTGGGAGGCCAGCAGGGCGGGATGTTGGGAGATGAAGTCGTGCATTGTTTGAGTTTTTGAGATGGTGCTTTTGTAATGTGAATTTGTTTCGTATCCAGAGACAAAAATTTGAGGAAAATGTTTTTCATAACTTGGATTTTTCGTTTTTCATTTTCTGGGGCTTTCGTCAGTTCGTCAGTATCCCTAAAAATCCACGTATTTAATACAGGGTAAAATGTTCCTGTGATGCCCACTAAGGGGAGGCATTTCATGATAACTTTGCCAGGTTATAACAATCCATTTGTTCTGAGTTGAGGTACCTTGCACTCTGTGTGCTCCTCTCGTAGACAGTAAACCAAACACTGAAAGAGGAAAAATGATCTGAACATTTAAAGTCGCCACATACCTCCATCGCGAAGGCTCGTCCAATCCCTGCTGTTGATCCTGTAACCACTGCGGAATGAAAGAAACAGAAGTTTTTACATGGAAGATTCTCTGGCTTTTCTGAGTGCAGAGGCTGAACAGTCTGGTCATGCTGTGTATCAGGGCTGGAAGAGATTATGACATGATATCAATACTATCTGAGAAGAACAGCATGATACACTGTTCTACATGACGTCATTATCATCAGGTGTTCATGCTTTTGAAAGCCTTGTTTTTATTCATAAAACATGACAGGAAATAGGACTGGGAAGTAAATAGAGAGCTCGGGACCAATTGTATCCTTTTTCAGTTCATTTTCTGTAACCACTTAATCGTGATTCGGGGTCACGGGGAAGCTGGTGCCCATCCCAGCCGACTCCAGGAGAGAGGAGTACACCCTGGACAGCTCACCAGGCCATCGCAAGGCGGAAACACGCTGACGGCAATGCAGCTCCTCTTGTTGAAAGTCAGCAATGGTTCTTTTACATGAACCTCACTCCACAGACACTGAAAGACATGGCCGGCCTTTGATAACCCAGTTAGTGCACTGGGGGGGGGGGGGGGGGACAGTGGCAACCTGTGTAGAGTGGTGCTTGAACCTCCAACCTTAGGATCAGTGATCCAGCGCCCTTCATCACCAGGCCACCACTACCCTGGAATAACAGTAAATAGGAATAATAGCTTTCTGCTGTAACTTTAGAACAATTTGCATAAACTCAATTATATCGCAGTAATTTATTATTTTGCCAAACCACTTACCCCTGTTAACTGTTCACCCAGCAATATAAATGGGTACCATGTAAAAATATACTGGGAAGGTAATCTGCGATGGACTAGCGTTCCATCCAGGATAAGTTGTACTCCTAGTCAGTTCACCCTATGGCAGTGGTTGTTAACCTTGTTGGCGGTTAACCTTGACCTCTGCCGAACCCCTGACACTGACTCACCGAACCCCTCGGGTTCCATCGAACCCAGGTTAAGAACCACTGCCCTATGGAAACCGGGGAAAAGTACTGTGGCTCGGGTGTAAAAAGCCCAACGGACTTTACCTTTTTTTACTGAACCATAGATTCGTGGAGAGGCTGGAGCCTATCTCAGCTGCCATAATGCAAAGGTGGGGTACACCCTGAACATCCCAACAGACCATCACAGAGCAAAAGACACAACTATTCACAGTCACTCTTACACCTAGGGGCAATTTGGAACAATCACGAAGACCAGTATGCATATCGCTGTGCTCTGGAATTAAAACAGATTACCTGGAGGAAACCAGAGCATGTATGTGTGTGTGTGTGTGTTTGTGTGTGTGTGTGTGTGTGTGTGTGTGTGTGTGTGTATACTGTGTACATATATATGGAAATATATATCTATATATCTATATATGTGTGTGTATGCATGTATGTACATATGTAAGGGAAGAATTGAGGTAAGTAGCAGGTTCAGGGATAATTTTAAAAACCTAATTCAGCCTTGTTGTTCCAGGTTTGTCTGTTCTTCAGTATTAAATTGTGTTTTCCTGCAAATACAGACATTACAGGTATGTATCTTCATGTTCTGTCCCTTTTATGACCAACTAACCACAGCTTACACTTATTCATCATCAGAAGACACCAAAAGTCGATAAGAATTAAGAAACAAAAAACAGAACAGTCCACATGTCCAGTACCAGTCACAAGTCGCCTACTCAACCAGTAAAGTATTTTATATTTGCAGAGAAACGCTGATGATAAACACAAAGCATGATGAACCAACACAAACAGTCTGCCATTCGATTTTCTCCCCTCAAGTCTCTTCAAGTTGAATTTATAGAATCCCATGTGATGAAAATGTTTTGAAATATGGATTTGAAAGTATTTCTATTCATTGTTTTTATTATTCACAGCCGATTGGTGTAAAAGATAAGCTGCTCATTCGACCCGAATTACATTAGAAGGAATGTACTCAGGTGTATAACAGGTATATAACAGGTAAATAACAGGTATATAACAGGTATATAACAGGTATATATAGGTGTATAACAGGTATATACAGGTGTATAACAGGTGTATATCAGATATATAACAGGTGTGTAACAGGTGTATAACAGGTATATACAGGTGTGTAACAGGTATATAACAAGTGTGTAACAGGTATATATAGATGGATAACAGGTATAGATAGATGTATAACAGGTGTATATCAGGTATATAACAGGTGTGTAACAGGTGTATAACAGGTATATTCAGGTGTGTAACAGGTATATAACAAGTGTATAACAGGTATATATATGTGTATAGCAGGTATATATAGGTGTATAACAGGTGTATATATAGGTGTATAACAGGTATATATAGGTGTATAACAGGTGTATATATAGGTGTATAACAGGTATATATGGGTCTATAACAGGTGTATATCAGGTATATAACAGGTGTGTAACAGGTGTATAACAGGTATATACTGGTGTGTAACAGGTAAAAAAACCTCTGCCAAATCAAACGTGCCAATCAGATGATTCGCTGTGGCGACTCCCGAGTAAAAGGGGAAAAGCCGAAAGGAAGACAGTCAGACAGGTGTGTAACCGGTATATAGCAGGTATATAACAGGTATATACAGGTGTATAACGGGTATATATAGGTGTATAACGGGTATATGTAGGTGCATAACAGGTATATACAGGTTTATAACAGGCATATACAGGTGTATATCAGGTATATAACAGGTGTGTAACAGGTGTATAACAGGTATAAGTGGTGGTGTTACCTGCCCACTGGCCATAATCTCTGAGATCTGTTTGCCAGATTTTGGACAGCACGTGCACCTTAAAGCCTCGCCAAATCCTCCAGGACCAGTTGAGCAGGTAATACAGCGCCGTGACGCCGCCCAGACAGCAGAGGAAAGATCCGAGAGACCCGCCGCAGCCATCCGCGCACCCGGCCATGTCCGCTTCCACTCCGGGACACAGGTCTGGGGTGCGCGCGTCCGCGCCTTTAAATTGGCCTCGAGCTCTAGGTTATTAATATGCAGGCTCCACCCACAATCGATCCGATCCCTCCTCCTGGGTTCGAGATCATTACTGGTGCAGTAGTGAAGGTGGACAGCAGGAAACGGCTGCAGAAAAGCACACCGAGCTCGGCTTGATAGAACCCGACCGGATCAGGGCAAGGTGTCGCACACGTGCACTGGATCAGAGCCCTCGGGGAAGCGTGCTGATAATTCTGAAACTCATCAGGCAGTGACGGCTGCCAAGCACTGATTATCACAGCACATCCGCACATCATGTCCGATCAAGAACACAAAGAGAAAATGCGGCCACGTTATCAGTCCTGGCTCCACCCTTCCACTCTCCCAATGATGTGGTTGGAATCATTACAACCTGCATGTCTCTCACCACACAGGTGAGAAATACTGTACCGTGATCATCTGCCAAAAATAGGAAAGCTGTCCTTGATGGAACCACCACACCGTCACTGCAGAATAATAATCATAATAATCATAATAATAATAATAATAATAATAATAATAATAATAGATGGAGTGGTCAGCACATCCGCCTCTCAACTAGAAGGTCCTGGGTTCCCAGCTCGGTGTCTCTCTGTAGCGTTTGCATGTTCTCCCCGTGCTTGTGTGGGTTTCCTCCGGGTTCTCCGGTTTTCTCCCACACTCCACATACCTGCACTGCAAATCTCCCCAAGTCCAGAGTGTGAATAGTTGTGTGAGTGTTGGCCCTGCGATGGCATGGTGAGCTGACCTGGGTGTACCCCACCCTTGCCCAGAGTTGGCCGAGATGGGCCCCGGCCACCCCACGAGCTCAATTAGGTTCAAGTGGTGTAGAAAAGGAATTATTTAATTAACAATCATTTGCAAACTATTGATGTTGTATAATGATTCACTGATTTCTACAACATCAAAAAATCAGAAAAGATTCAACATTTTAATACAAATCAGAAAATAAACAAGTTTTTTTTTTGCATGATTTTGTGAGTATTGATACAAAATCTTCTCACTATAAAAATATGTAGTAAAGTTCAAGTCAATTTAAGGTTAAGGTACGACAGACCTTTATAGCCACAAGGGGGCGCCAACAGTACATTTCACAGTCCCCACAGAATGACGTCTTTTTTAAAACGAGGAATTAAAATGATCTCCTCAGCTGTTCCTGTGTGGATGTTGGACTGTATGTTCTCGCCGTGCTTGCATGGGTTCCCTCTGGGTACTCCAGTTTCCTTCTACAGACCAAAGACATGCATATCAGGCCAGCTGGCTACTCCTGCAGCGGTCAGGCAAAATGTTTGGTGGTGAAATCCACCTTCACCAGGTGTTGGCTGAGATAGGTGCCAGCCTCCCTTTGACCTCGGCTGGTTTAAGTGGTTGGGAAAATGAGTGAGTGAGTGAGTAAATAAACAAAAATAAACAAACAAGATTCCAGTGTCCGTTAGTACAATGTTATTCTATAAACTACAAAAAAGTCGTGGAATCAAACTACCTTCAGAATACAAGTATAAATATGGTGCTCGCTTATTATGAGTTTCAGCAAACTTTTTTCTTTTGCGGCGACATTGATGACACGAGGTGATCATTTGCTGATGTTCATAAACAAATTGTGATTGAAGCAAGAGAAAGTGAAAGTCTGAATTCGGCTGGAATTCCCCTGCGTGGATCTCAGGCTCACAACTTCTGCTTCCAGTGGCACTAAAGAGCTTCAACACACACTGGGGACTGAATTGTTCACCGAGAACCAGGTAAGAACCTGCTCCAAAATCATCATCTTTTTTCCCTCAACAGGACAGATGTCTTCAGCTGTAGGTTCAGTGTCCATCAAAAACCAACAACACATCAGCAGCTGTCCCACTGTAGCTTGTTTTCCTTTTTTTATTTTGAAGTGACGAAGTTCAAGATCAAGTAGTTTAAAATTATAATTCTGTGCGGTACTTCGGCTGGTATTTTATTAAACTATAGCTGTAGAGATCCTTCAAAAGACTGTTTATAGTAAAAGAGTTTCTAATCAGGAACAGTTTCAAAAGAACCAGTTTTGGTTGGGTTCTGAAGTTCTTCCCCTCAGAGTGAATGTCAGTCGGTGATTTAAAAAAAAAAAAAAGTTGATATTTTGGTGAAACCCGTAAAGATTATCTTTACACAACATTGATGATATGGCCGTGTTGCCATCATCAAGGCTCAGATAAAGGCTGGAGATTGTTAGACGTCGCAGTAAAGTAGATCGTGTAAGTTACAGTCACGGGAATACAATAAAATTATTACATCAACTACTGTATCTCTTCCTCACCGAGCATTGTATAAATAATTTTTGCTTTTCATGCCATCTAAGAAGCCCAGAGTTATAAACTATTGTATGCTATAAATTATTATTGACTGATATATTGCACTATATGTCTATCATTTGCGAATGTTGAAATCAAATAAAATCTTCATCATCATTACCTAAAAATAAAAAACAAAACAAAATACAATAGCGCCACAGCACCCCCTGCTGTGTTTGTTGTACCACTGCATTTCCTGAAAATTAAAAAGGTGTTTTCCGTGTTGAATATAAGTTTCTGTTAAACGCGCAGTCTGGATCAGAACCGAATGAAAGTTGGTGAGATATAAAAGCTTGGGATCCTTAATATTGCCGCGAAATTTCATTTAAATCGGACGTGTTTTGATAGAGATATTATTAATTTATTAATTTCACCCAATGATATACACACATATATATATATATATATATATATATATATATATATATATATATATATATATATATATATATATATTGTATAGTATTATATACAATACTTTGTGAAAAATGAAATTTCAATAGAAAGTCTTTGTCCTGTCCTTTTATTTTTACTTATATATATATACTTTTACTTATACATATATATATATATATATATATATATATATATATATATATATATATATATATATATATATATATATTTTTTTTTTTTGGGATTCTTTTGTGATTCCATGAGTGTTGGAATGTTTAATAAATTTGAATTGGAAGCATCCTTAGGTGATCATCTACCCTGCATAAAAATTTCAGATTAATTTGTCAAAAACTGTACAGGAATTTGCCGTCAGACAAACGAAGCAAGAAATAAAGCTACGTCGACAGAAACGTCACCTTCTTGGTGGACATGATAGTTCTCATAATTCTGTCCCATCTTCTCTCTCTGTCTCATCTATAGGTGCTGCCAAGAAGGACCGAAGTCATGAGCCATTCCACGGCAAAGCCGAAGGTGATCTCTACACACCTCGATTGACATCACAGTGTTTACTGAATGCTACTTTCAGGTTCTAAACCAAGTTGGGAACTGAGTGACAAACTTAAGCTAATAAGAAGGATTTTAGAGCACCATGCTGAACTCGGTGGTTAAAATGTAACGCAAATAAATAATTAAATAAGTAAATTAGGCTACATTATCATGTGTCCTGTACTCAGCAGGTATCTGTAGGAGAAGTATTTCTGTTAGCAGGGTGGACTTTAAGATCGTCCGTACTGTGATAAAAGGTTGGACAAGAATGCTCCAAATCTACTCAAAGGCTAATTTTGCTGTGAAGGAAATTTATTTTGTGTTGTTAATATTTCCATATTTATGTGTTTTTGCATTCTCCTCCTTGAATCACCACCTTATAATGGTGAAGGGGTTTGCGTGTCCAAATGATCCTAGGAGCTATGTTGTCGGGAGCATCATGCCCCTGGTGGGGTCACCCAAGGCAAACAGGTCCTAGGTTAAGGTCCAGATGAATTGTGGTTCAAAAGACCTCTATGACGAATAAGCAAAAAACAAGGACACAGTTTCCCTTGCCCTTATGCAGGTTACCGGGGTCCTCCCCTGGAGCCAGGCCTGGGGCAGGGCACAAAGTCGAGTGCCTGGTGGTTGGATTTCTGCCAATGGAGCCCGGCCGGGCCCATTCCATCCTCCCATGGACCCACCACCTGCGGAAGGGGCAATAGGCGTCAGGTGCAATGTGATTTAGGTGGCAGCTGAAAGCAATGGGCTGTCGGACCAATTCTCAGCTACTGACTTGGGACTTGAAATATCACCTCTCTGGCGAGGAAGGAGCCTGAGCTGGTATGTGACGTGGAGAGATACTGACTAGATATAGTCAGACTCACCTCAACACATAGCTTGGGCTCTGGAACCACCCATCTTGAGAGAGGCTGAACCTGATTCCATTCTTGAGTTGCTCATGGGGAGAGGTGGCAAGCCGGTGTCGGCATCCTTGTTGCCCCCGTCTCAGTACCCAAATGTTGGGGTTTTTCCAACATGTTGGGTGGTGGGGGGTGGGGGGTGGGGGGACCTGACTGTTGTTTGCGCTTTTGCACCAAATGACAGTTCAGAGTACCCACCCTTCTTGGAGTCTTTAGGGAGTGTAGTGGAGAACGCTGCCCCAGGAGACTCACTCATTGTCCTGGGTGATTCAAAATTGTCCTGTCACTGAAGCAAAATCCCGGGCGTGGGAGGAGTTCGGTGAGGGCCTGGAGAGTGATTATCAGTTTTCCTCAGAAAGGTTCTGGACCACCATCCTCAGGAGGGGGAAGCAGTTCTCTGCAAACAGTTTACAGTGGAAGTGGGAAGCTGCTCACCTGGACTGGGGTTGTTGTGGAGACGGGGAACTAACACTACAAGGACCTCCTCAGTCCCACCAACATGCCCTCCATGGAGGAGGAAGACCCTGGGGGTTTGGGTGGGGGTCTGCCCATCATTGGAGCTGAGGTCACTGAGGTAGTCAAATAGGTCCCTGGTGGTTGGGCTCCGGGGATGGATGAGATCTTCCCTGAATATCTCAGGGCTCTGGATGTTGTTGGACTGTCCTGGTTGACACGTTTCTGCAACACCACATGGTCATCAGGGGCTGTTCCTCTGGATAGGCAAACTGGGGTAGTAGTCCCCCTTTTTAAAAAGGGGGACCGGAGGGTGTGTTCCAGTTATCGTGGAATCACACTGTTCAGCCTACCTGGGAAAGTCTATGCACGGGTACTGGAGAGGAGAATCCGACCGATAGTTGAACCTCGAATTCAAGAGGAACAATGTGGTTTTTGTCCAGGCTGTGGCACTCTCGACCAACTCTATATGCTCCACAGGATCTTGGAAGGGTATGGGAGTTTGCCAAATCTGTTCACATGTGTTTTGTGAATTTGGAGAAGGCTTTCGACCATGTCCTTTGGGCTATCTTGTGGCGCATTCTCTGGGAGAACTCCGTTCCAGATCCAATGCTATGGGCCATACGGTTGCTGTATCACCGGAGCCAGGGTTTGGTCCCTAGAAATCAACCAATTAAAATCCTCCACCTTCCTTATCTCTTCTCCCTGTAACCTCACCATTCCTGTTGGGTCCCTGTCATTCACACACATGTATTCTGTTTTACTGAGGCTAACCTTCATTCCCCTCCTTTCCAGGGCATACCTCCACCTCTCTAGATTTCCCTGCACTTGTTCTCTGCTCTCACTACAGATCACAATGTCATCTGCAAACATCAAATTCTGTCCATAAAAATTATGAACAGAATCGGTGACAAAGGACAGCCTTGGTGGACTCAGACCCTAATCGGCAAAAAAATTTCACTTCTTGCTGAGGTTGGAACTACCAGGCAGAAGGCATAGAGGAAGACCAAAGAGACGATTCATGGATGTAGTGAAGCAGGACACGAAGGTAGCTGGTATAAGAGAAGAAGATGCAAAGGATAGGGTGAGATGGAGGCAGATGATTCGCTGTGGTGACCCCTGAAGGGAAAAGCCGAAAGGAAAAGAAAAAGAAGAAGAAGAATTTCCAGGCACAGCCAAAGCGTTGAGGGGTTCTGCTTTGGCAGCCATTGGATCCCGTCTCTGCATTTTGCAGATGATGTCCTTTTGGCTTCATCAAGCCGGGACTTCCAGCCCTCATTGGAGTGATTTGCAGTCAAGAGCGAAGCGGCCGGGATGAAAATCAGCACCTACAAGTCCGAGGCCTTGGTTCTCAGTTGGACAACGGTGAAATGCACCCTCTGGGTCTGGAATGAGGTCTTGCCCCAAGTGGAGGAGTTCAGATATCTTGAGGGGTTCACGAGTGAGGGAAGGATGGAGTGAGAGATCGACAGACGGATTCGTGCAGCCTCTGCGGAGCAGCGGAGCCTGTACGGGTCCTTCGTGGTGAAGAAGGTCCAACCCTCACCTATGGACCCGAGCTTTGGGTAGAGACCGAAAGATCAAGATCATGGATCCAAGTGGCTGGAATGAGCTTCTTTCGCAGGGTGGCGGAGTTCTCCCTTAGAGATAAGGTGAAAAGCTCAACCATCCGGGGAGCGCTTGGAGTTGAACCGTTGCTCTTCTGCATTGAGAGGGTCAGTTGAGGTGGCTCGGGCATCTGGTTAGAATGTCTCCTGAACACCTCCCTGGTGTGGTGTTTCGGGTATGTCCACCCGGGAAGAGACCCCAGGGCCGACCTAGAACATGCTGGAGGGACGATGTTTCTCAGCTTGTCTGAGAATGCCTTGGTGTCCCCCCTGAAGAGCTGGAGGAAGTATCTGGGGAGAGGGATGTCTGAGCCTCATTGCTTAGGCTGCTGCCACCGCGACCCCAGCCCAGAAAAAGCAGAAGTTGAAGATGATGATGGTGACGGTGTTTCTTGTCCTTCTTATTTTTCTTCAACTCAACAATTTCCAGACAATATGTCAAGAAAGACTGGCAATCCTCGTTAAATTTTGCACACTTGCTGCTCTGGTATAGCCCCAGACGCTTGTCGAATTTCAGAACACTGTGCTCTGCACACAAGGTTTCATCGACTTCGGAGTGTTGTTGTTTATGAGATGCTGTTACCTAGTGGCTGGGGTCATCCTGTGTTGACGGACTGCATCATGGGACATTTGAGTGTGGGGTTGGTGGCGGTGCCATACAGTTGAATATAAAGTTGAGTAATGATAATGATATATTTATATTAAAAAAAAAAACACTCAATGTTATAGCGAATATTGTCAATCTAAACAAAAGCTTGTTCGGCAAATAAATAAATAAATGTTAGATGTCTGGGTAAAAGGTATAGATTTGTATTTTACTTAATTGCCCAAACCTGCATCACAAATTCAAGCTGGGCATCACCACGCCTCCAGCAGTGTAGTCTCCCTGTAATTTTCCTCTGGGTGCAGGCCTCCTGTATTGTCGGGTAATTTCACTGAAGGATTGTTGTATGTTATATTCAGGAACATGTTCATTTCCTTGAAGGATCAGCTCATACATATCTGATCGTACATTTCCATGTCTCTGCACTGATATCAGAAAGCCTTTCTTTTGGTTCAAATTGGAATTATGTCTTCTTCATGTCTTTCCTGTCTTCCCTCCAGTGTC
Organism: Plotosus lineatus; assembly: GCA_024760905.1. Taxonomy (NCBI): domain Eukaryota; kingdom Metazoa; phylum Chordata; class Actinopteri; order Siluriformes; family Plotosidae; genus Plotosus; species Plotosus lineatus. Next base: position 42,982,853 of record CM045740.1, read on the forward strand.
CAGGCTGCCATCAGAAGGCTATCAAGAAATCTGAAGGGCAGTGTGTGGCTTGCAAACTGTGTTCCAAAGCAAAGCGTCGTGTATTTCGATTCTGCAGGGATTGTCAGAGGGAGTGGCCACGCGATGCTTCAGGAACCGACAGCTGCACGCTGCCGAACTGCGCTCTCCGGGCCGCTCTGCTTTCTGACAACCGCATCAGTGATCCCCAAAGTTCAGCAAATGGATGCCCTTATTTCAGGACCTGTCCGAATTGTAATTCCCTGCTTACACATGACGGTCAGGGCTGCCCGATTATTGAATGTACTGAATGCTGCACCGAATTTTGCTTCCGCTGTCTTGAAACAGACTGCTTTTTACTAGATGATGAATTCCATGAAAATACAGAATGCATTATAGTAAGTAACAAACAGAGTCTGAAAGCACTTTGTTCGTAGAATCAGCTTGTAGTAGGTTCATCATACAGATGGGCACATTTTAACATTTGCTGATGCACAGTACGGTTTTTTTTTTTAGTGTTTTGATTGAGATATACATATTGGTAAACTTACTCGTTCACTGATTCCTGTGTGTAGAGGATTGGAATAAAACTGTAAATTGGTGAATGTCAGAAAAACAAGTAAGCACTGGATTAAAGAGAAATAAAAAAAATTACAGTATGCTTTTATTTTATGATGTTGAAATGTTTTGAGTCTCACATACACTTTGATTATTATGATTATTATCATAATTATTATTATTATGATTGATATGAATGTAAATACATATACGAATGGGTAACCACTTAATCCTAATTAGAGTCGCAGGGAGGCTGGCACCCATCCCAGCTGACTCTGGGTGAGGGCAGAGTACACCCTGGACAGCTCGCCAGGCCATCGCAGGTTAGAAACACGCTGACGGTTATGCAGCTACTCTTGTCGAAAGTCAGCAAATGGTTCTTTTATCTCTCACCATGGACAGTGAGAGACATGGCTGGCCTTTGATAATCCTGTAAGTGCACTGGGGGGGACAGTGACAGTGACAGTGACAACCTGTTGAGATTGTGGCTTGAACCAACAACCTTTTCGGGTCAATGATCCAGCACCTTTACCACCAGGATGTGGTTGAAATCATTAAAAAGAGACATGCCTCTAACTACAGAGGTGAGAAATACTGTATCATGATCATCTGCCAAAAATAGGAAAGCTGTCCTTGATGGAACCACCACACCGTCACTGAATAATAATAATAATAATAACAATAATAATAATAATAATAATAATAGATGGAGTGGTCAGCACATCCGCCTCTCAGCTAGAAGGTCCTGGGTTCCCAGCTCGGTGTCTCTCTGTGGAGTTTGCATGTTCTCCCCGTGCTTGTGTGGGTTTCCTCCGGGTTCTCCGGTTTTCTCCCACACATACCTGCACTGCAAATCTCCCCAAGTCCAGAGTGTGAATAGTTGTGTTGTTAAAATGATCTCCTCAGCTGTTCCTGTGTGGATGTTGGACTGTATGTTCTCGCCGTGCTTGCATGGGTTCCCTCTGGGTACTCCAGTTTCCTTCTACAGACCAAAGACATGCATATCAGGCCAGCTGGCTACTCCTGCAGCGGTCAGGCAAAATGTTTGGGGGTGAAACCCACCTTCACCAGGTGTTGGCTGAGATAGGTGCCAGCCTCCCTTTGACCTCGGCTGGTTTAAGTGGTTGGGAAAATGAGTGAGTGAGTGAGTAAATAAACAAAAATAAACAAACAAGATTCCAGTGTCCGTTAGTAAAATGTTATTCTATAAACTACAAAAAAGTCGTGGAATCAAACTACCTTCAGAATACAAGTATAAATATGGTGCTCGCTTATTATGAGTTTCAGCAAACTTTTTTCTTTTGCGGCGACATTGATGACACGAGGTGATCATTTGCTGATGTTCATAAACAAATTGTGATTGAAGCAAGAGAAAGTGAAAGTCTGAATTCGGCTGGAATTCCCCTGCGTGGATCTCAGGCTCACAACTTCTGCTTCCAGTGGCACTAAAGAGCTTCAACACACACTGGGGACTGAATTGTTCACCGAGAACCAGGTAAGAACCTGCTCCAAAATCATCATCTTTTTTCCCTCAACAGGACAGATGTCTTCAGCTGTAGGTTCAGTGTCCATCAAAAACCAACAACACATCAGCAGCTGTCCCACTGTAGCTTGTTTTCCTTTTTTTATTTTGAAGTGACGAAGTTCAAGATCAAGTAGTTTAAAATTATAATTCTGTGCGGTACTTCGGCTGGTATTTTATTAAACTATAGCTGTAGAGATCCTTCAAAAGACTGTTTATAGTAAAAGAGTTTCTAATCAGGAACAGTTTCAAAAGAACCAGTTTTGGTTGGGTTCTGAAGTTCTTCCCCTCAGAGTGAATGTCAGTCGGTGATTTAAAAAAAAAAAAGTTGATATTTTGGTGAAACCCGTAAAGATTATCTTTACACAACATTGATGATATGGCCGTGTTGCCATCATCAAGGCTCAGATAAAGGCTGGAGATTGTTAGACGTCGCAGTAAAGTAGATCGTGTAAGTTACAGTCACGGGAATACAATAAAATTATTACATCAACTACTGTATCTCTTCCTCACCGAGCATTGTATAAATAATTTTTGCTTTTCATGCCATCTAAGAAGCCCAGAGTTATAAACTATTGTATGCTATAAATTATTATTGACTGATATATTGCACTATATGTCTATCATTTGCGAATGTTGAAATCAAATAAAATCTTCATCATCATTACCTAAAAATAAAAAAACAAAACAAAATACAATAGCGCCACAGCACCCCCTGCTGTGTTTGTTGTACCACTGCATTTCCTGAAAAGTAAAAAGGTGTTTTCCGTGTTGAATATAAGTTTCTGTTAAACGCGCAGTCTGGATCAGAACCGAATGAAACTTGGTGAGATATAAAAGCTTGGGATCCTTAATATTGCTGCGAAATTTCATTTAAATCGGATGTGTTTTGACAGAGATATTATTATTTTATTAATTTCACCCAATGATATACACATATATATATATATATATATATATATTTGTATAGTATTATATACAATACTTTGTGAAAAATTAAGTTTCAATAGAAAGTCTTTGTCCTGTCCTTTTATTTTTACTTATATATATATATACTTTTACTTATATATATATATATATATATCTATACATTTTTTTTGGAATTCTTTTGTGATTCCATGAGTGTTGGAATGTTTAATAAATTTGGATGGAAGCATCCTTAGGTGATCATCTACCCTGCATAAAAATTTCAGATTAATTTGTCAAAAACTGGACAGGAAATTGCCGTCAGACAAACGAAGCAAGAAATAAAGCTACGTCGACAGAAACGTCACCTTCTCGGTGGAGATGATAGTTCTCATAATTCTGTCCCATCTTCTCTCTCTGTCTCATCTATAGGTGCTGCCAAAAAGGACCGAAGTCATGAGTCATTCCACGGCAAAGCCGAAGGTGATCTCTACACACCTCGAATGACATCACAGCGTTTACTGAATGCTACTTTCAGGTTCTAAACCAAGTTGGGAACTGAGTGACAAACTTAAGCTAATAAGAAGGATTTTAGAGCACCGTGCTGAACTGTGTGGTTAAAATGTAACCACAAAACGCAAATCAATACTCAAATAAGTAAATAAGGCGATATTGTCATGCGTTTTGGACTCAGCAGGTATCTGTAGGAGAAGTATTTCTGTTAGCAGGGTGGACTTTAAGATCGTCCGTACTGCGATACCAAATTGATCATCTCTTGGATAAGAATGTTCCAAATTTACTCAAAGGCTGATTTTGTTGTGAAGAAAATTTATTTTGTGTTGTTAATATTTTCATATTTATGTGTTTCTGCATTTGCCCTTCTTATTTTTTCTTTAACCCAACAATTTCCAGACAATACGTAAAGAAAGACTTTGCCAAACCTCGTTAAATTTCTCCTCTGGTGTAGCCCCAGATGCCTGTCGAATTTCAGAACGTTATGCTCTACACACAAGATTTCATTGACTTCGGAGTGTTGTTGTCTATAACATGCTGTACCTGGTGGTCGGGGTCATCCTGTATTGACAAACTGCATCATGGGAAATTTAAGTGTGGGGTTGGTGGCGGTGCCATACAGTTGGATATATAGTTGAGTAATGAAGATGATATATTTATATATTTTTTTAAAAAAATTATAGCAAATATTGCCGATATCTAAACAAACGCTTGGTCGATAAATAAATAAATGTTAGATATCTGGGTAAAAGGTATAGATTTGTATTTTACTTAATTGCCCAAACCTGCATCACAAATTCAAGCTGGGCATCACCACGCCTCCAGCAGTGTCGTCTCCCTGTAATTTTCCTCTGGGTGCAGGCCTCCTGTATTGTCGGGTAATTTCACTGAAGGATTGTTGTATGTTATATTCAGGAACATGTTCATTTCCTTGAAGGATCAGCTCATACATATCTGATCGTACATTTCCATGTCTCTGCACTGATATCACAAAGCCTTTCTTTTGGTTCAAATTGGAATTATGTCTTCTTCATGTCTTTCCTGTCTTCCCTCCAGTGTCCAGGCTGCCATCAGATAGCTGACAAGAAATCCGAAGGGCAATGTGTCGTGTGCAAGCTGTGTTCCAAAGCAAAGCGTCGTGTATTTCGCTTCTGCTGGGATTGTCAGAGGGAGTGGCCACGCAATGCTTCGGGAGCCGTCAGCTGCACGCTGCCGAACTGCGCTCTCCGGGCCGCTCTGCTTTCTGACAAACGGATCAGTGATCCCAAAAGTTCAGCAAATGGATGCCCTTATTTCAGGGCCTGTCCGAATTGTAATGCCCTGCTTACACATGACGGGAAGGGCTGCCCCATGATTGAATGCCCGAAATGCCGCACAGGATTCTGCTTTCGTTGTGTTCGGCGACATTGCTCTCCGATCAACCTGTTTCGTGAGGAGTTCTTCATGCATTTGGACAGGCTCACTGAACTTCCCAGATTCAGGCATTTGGACAGGCTCACTGAACTTCCCAGATGTACAATAGTGGATAACAATGAGAGACTGACCGCAATTCCATTGTAGAATCAGTCGACAGGAAGTGATATCAAGATTTCCACCATACAACTTAGAAAAATTTCACACTTGCTCTCGAGATGCAGATTCAGGTTGAAAATCTTTATTATATAATTTATATTATATAATATACACAATATACAATACACAATTGTTTTGTGCTCTATGCACAATACACAATATACAATCTTTATTATATAATCTATGTTATATACATCCACAGAACAAACAATTCTGTGAGAAAAGAAAATTCGGAACAAAAGAACAAAAATCATGGTTCGTTCATACTTTGGTTGATCATGTGATCATATCTAATTCCTGTGTGTAAAAATTTGAAATTAACCTGTAAACTCAAGAATCTTAGCAAGTCCGCAAATAAATAAAAAGTGATAATAAAAGCAATAAAGAAATAAAAAAATAAAAGTGTGTTTTTATTTTGTAATGCTGACATGTAATTTTGTAATGCTGACTTTGAGTATCATATGTACATGGTGGAAAAGTGCTGGATCACTGATCACAAGATTGGAGGTTCAAACCCTACTCTCAGTGGGTTGTCACTGCCCTCCCACCCCACCCCCAGTGCAGCCGGCCATGTCTCTCACTGTCTGTGGTGGGAGGTTCGCATAAAAGAACCTCCCACTGCTGCATACCTATCAGCGTGTTTCTGCCCTGTGATGGCCTGGCGAACCTTCCAGGGTGTACTCTGCCCTTGCCTGGAGTCGACTGGGATGGGCACCAGCCTCCCCAGGACCCTAATTAGGATTAAGTCGTTCAGAAAATGAATGAATGAATTGATATCACATATACTTATTTCCAGGAAACAGATGATTGATGGATACAATCCCTCCACTGGAAAGCAATTTAGAGTTTCGTACTATTATTATTATTATTATGTCAATTATAATACAATTTAAACACAGACTTCACCATGTCATCACCAGCTCACAGGCAGTGCGTCTACTCTGAGACTCTCAGCGGTAAACAAAATGTGAGTGTTGTTGGTTCTGATGTCCTGATCCACACAAAGTTAATGCCAAAGGAATTTAATAAACTTAAAAGAGCTAAAAATCCTGCTGTACACCACCAAGTGAGAGAATCACAAACTATCACAAACTATTTCAATTTTCTTATTTTATAAAAGCAAATAAACTTTTTTTTATATGAAGAGCTTGATGGACATGTTTGGCCTTTGGGTGGCACGGAGGTGTTGGGGGTAGCACAGTTGCCTCACAGCAAGGGGGTCCAGGGTTTGAGTCCGAGGTTCAGGAAGGGTGTTTCTGTGTGCACAGCTTGTGTGGGTTTCCTCTACGTACTCGAGTTTCCTCCGATACTCCCAAAACATGCACATTAGGCTCACTGACTGTTTTCAAATTGAAGCTGAGTGTGAATGGTTGTGTATGTGTGTTGGCACTGCGAGGCTCTGGCAAGTTCTTTCAGGTATACACCACCTGACTTGCAGAGATAAGCTCCAGCCTCCCTCCTTCTTTTCCTTTCGGCTGTTCCCTTCAGGGGTCGCCACAGCAAATGATCTGCCTCCATCTCTCCCTATCCTCTGCATCTTCTACTCTTACTCCAATGACCTTCATGTCCGCCTTCACCACATCCATAAATCTTCTCTTTGGTCTTCCTCTGGGCCTTCTGCCTGGTAGTTCCAACCTCAGCATCCTACGACCAATATACTCACTATCCCTCCTCTGTACATGTCCAAACCATCTCAATCTAGCCTCTCTGACTTTGTCTTCAAAACATCTAACATGTGCTGTCTCTCTGATGTACTCATTCCTGATCCTATCCATCCTCGTTACTCCCAAAGAGAACCTCAACATTTTCATCTCTGCTACCTCCAACTCTGACTCCTGTCTTTTCCCCAGGGCCACTGTCTCTAAACCATACAACATTGCTGGCCTCAGACCGTCTTGTACACTTTTCCTTTCATTCTTGCCGATACTCTCCTATCACACATCACACCGGACACTTTTCTCCATCCATTCCAACCTGCCTGCACGCGCTTCTTCACCTCTTTTCCACACTCTCCATTGCTCTGGATTGTTGAGCCTAAGCTTGAGACCGGCATAAGGGGGAGAGACACTGGTTAGTGCCCCCCCCCCCCCCCCGCCTCATGGCTGCATTAAGCTCCAACCTCCCTGTGACCCAAATAAAGGATACATGTTTGCAAATAGGTTTTGATGCTTAGCATTCTTTCACATTTTTCAGAACCCCTTCTCTCACTCCGATGTCCAGTATATGAGTTTCGTATTTGAATTGTTTTTGCTCTTCCCTCTCGTTCGTTCTGATGGCTTGTAAGAGGCTTGCAGATTGAAGATTACTGCAACACATGCCAAGCTCCCTAATCTTATTAGACCAACTGGAGCATATCAATCCTCAGACAGTGCAATGCTCACACATACACATCGATGGCCAGTGGGGGGACAAAACAAGATAAAGAGAGTGTGTGGATTTTCCTGACTTGCATACGGCTTATGATTTCATGTCAAAACCTCTATCATTGTCTTCTGTCAAGGATCTTCATCATTCCTTTTCTATTTCATTGAGTGTCCTGATCCTGAATGTTGAGTCAAACTACCAGAGGCAGAGTGACCCTGAGCCTCCAGGTTGGACCCCTGACTAGCATCCCCATGTCAATGTCTCTGATGAGACTTGGAGTAAAAACTCAGCCAATAGAATACTATGGGAAGCTTGTGCTGCACTGGGGATCAACCACTGAATGGAAATAAATTAATAAAATAATTTGAACGGATAAAAATATAAACTTGGGGCAGTGGTGGCCTGGTGGCAAAGGTGCTGGATCACTGATCCTAAGGTTGGGAGTTCAAGCCACACTCTCCACGGGTTGTCACTGTCCCCCCAGTGCACTAACTGGCTTATCAAAGACCGGCCATGTCTCTCGCTGTCTCTCGTGTGAAGTTCATGTCGGCTGGGATGGGTGACAGCCTCCCCGCGACCCTAATTAGGATTAAACGGTGACAGAAAATGAACGATGATGATGATGATGATGAAAATATAAACTTCTTATACATTCTCTCTGTCTCCCAAACTCTTCACATCAAAATCAACTCAGTTCAGGGAACTTTCAAGAAGACAAAACTGTTCATCCATGTCATGATCCCACCAAATTTCTGCTTGGGATCCTGAAGGAATAAGACAAAGAGGTTCTCCAGAACGTTCTCCAGTATATCTGAATACTAGATGGCTTGGAAGAACTGTTGAGAGATGGGTTTTCATACCTGGTGGGATGATAGAAGGAGCAAAGGCCCACCAGCTTAGAGTTGTGTGAATAAAGGTGATTCATCTGTTGGACCGAGATGACCACTGATTTCTCAGACAGACGGCTCTGACACATGACTTTCCACTAATGCGCTGACCAGTGCTACTTGGTGTCTACACACGTGGGAGGGACAGAAGTGTAGTGGTTTGCACTCTGCCTTGTCAAATGAAGGTTTTGGGTTAAAGACCAGGGCTTGATGAGGTTTTTCTTTGTATCTGTTTTTATGTTCTCCCTGAACTGACATAGTCCGTTATCCCTCCACAGTCCAAAGATGTGCATATAAAGCTTATTGGTTGTTGGTGTGAGTGTGTTTGTTGGCTCTGTGATGGACTGGCGACCTCCAATTCTACCCAAACCTGGCTCAGATAGGCTTCAACCATAGTAGGATTCAGTGATTCTGCAAATGAATGAATAATTAAATGTCTGTAAGAGCGCCCGACAAAACCGCTCATATACTGTCCACTCACATATCCATATAAGGAGCATGTGCAAAGTTCTTTCTGCCAGGCTGGAGATAGACTTAAACCTAACTGGTTTGGTATTCGGACATACACACACAGCTACGACTGTAACATTCCTCCGCTACTGTTAAATACGTCCCATGTTTTGTACAAGTCACTGTTTGAAGAGATTCAGCTCCACCCCACTAAACCTGATTGGTCTATATTGCGGCCATGTTGTTGTTGTTTACCAATCTGTGTTTACGAAGCTCAGACTGTGTATTCCAGAATATTTTACCAAAGGTGGTTTAAAATATCAAACATGTTACATCAAAAAAGGTTAAATTTGTCTTCTGGAATCTTACAAACATGTTCTGACCGGATATAATTACAGACACAGAGATATTATACACTCACGTCCACCCTCCATGAGAAACGCTGTGTGGATTAAATGCTAAAGAAGGTCAAAAAGTCACCATTTGGACTTGGTCTTCATCCACCCTGCTTTGTCCTCCGCTTGTCCTTTCTCCCTTCTCTCTCTCTCTCTCTCTCACTGTGTCACTCCTCATCTCTCCTTTGCTAAATCTGTCCATGCCTAGTAAGAACCAAGGCTCAGAGACGTGTTGGATCTACCTACCCTCCACCAAAAGACACCTTGGGGAAAGACAGAGTCCAACAACGAGCAGTCAATCATGGGCATCAATTAATGGGATTTGTTTTATTTTCTATGTAATATATTTATATTAGGATTAACAAATTCCTTGTTTGGAATAACAGATTTTCTTTTTGAAGAACCTTCATTCGTTTTTTTTATTCTTTCCCCTGGAAGAATGCGGTACTATTTCTACTCTGATTTGCTTCAGACTTCAGGGTTCTGATGGAGAGGTCAGTCCAAAAAGCCTTTTTTCAGACACATCAATCCAGGTTTGCATGATCTTCATTTTTCATTTTTTGAAAATTATTGCTGGATAAATTTAAAGCACAGTTTGGATCAGCATGACCAAAATTCTTATCTCGTTCAGTTTATTTCACACATCTTTTCAGTGTCATTGCAAACTAAGTGGACTGTACACTGTCGTGGTGCTAATTGGATTGGAACATTACACATGAAGATTATTGGGATTATTATGATCATAATTTAATCTTGTAGTCGCCACCAAAAGGCAAAAAAAACCTTGAGGCTTGATGTTTTCAATTTCCGAACATTAAGTGGTAATTATACTCTGTCATTGATTACGCCAATAAGGGTTAGACATTCACCAAGATGTCAATATTTAGTGAGATTGTAGTTTAGATTAAAAAAAAAAAAGTAAGATTTCTTTCAGAACTAATTGATTATTCGAGTTCTATCTGGTTTTAATTAATTTTGAGCCAAAACTAACAAACAGACTTATTTATGCTTCAAATAGCTGGTACGATGGCGTAGTGGTTAGCATGTCCGGCTCACAACAAGAAGGTCCTGGGTTCGATTCCCAGCTCATGTGTTTCTGTGTGGAGTTTACATGTTTTCCTCATGCTTGCGTGGGTTTCCTCCGGGTTCTCCTGTTTCGTCCCACAGTTCAAAAACTTTGGCTGTTCCAAATCACCCCGAGGTCTGAGTGTGAATCTGAATGGTTGTGTGTTGTGGTTGGCCCTGCGATGGCCTGGCGAGATGTCCAGGGTGTACCCTGTCCTCTCCCAGAGTTGGCTGAGAAGGGCACCAGCCGCCCCGTGACCCTAATTAGGATTAATTGGTTCAGAAAATGAATGATTTAATGAGTGTTTCAAAGAAGAGCTAATCCGTAGCACTAATACATAAGCTCTAAAATATATCGTAATTCACTAGGTCACATGTCCATAGGACTTACTGGTTGCATAAAATCTTCCATAGTTTCATAAAATGATAATTACCCATAAGACACCCATACAGTGAGATCTTGGCACATTTTGTGCATTCATCAATTTAAATGAAAATTCAAATCCATTGATGTTATGCAAGATATATACAGTCCTCAGATAAGGACAGACAACACCCAGTACTCAGGTAGGCAGGGTGAAGTCTGGGATTTACCTGATTAAACTGTATGGAGTTACAATTTCTATGAGATCACATCGTCTGATTTCCTTTCAACATTGAAAAATCGTCGGAAAACTCAACCAACAGCCAGTATTCCAACGACAACAATTGTTATGTAATTATAATGTGGATTTAATCAAACGGCCATGACTCTTTGTATGCAGTGGGAACTTTCTCAGGTAATTTGATGTATAAAAATTCAAGTTGCTTCCATGTTCTCTTGACATCAAAATTTGACTTGGGGTTGTTTTCGCCATTGGATTGTACTTATTTATACAACTTTTTAAACACCGTCCGAACAAAAGCTGAAATGCTGTGGGAACACATTCCCGAAATGCTGAGTTGACCCAGGAGGTAAATATCATTACTTAAGAACATGCAGGGCATTTTAGTGAGAGAAGCCCAATCAATCAGAAAAACAAGAAAGATTCGAGGACATTCCCTGACCCAGGTACTGCCAGGGCTAATGATGTCCCTGCTCGCAGGACAAATAGCGTGAATAAGCACATAACCTGCCACAGAGGCATTACGTACTCTCTAACATCTTGCTCTCTTCAGCACGACAACAGATCACACCAGCTGACGAGGTGATGATACGGTTACCGATTCGCAACCATGTGAGCTATGCAAGATTTATTCGGAATTTCCAACATGAATTTAAAAATTGGTCTGGTCACATCTTTTCGGCTTTTTCCCGTTCTTGAGAGTCACCACAGCGAATCATCTGATTCGCCATGGAATTTTACGTCGGATGCCCTTCCTGTCACAACCCTTTTAGCAAGGGACAGAAACACGCTGACGGCTTTGCAGCTACTCTTTACGAAAGTCAACAATGGTTCTTTTACATGCCTCTCACCATAGACAGTGAGAGACATGGCCCGCCTTTGATAACCCAGTGAGCTGCACTGGGGGGACAGTGACAACCTTGTGGGGACTCGAACCCCCAACCTTTAGAATCAGTGAACCTGCGCCCTATACCACTAGCCCACCACTGAGCTACTTATAAACTGAGCATGAGGTCTGTATGGAGAAATTTCAGCCCAGGGGTAAGGTCAGTACCAAAAAGACCAGGGACTGGGATTTCTCTGTACAGACCGAGCATGTAAGGCGCATAAGTAGTTTATTAGAAGAAATTTTAAAATGGTGACAACATGTCTTTATCCCTGTCTGTAAGAGTTTTGCAAGTTTTCAGCTTGTGACCCCTCCTATAAAGAACAAGATATTTCCGACAAGCAGTGAAAACTTCAGAGGACTTTCTCTTTAAAAATGCTGATTGCTTCCTTTGAAAGCTGCTCAAGCTGATAGAGCACAGTGCAGCGAGCTAATGGATACGTTCCCAGTCAGATACGCACTGGTCCATATTTCAATCAATTGCAGTAGATTCAATCATTTATTTCCCAAGCGGTTTACCTTTATCCTACCACATATTTTACATTTTGTTGTCTAAAAACACCTCTTTTATTTCCCTGGCGGATAACAGGAGAAAAAAAATGATTGTCCTTCGAGACGCTAACTTTCTCTGGCAATCGCACCATCCACGATGGGATTCAGAGCCTTACTCAGAATGGAGGAAAGAAGAAGGAAGAAAAACACAAAAAGACACAGAGAGCGGCCCCAGGAGAATACACAGTCCCACATCTTCAAACTGTTTATTGCATAGGCATCGATGGACGGGGAATTGGTTTCTTCTGTCTCTGCTCATTGTCTGTTGTTTGCCTTGTGAGGCTTGGGGTGCCACTTTCAAGATTGCCCTGGTAGGACCCTGGACATGTGATCCCCTGTACTCCAAAGCCCTGCCTGGAGTGGCTGCCAGATTAGCCATGACCCGCATCAACAAAGACCCCTACCTCAGTAAAGGATACTGGTATGATTTCACTTTGATCAATGAGGACTGCCAGACTTCCAGGGCTTTGGCTCGCTTCATTGAGTTGGAAGGATATGGCTCTGTTTTTATTGGGCCAGCCAATCCAGGCTACTGCACTTCTGCTGCTCTTCTGGTCACGAATTGGAAAGCAGGTATCCTGTCCTGGGCGTGCCTGAAAGCCAACATGGACGATGGGACGCACCCGACATTCCTGCGGCCTCTGCCACTTTCGTCTCGGGTGCTGTTTGCTGTGCTGCGCTTCTTTCATTGGGCACATGTAGCCATTGTGTCAGAGGAAAATGACATATGGGAAGCAACTGGAGAGGAGCTTGCTGCCTCACTGCGTACCCTCGGACTCCCTGTCAGCACTGTGGTTGTCATGAGGATGGGTGAAGGTGGGCCCCGTAAAGCATTGGAGAAAATTCGAGAAGCAGATCGTGTAAGAGGTGTGTGATTAAAAATAAGACTCAAAGAAACACTTTAAGTAATTGTATTGATATACAGTGGTACCTCACCTTACAAAATTAATCCGTTCCAGAAGTACTTTTGTAACCTGATTTTTTTGTAAGTTTTACATGTAAAAAGCCTGATTTGTTCCAAGGCCCCCAACACTACCCCCTAAACCCTTTAAAAATTATAAAAGTATACCTTTTAAGGCCTCCTTCTGCTTCAATATTGTACTGATGGTAGACAGGTTTGGCCGTATTCCTTTATGATATCACTCAACCGCATGCCACGAGCCCACTTCTTCTTTTCACTCGCACCAGGAATCACTTTTACTGGGAATCTCACACACACGTGTGCGTGCATGGACGCACGTGCGCATATGTGTGTGCACACGCGTGTGTGTGTGTGTGTGTGTGTGTGTGTGTGTGTATTGACCATGTCTTCTTAGCAGAGTTATAATCTTACAAATGTTTATGAAAGGTTAAAAGCCAAAAAATCAAGTTGCAATGAGCACACTCGAAAAACTCATGAAACAACAGTAACTCTATCCTTTACATGTGTTAGAACTCCGTGACGAACAATGGGTTGAAGGCACACGAAATCATGGGTATTATGGAGAGCCAATGGGAGGCCAGGGGGGGGCGGGATGTTGGGAGATGGCCAATGGGAGGCCAGTGGGGCGGGATGTTGGGAGAAAGCTAATGGGAGTGCAACTTGCGCATTGTTTGAATTTTTGAGATGGTGTGTTTCGTAACATAAATTTTTTCCGTATCAAGAGACGGAAATTTTAGGTAAATGCGTTTCGTAACCTGGATTTTTCGTTTGTTTGGTCTTTCGTAAGGTGAGGTACCACTGTACATCTGTGGTTATCCAGGGATCTTTATCTTCTTAATTAAAATTTAACAACACATTTTCCTATCTTGACTTGATCATTTTTCTTGGTCTGTGTATTTATCTGTCTCTCCCTGCAGTGGTCATCATGTGCATGCATTCTGTCCTTATGGGTGGAGAGGCTCAATACAAGTTACTGACTATGGCAATGCACATGCGCATGATAGATCGCGGTTATATCTTCATGCCATATGACACCCTACTGTATGCCCTGCCATATAAAAATATGACGTACCCAGTACTGGCAAATGACACCCAACTGAGGCGAGCATATGACGGAGTCCTCACCATCACCATGGACCAAGGAAAGCAGAACTTCTACGAAGCCTTCAAAGAAGCCCAAGACAGCAACGAGATCCGCAACAATGCTGAGCCTGAAGAGGTGAGATTTGGGAAGAGGGGTTACAGTATGCTTTACAGTTCTCTTGAAGCTTGAAATTACTTATTCAATAATAGAACCTTGAAGGGTTCTTCAGCGAGGTAGCAAAAACATATTTAATGCCACAATAAACTTAGTCATACAGAGTTAATTCTATACTAAACAAGTACTCATTTATGTATATTCTGTATAATTGATAAAATGCTTTGAGTAACTTTACGAGTTTCACTTTTCCCTTCAGGTCTCGCCATTCTTTGGCACCATCTACAACATGCTGTACTACACAGCCATGGCAACAGAAACAAGTAGGTTGGCTGGAGGTGGCCGATGGGTGACAGGTGAGGATTTGGCTCAAAACGAAGGAGGCTTTGAGTTCAGAGGCTTCAATCAACCCATCTCGGCAGGCAGCAATGGAGAGGGTATGCAAGCACGCTATGTCGTGCTGGACACAGATGGCACTGGTGCCACTCTCAGGCGGACACATGTCCTGGAGGCACCGCACACATATGGGAAATTTGGTGCACTGAAGTACATGGGGAAGTCCATCCACTTTGCGGGTGCTTCCCCCAGCACTGACCCCGACTGCTGGTTCAGCAGCTACATGGCCTGCAGTGGTGGTAAAACTGGCCACAGTGGCCTATTTTTTTGTATCTTAATGAAAGTAGATTTGTATTATTAAAATTACTCAACATTATTATTATTAAAGCAAGGATGTTTTTAAAAAAAATTTCAAACTGCAGCAAAAATGAGTACAGTATATAATTTTTAAATTTATAATGTTATTTGCAGTGTATTTAATCATTTCTATGTTATTCATTGACTCGATTTTATTTTACAGGAATGAATGGTGTGACCTTCTTTTTCCTGTTCCTCCTTTTCTGTGCTTTATTTACTGCAAGTATTTTCCTCTACCACTTGAAGTAAGACTTTATTTCTATGCTTACAATTTAATCCGGTTCAATCGAGTTCAATATTTTGACTTTTTTTTTATTTATTTTTTTTTACGTTATTTAATATATCGCATGACAGCATGGTGGTTAGCACGTCCACCTCACAACAAGAAGGCTCTGGATTTCAGCCTTATGGTTCGCAAGGGCTGTGTGGAGTTGGCACGTTCTCCTTGTGCTTGCGTGGGTTTCCTAAGGGTGATCTGATTTCCTCCCACAGTACGATAATATTGATGCTAGGCTAAAGGCTAATTGGTTGTTTTTGATTGCCCCTAGGTATGGGTTAGAGGTAGACTGGTTGTGGGTTTGTTGGTATTATGATGAACTCGTGTGTTGTTCAGGGTGTACCCTGGCTTGAGTTTGCTGGGACGGGTTATGAACAGGTTAAGTGTTATGGGTAATAATGAATGACGTAATCATTTATTTATGTTTAGTAACACAGGTTTGTGTTTTTCTGTGCATGCAGGATGACAGGAAAACTGGGTATGTTGGGAGGGGGAGGATTTTCAACCCCTTCAAAGATAGTGCTCACACTGGATGACCTGGTCTTTATTAACACACAACTGAGCAGGAGGGTTAGTAATACAGTACCGTGCTAGTTAGCTGCTAGTATAATAATAAGACTATGTTAAATTCACCATCACTTTATTACCTAAAAAAAAAAAAAAAAACTATTGTTTTGTATCTGTCTTTATACTTGATGGTCACTACTTGTCCTGTTTTTGTACGGGAATTATCTGTACACTCTTCCCTCACCACAAGTATTACAATGTACACATGGCATACTGGGTAGAGATCTACCTTGATTAGTCAGAAGATGCAGGTCTGTTTTAAACTTCTTTCTATTTGTCGATAGAAACTAAATGAAGACAGCATGATAAAGAGTCTAACAGAAGAAAAAAACCACTCTCACTCTGTCTCAGGACGAAGTTATTTCATATCCACCCCCGAAATCTCCAGCGTGGCTGTGTTTGAGGTGCGCTAATATTAGGAACTCGTAGTGGTTAGCATGTCCGCCTTATAGCAACAAGATCGTGAGTTCAAGTCCTAAGCTTGGTGAGGACGTCTGTGTGGAGTTTGCATATTCTCCCCATGTTCTTCTTGCATGGGTTTCCTCCAGGTTTTATGGTTTTCTCCCTCCCTCCAAAGACATGCACATGAGGCTAATTGGCTCGTAAGAGGCTACGTGTGAGTGTGAATGACGTATGTGTTGGCCTTGGAATTTACCCCACCTTCACCCAGAGTCAGATGAGATCCACCTCCTCCTGACCCTAGCAAGGATTAAAAGGTCTTAATGTGTTTTGGCAGGGTGACTGGGTGTGGTTGAAGAAATGTCAGCATGGAGAAATGGTCACGGAGATCAGTGAAACCACACAAGTCATCTTTCTTACGGTATGGGATAGAAAATGAGAGTGATATCAAGAGAAAGCAAAAGCTGAGAGAATGAATTGAGAGTATAAGACTGAGGCATGTCTGTCTGAATCCGTAGCTGAGGGATATGCGTCAGGAGAACGTTAACCTGTTCCTCGGCCTGTTTCTGGACTCGGGGACCTTTGGCATCGTGACTGAACACTGCACAAGAGGTAGTTTGGAGGACCTGCTCAACAATGAGGAAATGAGACTGGACTGGATGTTCAAATCTTCCCTGCTTATGGACCTGATCAGGGTAATGATGCCTACAGACTGTGAACTTTCTGCACTTCATGTAAGGTTATTAGAAGTTACACTGTGTGGAGTGGAGGAAATATCCTTGGATACGCCTTCAAATTTGATGGCTATAGGATTGTAGGCTGACACAAGTCAATGATACAAGTCAATATACTGTTGTAGCAGCAGCCACATGATGAGGTAGTCATCCTCAGTTGCGATCAGGCTACCTTTGAATGTGAAAACATGACAACAGCTTCCATTACGCTTCTTACAGTGCGAGGTAGAACCACCATTTTGAAGCCATGACCAAACATATCACGATGTTTTGTTTGTTTGGAGATTCCCAATTTTTCTATTAATTTAGTCATTGCCAATTCCCACCCATCAAGTCTCCAAAAAGTCATCACACAACCAACACCAACCAAGCAGGGTCATAGCAAGCACATGTCCCATCGAGATACATGATGTTTTCCACCCACATTCTTTTGAGCTCCTGTGGATGCATGCATGTTCAGGGGCATAAGTCTGAATATGCATGAGCTCACAGACAACCATGATTGGCTGGTGATTGCTCTAAGTGAGAGAGACACCAGGGTATGTCATCTTTTCTTTCCATGAGAGCCTTGGCAAGCAGCTCCTTTTGGTCCCGCTCCACAAATGGATGCATTTATTTATTGCACAAATTGCTGCAGCTGTTGATCCCCATTTTATCTTTATTTATTTTATCAAACAACCAAAAATCTGGAAACTGGAGGAAACATCTTAAAATATTACTCACATTTGGCCATCTTTAACTCTCTTGTTTTCATCCAATGAAAAAAAAAAGACATTTTGTCGAAAAAAACCCAAACAAACAAACAAAAAAACCCACTTTTTTGTTTTAACAGCTACAACAACAAGGCTAGTCAGGCTTTAGATGCAAACATCTGATCGGTTTGGAGATTTTTTATATTCTTCCACGAATTCCTTTTCGTTTATGAAATAGATTTATCACCTGATTATTCTGTGGTAAATTTGTATTTGCACCATAATTATCAAACCTAGCCTAACATTTTGCACTTAGCTTCTGTCGGGCCTTAAAACCATGAACTTCACGTTGAACTGTATCCCTTTATAGATACATAACCCTGACTGTTAATTATTAATCGACACAATTAATACTTTAGCATTAGCATTAGCATTTGCACATTTCATTCATGATACAGTATTGTAATCTATATTATTGATAGCATTCCTTCACGCTTAAATTAATTCCTTACTTCAATTGCTGCATGCTAATGATCGTCCATGAATGAGTCGACTGTTTGAGTCGGAAGACTGACTCATCTGTATAAACAAATTTTCCCAATTTTTTTGTTGTTGCTGTTGGTGCTCCATTTATCTTCCAGTGGAGCTTAAATAAAGTGACAGCCCCACAGTGCTAGTGTCCACACTGTAAGAAATGTGCATTGAATTGATTTACTTAGGTTTTGGACTCAATTCATAAGCCAAAGAAAACAGTTAATCTTGGGACATCTGCGTGGTAGTCCAACAACAACAACAACAGCAACAACATCATTTTAACCCTTATCTCACTTATTCTTGTCTTTCATCTGTAGTCCTTTGTTTTGTGGCAGGGAATGAAATATCTGCATAATCGGGATATAATTCATGGACGCCTGAAGTCTCGAAACTGTGTGGTTGATGGCCGGTTTGTTCTAAAGGTGACCGATTATGGTTTAAACAAAATTATGAGCTCCCTAAACATCTTCCACGATGACAGCAAGGCAGAGGGTAAGAATCACATGTGGTATAAGGATGGCCTCTGAACTTATTTCCACACCACTACTGTACTTCCAAATTTGATGGAACACTTCTTGAGTTTTTTTTTTTTGTATCAACAGATCAGTTGTGGACAGCCCCAGAGCTCTTGAGGAGCGTCACGCTGAGGAACACGGGCACGCACAAGGCTGACGTATACAGCTTTGCCATCATCATGCAAGAGGTCATCTCTCGCTCTGCTCCCTTCTGCATGCTGGACATGCCTGTGAAAGGTCTCGCACATTCATACATTCAATTTAATTTATCTCGTGGAGCAGATTTCTGAGTAGATATCATCAAAATGCAAGCTTTGATATAGAATCCATATTGGAATAACTACAAATAACAGCACACATACAGCTTGAATACAGATCCGAAAGCACACATTTTGTCTCAATATGTGGCGAGAAGATATTTGTAAATAATAATGAAATATGAGTGGGATTATGCTGTGTGCAGAGATCATAGATAAAGTATGCAATCCTCCACCTCTCTGCCGACCTTCTGTGTCCATGGATGAGGCTCCATTGGAAGTCATTCAGATCATGAACCAAGCCTGGAGTGAAGATCCAGCATTGAGGCCATCGTTTGAGGACATCTTCAAACAGGTACAGTCTAAGTAGAGAGTGGTTTTATATGGAACTTTCAATTAGAACTCAATCACTTGCTAAGCTGTTTCATCCTATCAGGGTCATGGGGAGGCTGGTGGCTGAACAGCGTGCCATTCCATCAACAAACACATAGCCAACAAACACGTAATCATTCACAGCCACACACTTATGGGTAATTTGGATCAGCAAATTTTCAGCATGTACATGCCTTTGAACTGTGGGAGAACACTGTGGGAGTACCTGGAGGAAACCCATGGAAGTACAGGGAGAACATTCAAACTCCACAAAGAAATACCCTTGATAAGTCTGCAGATGTTACAAAACATTAAAGGTGATTATAAAGGACATAAAGTTCAGTTCATTTTCTGTGACCGCTTAATCCTAATTTGGGTCGCGGGGAGGCTGGTGCCCATCCCAGCCAACTCAGGGCGAGGGCAGAGTACACCCTGGACAGCTCGCCAGGCCATCGCAGGGCAGAAACACACTGACAGCTTTGCAGCCTACTCTTGTCGAAAGTCAGCAATGGTTCCTTTACATGCCTCACACCATAGACAGTGACAGACATGGCCGGCCTTTGATAACCCAGTTAGCTCCACTGGGGGGGACAGTGACAACCTTACGCAGAGTGGGACTCGAACCCCCAACCTTTGGATCAGCGATCCAGTGCCCTATACCACGAGACCACCACTGCCCCTGGACATAAAGTCATTTAACTATTAAGACAATTTCAAGACCTGCTGTTGGCTGTAATTGTGATGTAGTGGTTATTTTGGGTTTGAGTCCTGGGCTCGGTGAGGGCATTTCTGTCTAGAGTTTGCATGTTCTCCTCATGCATGTGTGGGTTTCTCCTGGGTACTCTGCTTTCCTCCAAGTGTCCAAAGACATACAAACTCACAGTTCCAAATTGCTCCTCGGTGTGAGTTTAAGTGTGAATGCTTGTGTGTGTTGGTCCTGCACTCAGCTCACAGGCTGTTCAGGGTGTACCTCACCTTCATCCAGACTTGAAGGTGATAGGCTCGAGTTCTCCCAAGACTCTAGTAAGATTAAACGATTTGGCAAACGAATTATGTATCTCACTGGCCCATTATTTTCTCAAAGACGCATTAATATACTGGTTGTCGTGATTGTTTCTTCATTGCTGAAGTGTTCTGAAATCCGTTGAGGCTTGTTCATTATTTTTTATCTCTCGACCTTCTATATTCATCTCTTGATCCTGTAGTTTAAGACCATCAGCAAAGGAAGAAAGACCAACATTATCGACTCCATGCTGCGCATGCTGGAGCAATACTCCACCAATCTGGAGGACTTGATCCGTGAGAGAACCGAGGAGCTGGAAGTGGAGAGACAGAAAACAGATGCCCTTGTGGCTCAGATGCTGCCAAAGTCAGTTTTCCTGCATGCACATGCACCACACCGGACTTGATCAGTGTAAATTTAATCTGTCGTTTTATTTCCCTTCTACTGCAACCAGGTCTGTTGCTCTGGCGTTGAAGAAAGGGAAGCCAGTGAAACCAGAGCACTTTTCAGAGGCAACCCTGTACTTTAGTGACATTGTGGGGTTTACCACTATTTCAGCCCTGAGTGAGCCCATCGAGGTGGTCGACCTCCTTAATGACCTCTATACCCTATTTGACTCCATCATCGGCATGCACGATGTCTACAAGGTACTGCTACATGATGGCAAAGACTTTCAGTGTGATGTGCAACGGGAGCGGAAAACATTGGATTCACAAGAAGAGCTGTTGCATCATAAAATCTCGCGCCCAGTCACATGTTAAGCAATGTACCAAAAGATGAGGCCAGTTCAGTCAGGGTCAGATCACTAATCTTAATAAATAAATTAAAAGAATGGATCACATATCGATGCATCAATTAGGAAGCCAGCTTAGTTAGACCACCTTGCTGGAAGTCTTTAATTAGTAGTGATATGGGCCGTGGTGGTCAGCATGTCTGTCCCACAACAAAAAGGTGTCATTTTGGGTTTCAGTCCCGTCGGCTCAGTGAGCATGTTGCTGTGTTGAATTGGCATGTTTTCCCTGGGCTTGTGGGTTTCTTCCCCGGTTTCTTCCCAGTCGAAAGACATGCACATCAGGCTCACTGGCTGTTCCAAACTGTCCCTCGGTGTAAGCGTGTTGCCCTGTGATGGACAGGCGAGCAGTTCAGACAGTACGCCTTTCACCTAGAGTCGGCTGACATAGGCTAAAGCCTCTCCATGACCCTGGTAGGATTAAGCAGTTCAAGTAAATTAATAAATAAAAGTACAGTTGGAAGAAAATATAGCTCAAAATCATGCGAACTTTCCACTGATGAAGGTCAGCGTGTCAGCAATATTTCATAACCTGTTTTTTAGAGATTAAAATTTTACTGTTGTTGAATTTATGAGATCGTGTCTTCCTTTCGGCTTTTTCCCTTTTACTCAGGAGTCACCACAGCGAATTAATCTGATTCGCACGTTTGATTTGGCAGAGGTTTTAACGTCGGATGCCCTTCCTGTCACAACCCTTTTTAGCAAGGGACAGAAACACGCCGACGGCTTTGCAGCTCCTCTTTACCAAAGTCAGCAATGGTTCTTTTACATCAACCTCTCACCATAGACAGTGACAGACATGGCCCGCCTTTGATAACCCAGTTAGCCGCACTGGGGAGGACAGTGACAACCTTGTGGAGAGTGGGACTCGAACCCCCAACCTTTGGATCAGTGATCCAGCGCCCTATACCACTAGACCACCACTGCCCTGGATTTATTAGCTCAGTTTATAAAAAAACTTTTATAAGTTTATAAGAAAACTTTTTTTTTTTTATATAAACTGATCTGAAACTGAACTTATTAGATCAGTTTATAAAAAAAAAGTTTTCTGAATGAAAACATTAGGGATGCGGGGTCCAGGCTCTTCTTCTTTGTTTTTCCAATCAATGGATGAGATATTTCTCTCACACCGCAAGAGTTGTTTTTTTTTGTTTTTTGTTTGTTTTTTTTTTTTTTCCCCCAGGCAGAGCCACGGCCACCTCTGGGTCCTGACGCGGACTATGGTTGCCAGGCAACGGCCACACGGGGTACAATCATTGCAAAATCGCCACACCTGTTCCTGATCTTTTAAAAACAGCCTGAACCTTGACGCGGACTTGTAGGAACAAGGACTTGTACCATGACTTTTTTTTTTTTTAATCAAAAATATAACTCTAAAAAGCATATTGAAAGCAAAGGGAACAAACTACCATAACAAAAAAGGGAGCATTTGAGAAAAAACATTTAAGAAAATAAATTCTGAACAGGAAGGTAAAAAAAAAAAAAGGGAAAAGGTTTTATCAGGAACAACAAGAAAAAAAATATAGCTATGGGAAAACATCACATTTCTATCAAGACTTTCTCTTTTTTTCTGAAACCAGAAAGAACATAGAAACTATACAGTGCACATTTTTAACAGAAAAGGAAGAGGTATTTCTGATGATGATGAATAGAGGAAACTCGGACTGTCTCACTGTGTACATAAACCTTTCCTCCTGTCACTCAGACGCCACTCAGACGCCTCTCAGACAGCTCTGTCTGCCAAAATGGTCCACAGACATCAAATACTGACTTCTTTATCATTATTTCATGTCTGTCTTAACCCTCACTGTTTACAGTATTGGGCATATCAGTCTCCCTGTTCCCACCAGATTGAGTTTCCATGGTAACATTTACAGATTGCGTATTCACCGAGTTTATTTTTTGTGGTTCTTGTAAAATATATGACGGACACGTTTTTTTAAAGACGACCGACATCAAGCAAATACAGTGCTGGAAAAGATTTTGAAGGAAATGTTATAAACTTGCTCAAGGCTCCAGCAGTGGCGCCTTCTGGGATTGGCATGCATGGAACTATGCAGCAGAGGGCTCTGTATGATACGCTAGCTAGATATGCGTGGTTGATTTGGTCGCAGGTGTGTGAAAGTTATGTTACTAGTGTTCCTCAACTCCTTCACTGCTTTCTTGGACCGATAGGTAGAGACCATCGGTGATGCGTACATGGTGGCATCAGGAGTTCCCAGCCGCAACGGTAACCGGCACGCAGCCGAGATGGCCAACATGTCTCTGGACATCCTGTCCTGCATCGGCACCTTCAAATTGAGACACATGCCTAGCGTCAAAGTCAAAATCCGCATTGGACTCCACTCTGGTTAGCAACTATATCAGTTTTATACACACACTGAGATTAAACAGGCCTGAAACTTAATACAAATAGTGACATCCAGCAGTGGTCACTGAAATAATTCCAAATGTGAATAACTGACTGAATAGCTCACAGTTTAATTATTATTATTATTATTATATTATACCCAATTTATTTAACAACTATAAAGTATTTAATTAAAGTACAACTTAATTGAAAAATACACTACAGGGATTCAGACTCTCATGCCAACAGGACCATTTGTTGTATCCAAATAAGAAAATGTGACCGTGTGACCTTGAAACAAGGTCAAGGCGACTCATATACAATCCCACCTTAATTATTCCTGAGTGGGACCCATACACAAAGTTTGGTGATCCTATGGCATTCCCTTCCAAAGTTATCGCACTAAAAATTTGGACAGACAGAACTCCATGTCGTCCACCCTGTCCACCTTTGATGGCAGCAGGAGCTAAAAAGCAATGTAAATATTGTATATGAATGAGGAATGAAGGTCTGGACCTACCACTAACTACTGGGAATATAAATTTATGCTTCAATCCATTTACACATTCCTGAAGAGCAAAAATCTATCGATCGTGGTGAAAACCACTTCTGATCTAATAATGTTCTGCCTTGTTACAGTGCAAATCCTTTCATTGTAAAGGGGCGATGTCTTTGTTCTTTGAAGAAAACAGCCCAAATAATGTCAATCACTTGAACAAACAAGTCATAATTCTTTATATTGTAGGATATCAGTTGTGACAGTTTGTAAATTTGTCCCATATTGGGCTCCAGATCAGTTGAGTCCTTTCTATTTGTGGGCTGGAAGGCTATTTAACATATATATATATATATATAATGTACACACATATATATATAGACAAGTGTTCTGGATATTTGTGGCATTTCATTATGACCTTTTTGCAACTAAATTTGGGTAAAAATCATGACACAGCTAATTGAATATGTGGCCACATGTGCTTTTAAAGAATATGATTATCGTAGTCTTTTCATCACCCGTTACCATGAAACATAAGTCATCGTCCATCTAGTAAGTGATGGCAAACCTATTTGAAGTTCATTCATGTCCCAAGAAACATTGAAAGCCAGCATCATTGCTGTCAAGCATAGACTAAACTCATCATTTTGACATGGAGGTTTCATGGTTCCCATTTGTGACTCAATTGTTTGGTCCTTGATGGCCTTGAAGTTTTGCGATGTGACCCTCAGTGAAAAGGAGTTTGATGTCCTGCCATAACTAAAGACACTTAGTTTATTTAGTTGTATATTAATTATTGTGCCTTAATAATGTCAAAATACAAACAAGACGCATCATGACACCAGCTTTACTGTTTCCAAACTGGAAATTTTGCCGTCATGACAACATGACATCAACACTTTTGGATGCTATTACGCGTATTCTATGAGCTTCCTCATCCAATTAGGCACCAGGTCCCCATCCCCGAGTCCGTTATCACAAAGCAGCCTGAACTGCATGTATATTTACTGTAGTAGGTCTCAGTAAGTTCTGCTTACACTTATCTGGATGTAAATTAAAAATCTAGCAAGTTTTGTCCAAGCACCTCATGAATAAAAATTTGTATAAGTTTGTGTTGATAATTGGTGCACGCTGGTATGTGTTTGTCTACAGGTCCAGTTGTAGCTGGAGTGGTGGGGTTGACAATGCCGAGGTATTGTTTGTTTGGTGACACAGTCAACACTGCATCTCGAATGGAATCGACAGGGTTGCGTGAGTACACCAACACCATCACGTTAATATTCGAAACTGCATGTCATCTGATTTCTGTTTGTTTTGCCATGGGAATACATTTAAACCAAGGATCAGTTTCTTCCACGTTATTGTGTGTGTAAAGATATACAGATGGCTGGGTGTGTGTGTGTGTGTGTGTGTGTGTGTGTGTGTGTGTGTGTGTGTGCATGTGGGCGTGAGTGCACACGTGTGTGTGTTGTGACAGGCTTAGAGAGCTTAAGCTGTAGACTACATCATAAGCTTTTAAGACTATCAGCCGAATTAGAAAGAAAATTCTGGTTTAATAGAAAAGTAAAGTAGCGTCCTCACACAACATGCTCTCGCCTCTTTCTTCTGAAACACACACACACACACACACACACACACACACACACACACCATACAGGAAAACTCCCATTTTGTCTCACAGTAAAAGTTTGAGTGCATAGTTAGAATTAAGGCCACGTTATAAAAAGTCTCTGAAAATAATGTTTTTATTCTTCTTTTGTTCAGGGAATGTCTTGATCCAATTATTGTCACTGATAGGTTGGAGCCTAGCTGAACCAACACTGGGCAAAGGCGCGGAACTGTCTGAGCAGGGCCAACATACAACCATTAATATTTACAGCGAAGGGAAATTTGGAACAGTTGAATAGCATAATGTGTGATTTCCATGTGTTTTGGACTGTGGGAGGAAACCAGTGTACCCAGATGAAACCAACTGGGAGAACAAGCAACCTCCACACAGAAACTCCGTCGCCCAGCCCGGGACCCAAATCTACAATTTAGTTCTTTTAATTAACTTGTGCGTATCTTCCATATGATTCGACATCAACATTCCATGAATTGCAGACAGAAAAAAAAAACACATCTGCAAGTTCTTCTTTCATATATACAAAAAAAAAAAGAGAGAAAACAATCAATGTAAACCGAAACGATTCAAACAAAGCGGCCAGAGATTTCTCTGAGTTAGAGATAGAATCCGTGATCAAGCTGTCAGGCAAGGTCGATAAGTGGTACGCAAAGATAGAGGTGAAAACCATCTAAACAAAACAGGCCATGCAAATGGTTTGGAAATGTCACAAGCAAAACACTGGTGCAGGACATCGTGATGAATGTCTGGGGTATATACGACATGCATGAGGGACTTGCTTTGGTTGTCATGTGACGTAGCATCTGGCTGAGGATTATGGGAATCGGCAGGTGATGTGAGCATGACCGAAAAGACGGTGACTTCTAATTTCTTTAATCGCACCTAATTATTTGCGTATTTACAAAGCAAAGGACAAGGAGAAAAGGACGGCAGGAAGGAGTGGTCTGTTGAATGATCTAGCTTTTAAATACATGAAAACTACAAATCATGTAAAGACTTCAGTTTTTTTTTTTTCTTTAACGAAAATGGAATCCGAGGCCTTTTTTAATCTTCCTTGCAGCTTACAGGATACACGTGAACCAGAGCACAGTCGACACCCTCCGAGAACTCCAGCTCGGATACCAGATAGACTCGAGAGGCAAAACAGAGCTTAAGGTATAATACTGTACATGTAAGCACACACACTCAGCACAGCCTGGAACACTGTCCTAAAATTTTTGCTCCAAAATTATACAGCTCATTGTATCCAACAGTGCTGGTGGATTCTTGAATCTGATTGGTTAGGAGATGGTCATCAGCACCGAGAGTAAATCAAGTCAAACTTTGCTGATAAAGGAGCTCTGCCTTATCTGTTGTACATGCAAGCAGATGTATGTTCTAGAAACAAAACAAGAGTGCCCAACACAGAGCTCAAACCTCCACCAAGCCCAGAAATCCCCAAAATGACAAGAATGGTCTTATCTGACAATGTTAAAAAATCCTTTAAAAAAAATCCCGAACCCAGAAACTGATCAGGATCATCTCCAAAAATGATATGTCCAAAGCCCCGCCTCCTGGAGAAATTTTATAAAATCCATCACACAAACAGAAGGTAAACAACCTCCCTAGCAAAAGCAAATGTCCAGAACCTTTATACACGGTGACCAAAAAAACAAACAAACAAACAAACAAAAACCTTGGACATTTCAAAGATAAATAAATAAAAAAAAAATTAAATATATTACTCGTGGATAAAGCCTGTACTGAATTAAGTTTTATTAATGATTTATTTATCTTTAATCATTTTCCATTCAACCTTTAAAATGCTGGAGGGTTTTTTGTCACTATAAAAGATAAAATTTCTATCAAAGTTCAATTTTTATAAACATAAAAAGATGTGGATATTCTCATGAATTTGAAAATCTACACTTTTTTTTTTTAGATTTGTCCCTCTCATAACATCTGGGACCGATTTACAATTTATTAAATAATAAATACACAACATAACATAGAAAAATATATAATAATGCATTGCATCATAAAACATTCGTAAAATGTTTTGGAATGAGTCTCCACTGCAAGTTTTTCCAGTTTCCCAGTAAAAGGATCAAATTTATTTATTTATTTATTTATTTATTTTTGTCTTGACGTAGGAATTAAGGACGGGAATAAATTTTTACTCAACTTGGTGCTTATTTCATGTATAGCTGCAAACAGATAAATTATTCCGTGTTAATAATGACGAAATGAAACCTTGTATTAAATGGTTGTGAAGGAATCCAGGAATCCAGCCGATGGCAGTGTTTTTATAGGATTTTTTTCTATTGATTATTTGCCGATAACGCTACATCCTATTGGCTTTTATTACCTACATAACCTGCCATTTTCTTTTGTGATCAGGGGAAAGGAGTTGAGGAGACATTCTGGTTAGTTGGGAAGGATGGGTTCACCAAACCACTGCCCATTCCACCAGACCTTACGCCTGGGTGAGAGTCACATGTGCATCGTCCCTACAGAAACCTACAACACCCTTAAATAAGCAAATGCTAGTTCCTGCCCCATTAACATATGTTTGTGTGATGTGATGTCACACAGGGCGAGTAACCATGGCATCAGCTTGGAGGAGATTCCTGCAGATAGAAGGCAACGCTTCCTGGACCGGCAAAAAAAGATGGGTTAAAGACGGAGGGTTAGGTATACTGTGTGCAACTTAGTTATTTTCTTCGGTACCCACAACAAGAACTATTAAAAAAATTGTGAAAAGAGTGTAAGAGCCTAACTCAGCAGTCTCTGGTTGAAGGCGGTATACACCTTGAACAGATCTGTAGTCCTTTAGAGGACCACACAAACACACACAAACACACAAACACACACCCACACCTTGAGGCAACTTGGAACAGCCAATTAAGCAAATGTGCGTGTGGTTGGGCTGAGGGAGGAACCCGGAATACCTGGATGAAACCCATGCAAGCACCGGGAGGACATACAAACTCCAAACAGAAACGCCCTCGCCAAGCCCGGCACTCAAACGTATGACCTGTTCTGAAATATTTACAGTCTATATTTCCAAGTCTAATAGAAATTCTGAGCATAACCTTCACATATACAGTTCAATACTGTTTATTGGGGCAATTGTGGTAATTATATAAAGTGTAATGGGGGACTGGAGTTTACAATACAGTTTTTGGTCGAAGGCCCGAACAAGTCATTCAGAACCCGACCGAATTGAACTGCTGTTCTGTAGCGCCCCCTGTAGGGCAGTTCTATCGACATTTTGGATCAATTCTTGTGGAAAAGGTTGCAAATGAAATCAGCTGAAATATCAATATAAAGTTTAATATAAATATATTCAATTTCAATATACTTGTAAACAGGCTGCTGAAATCTAATTATATTTCTCTTATAATCTAAGCTTTTAATACATAATAAATCTGAACCATTTTCATTACTTCTGTTTGCAATATTTTTTTCTGGATTTTTAACTGTACATATTGTCTGCTGACTATTTTTGATTTGACACCACATTAGTTTAATATCACATGCTGTACACCATCTCATTCGCCTGGGGAAACTAGTCCTGCATCCCTTTGTACAACTCTTTTTCTACACTTCAATCGTAGATTGCCTAATATAGATATATATCTATTTACTCTGTGGTCTGAGCAGGATAAGACAAAAAGAGCATGTGATCATCTTACTCAAAACTTTGTTCTCTCAGGACATGCTCCATTACTTGGTCTTTATGCAGTAAATTTGTAATTGGTGTCATGTTTTCAGGGGGAAAAAAACACATATGGAACGTTGTTGTTGCTTTTTATATTATGTAAGTCAGATAAAAATAGTACACGCTTGTTTATTTGCACTGAGATCCGAATTCTGTCCTTTGTTGCCATGTAAGCAATGAAGCTGATCTTCCTCTGCCAGCTGTGCCCAGACCTCTGGCATTCAGTAATGGACCAAAGCATGAAGTAGGAAGAAAGAAGATGCCCGAGGAGATTATTTCCTCGTACACCTACTACTCTCTGATGCTCACAAATCACACCTTCAGAGCTTTTTTTTTTTTTTTTTTTTTTTTTTTTTCTTTTTGGTCAAGGTGTCCTCAGGTTCTCAGTATGAACCACTGATCTTCTGCTACATGTAGTAGCCAATACACTATGCAATGACTATCCAATTGTGTGTATACGCTTTCCGAAAATAACAATACAGTAGAATGCCCTCTGGTACAGTACCCTCAAAGGTACTTGTTTTGGAACATGTCCCATTTTGGCCGTAAAGTGGTTCACATAATTACCTATCAAGGTCCAGTATTCAGCCCAAGAAGGCCACTCTTAGTGTAGGTTGTACTTTCAGAGACAGAATTTCTGAAAATCTACCATTAAAAACCATGAAGTGTTTGTTGAGATCACAAAAAGATATTTTGCAGACTCGAGGAACACTTGTAGACTGTGCGGTACCTGATTCAGGGACAAAGGGATTATTATTATTATTATAACATCATATAATGAAATGTTTTCCCCTAGTAGGCATCTAGGTGCATATTAATTATTCATTCATTCATTCAGTCATTTTCTGAACTGCTTAATTCTAATTCGGGTCGCAGGAAGGATGGTGCCCATCTCAGCTGACTCAGGGCGATGGCAGAGTACACCCCGGACAGCTCAGTCGGCCATCGCGGGGCAGAAACACGCTGATGGCTATGCAACTTTTCTTGACGAAGGTCAGCATTGGTTTTTTTTCCTGAACCTCTCAGCACAAACACTGAGAGACATGGCCGGCCTTATATAACCCAAGTAACTGCACTGGGGTGTGTGTGTGTGTGTGTGTGTGTGTGTGTGTGCGCGCATGTGTGTGTGTTTAATTAATAGGCTTTTTTTGGGGGGTTCAGGATTTCAGGAATTATGTTTTTAATACTTTGATCATCACCTCCCAAATTTGGTGGGTTCTTTTTGAAGCCCCCCCCCCCACCCCCCCCCCCCCCCACACACACACACACCAATTTTTGTGGAAAATCAGATCCGAAACCTTTGCAAAATCCTGCTAACAGAAAATAAAAGAATTTTAATAAATGCTTCTTGAACAGCTTTTAATCAATTCCAGGATTCGGACTTGTGATCCTGACCTGCTCCAAAATGCGAGGAGTTCTTGCCTGGCCCACATATAGATGGGGAAACCCCGTTCAGTAGTATTTGCGTAATCCTGCTAACAGTAAACCAAACAAACAGACACTGGTGAATACATAACTTCCCCTGCCATGCCTGGACAAAGAAAGCCTGAAAGATTATGAACAAGATCTTATTTTATTTTTATATGACTGAATGCAAATGATGCTTTCATCTTCCGTAACTGCTTTATTCTGGCAGGGGGGAAACGTCGCCCTTTAAAAGGTCTGTTTAAGTGATTTGCATAAATGTTACAAGTTTGAGTAATGCTTAAGGTAAAAGCAAAAAGAAGGTAAACTCATGTTTTTTTTTTTTTTTTTTTTTTTTTTTCCATTTCCACACAGTATACTTTGTTCATTTTGGACAGAATTCCAGTCAGGCTGGTGTAATGACTCATATCCAGTTACGGTTGGCGAAGTTTACACATTTGGATAACAAATTTCATCAAACAGCTGGAAGAACAGGGCAAAATTCTTTTAAATTCTTTTAATTTTTTTAGATGCTTCACATCTGTACTGTAGTTTGTTGTTCAAAACAGCTTTTCCACTTCTTTCTCCCGTGATGATGATGATGATGATCAGCTTCACAGCTAATCCTGCTGCCATTCACACTTCGAACATGTTTAACTCACAACGCTGTGTATAAATTGTGATGTATAATCCTATCTTTTCACAACAAAGGTTTAATGTTCTGTATATCCACTCCATACTGAGGCACAGCACGTAAGCTGATGTATGGAGCTGGGAAATGTCGGAAAGGTTCTTGGAACTTGTTCTCCCTTCAGCTCCAGTTCTGCAGCACTCCAGACTCACCTGCCATATCTGTGTGCATTGAACTGTCCTGTTCCTCCCGGTTCAGAAGTAGGCCACATTTCCCACTGAAGTGCTTGTTGAGTGTACGTACGGTCAAACTGTAAATCTGAGAGATGCTGCTGTAAATAAAATTGGTTGTAGCAGGAATAAAATGCATTCGTATTATTATTATATAAATACGTACACACCTGCCAGTACTATCGTTATGGGTACATTCAATACGTATTATTTTATGATCAGGGTTGGGCAGCAAAGTGAAGTAGCGGTTAGTATATTCACCTCACAGCGAGAAGGCCCTGGGTTCGAGTTCAGGGCTCGGCGAGTGTTTTTCTCTTTGGGGTTTGTGTGTACTCTCTGTGCTTGCGTAGGTTCGTTCTGGGTAATTTGTCTGTGGTGGGAGGTTCATGTAAAAGAACCATCGCTGACTTTTATAAAGAGGA
Organism: Plotosus lineatus; assembly: GCA_024760905.1. NCBI lineage: Eukaryota > Metazoa > Chordata > Actinopteri > Siluriformes > Plotosidae > Plotosus > Plotosus lineatus. Next base: position 43,014,938 of record CM045740.1, read on the forward strand.
GGAGGCTGCATCGCCGTTGGCGTGTTTCTGCCTTGCGATGGCCTGGAAAGCTGGACAGGGTGCACACTCTACCCTTGCTCAGAATCGGCTGAGATGGGCACCAGCCTCCCCTTGACCCTAAATAGAACTATTAAGTGGGTCAGAAAACAAATGAATGAATGTATTCTGATCAGGGTTTTGGTTTGATTTAATAATTATGTTGTTCTTCCGATTATTATTATTATTATTATAAACCCTGGAGAAGAAAACAGCCTCTCAAACAACACTCCAGAATTCTATTAGTAATATTTACTACATTTATATTTTGTTAGTTCAAGAATACTTTATCAGATTAAATAGTGATCTTTCTTCAAAAGTATTTATTTATTTATTTATTTATTTTCTCTATATAAAAAAAAAATAAGCTGCCTGGTCCAGACGACCTTAAAGCTGAGAATTTTTTTTAATATATTTTTAAAAATATTTCATGAAAAGCAATAATCAAAACTATTGAGCCCAACACTGGCACACTCTGGATGGGTTCATTCACTCTGCTGGGACTCAGCGACGCTCCGACGACGTGATGACGTTTCCAAATCGGCACGCGATGATTTGCTGAGAACTAGGACACCTATGCTCCGCCCATTAACCGAAATAAGCTCTCTCATTGGACAAACACAGATTGTATGGGTGGGGCGTGGGAGCAGGACTGAACTCGGATTGGGTTGTATCAGGATATGAAATCGCATCCAACACATGAAGCAACTGATCTGTAAAGAAAAGACAGTCTGGGGTTAGAGAAGGTAAACAATACTCTGAAGAATTTCTTTTAATTTTTTTTAAAAAAGAAAAAAAAAAAAAAAAAGAGAAAATATGTATATAAATATAAAAAAAATCTTATTGAATTAAACAGTGAAGGGAACAGATGATGTTGGACACACAACAGATGTGATTATTATTATTATTATTATAAATACAAGGCAATTTAAAACAAGGAAGGATTCACCTATCAAGTCTTCCAAATACGGATCAAGACAAAAAGAAGGTAAAACTTAAGAAACTTTCATCACACACACACACACACACACACACACTCATAAATATCATTGATGACTTATGAGAAAAACAAGTGTGCTTGTTGTTGTTGTTGTTATTATTATTATTATTATTGAGACTGTTTTCCCATGTAAAGTATTCATCAATAAGCTTTGAAGCAACTCCTCCAAACTTTGCTTGCTGTTCCAAACACATCACTAACACACAGCTTGCTGATTTGCAGATGCCTGTTTAGGGATAATTTTCCATTCAACCTACAAATTTAATGTGATGAATGATGGCACGTGCACCAGTGGTTGCCAGTTTGGCTTGGGTCTGTATTAACCCTTTAAGTCGTAGAAATCAGTGTATTTGTTACTTTTTCTCTGACCAGGGTTGAGTTTAAGGGCTGTTTTGAGTGTAATAATCAGTTAGCACTATGTGAAATCCTTCAGGGGGGAAAAATTACCTAAAAAAGAAAGAAAAAACCCTGGTTGCTTGGTTACGGGTAGAGGGCGGGGTCATCCTGAGGAAAATGCATGGAGTAGAAAAATAAAAGAAGACAACAAACCCTCGAAATGTAGGCCAGTGAGCGTGACCCAATTCCACACACACACACACACACACACACACACTCAACTCACTCACACACACACACACACTATACTTCCCAGGCACTGTTTAAATAGTGCACGACAGCAACTGTACCTACTTTAGTACTACACAGTTGTGTCCAGCAGTTCATATTCTTACCACCTAATTTTTTGTTCCTGTATTTAATTTCCTTTTAAAAAGCTTTCAGTTAACACACCGGCTCACAAACATTTGTTGTTTTTACCCATAATCCTGTTTTCACAAATGTGTCCCTTTATTCATTCATCACAGTAAGTATCGGCTTGCTTCTGGTCATGGCGGATCCAGAGCAGTCACACCATCACCACATCATGCACATCCACCGAGATAAATTTTAGCAGATCCAGTCTACTCATCACCTTCACCAACCAGGTTAGGATCACAAGCACAGGGTTCACATGCAAAGAATTGGGATCACCGCCAGCGAAAAAGCTTTTGTGATCCTATTGAACCATGTGCTGCCTTTAGACTGCTTATATCCATCTATATAGGACATTGGACACATGTCCTTATCCAGGGTGTCTCATGTCTTTATCTCTTAATCATCTGAGTGGTTGCTAAAGGGCCCAACAATGTCAGCGTGATGTTCATGGGACTTGAACCCCCAACCTTCTGATTCGTACAACCCAGAGCCTTCCCAACTGTGCCAACACCACTTCATTAATAAGAGTCATGGAGCAAGCGTTTCTTTGAACTCTAGGTAGAAACTGGCGTACCTGGAGGAAACCCTTGCAAACACATTGAGAACAGACAATCTCCACACGGGGCTCATAGGGCTCACACCCAGAACCTCACTCACTCACTCACTCATTAACTAAACCGCTTAATCCTGCAAGGGTTGCTGGGAGGCTGATGCACATCTCAGCCGACTCTGGGCGAAAGAGCTGTACACACTGAACAACACAAATGTGAATCCAACACAACACACACAACACACACACACACAAAACAGTTCACACTGTTAACATGCATTTAACATGCATGTTTTTGGACTGTGGAAGGAAACTGGCATACCCGGAGGAAACCCATCCAAACACAGCGAGAACACCATGTGCACAGGGCTGAAACCCAGGACCTTCTCATTGCTGTGAGGATGGATGAAGTGCGGACCATTACGCCAGCATGCTACACATTGACATTTTTATTAGGCAGAGAAAATGACCCAGTGCCCTCGTTATACAGTTTTATGCAGACTACATTATCAGCCTTGTATTAAAATAGTCTACTGACATACCGCTTAGTACGGCAGAGTGGCGTCTCGGTGGCAGCCCGAGTGTGATGAAGGAGATCCCTCCTCTTACCTTGGCACGGCCCCAGATCCGGTGTGTTTTTCTTACAGAGTGCCAGGGTCATTTCCAGAAAGAGGGCTTCGATTTTGGGAGAGAACAAAACACTTACACATCACCGTAACTGAACATGTTGTGAACAGTAAACGCTGGTCTGCAGCAAGACTCGTTCTTACTGAAGGATTTTAGATGGCCTGCTTTTTTTTTTTTTTTTTTTTTTTTTTAATTTAATGCTCCAAACCCTGAAACAGCCTCACAGATCCCTTACCCAGTACAAATCAACCCACAAAATCGAATCAGCTGCTGACTTCACCATTGCATTGCAACCAAGAATGTCATGAGGTTACTGTGAAAATAAACAGAGTGCAAAAATGTACAAATGCAGGCATGTAAACACGAAGCAGTTTACTCCGTCCTCAGAACAAGGTCAGCAGCATCAGGTCGCTCGCAGTCTTTTGTCAAGGAGTATCGGGTGTTTTTGGCACAACTTCCCTCGCCAGAGTGCTGACAACAGGAGATCGTGGTGAGTATATGAGACAGATATTTTGTTTTGGGCCCCTGGCGAAGGCGATCATTCTGGGGCTGACCTACTTTTCTTCTTCAGTTCATACCTGCCGAGCTATTTATACTCATGACACACATACTCTCTCTCTCTCTCTCTCTCTCTCTCTCTCTCTTGCTCGCTCTCTCTCTCTCTCTAACAGGTAACACATTAAATATATTCCAAAGTTTTGGGCAGTGAGCCATTTCTGACATTCAATCCTCCTCCTCACGCCCATCTACCCAAACCAGATCCTGCAAGTTTTCGCTTGCCCTTTTTCTTCCCTCTGATTGAGTTATTCTTTGGCTCGCCCTCAGTGCTGTGGCGCCTGCACATTGTGTGAAGAGTAATTCACACAGTTTTGTCGAAGAAATGCCTTTTGTATCCAAGCTGTCTGCGCTTAAATGGAGCGTGGAGTCGGATCATTGTAATTGATAGCATCAGCTTGACATGCTGCAATAAATCCATGCCGAACGCAAAAAGAGAGGGTCTCGCAGAACTGTGCGCTCTCACAATTGAAACTATTATTGAGAGAAGACACTGTGGCGTTTTAGATAAAGGAATGGAACTTGCTGGGAAAAGCTTGGACTGGAGTTTTTCAATAGAAGAGAATTATTCGGTGACCCTGTGGCATTGAACCTGGGTCCATTCTGAGCATTGTTGTGTTGGGTTTCATTAAGGTTTCCAGGTGTCCTCCCAGTAGGCTGACTGTTTACACCATTGCACTGAGGTTGAATGCCAGGCGCCCTGTGATGGACGAGCATCCAATTCACTGTATCTTTATGTTTCCAAGATAACTGCAACCAGAACCATTCATTTTCTGAGCTGCTTAATCCTAATTAGGGTCGCAGGGAGGCTGGTGCCAATCCCTGCCGACTCCGCGTGAGGTCAGAGTACACCCTGGACAGTTCGCCAGGCCATCGCAGGGCAGAAATACGCTGATGGCTATGTAGCCTACTCTTGTCAAAAGTCAGCAATGATTCGTTTACATGAGCCTCACGCCACAGACAGTGAGAGACAATGCCAGCCTTTGGTAGCCCAGGTAGCTGCACCGGGGGACCAGAAACATTCATTGGTTCATTCATTTTCTTTGCTGCTTTATGCTAATCAGTGTCATGGGGAGGCTGACGCCCATCTCAGTCGACTCGAGGGGAGAGCCGGACATACCCTGGACATCTTGCCATGCCATTGCAAGGCCAACACACATTCAACCATTTACACTCACACCTAGGGGCAATTTGGATAAGTCAATTAGCCTACTGTGCATTTTTTTTTTTTTACTTTTTTGGACACGCCACACAGAAACTCCTGTGTCCCGGAATCGAACCCAGGCCTTCATGATAAACACTGTGTTACTTTACCACCGTACAAGAAACATTATTTATATATTCCATATTATGACAAGAATTCAACATAGTTGTTGAGCCTGTGTCAGGACAGGGTGTTTCTTGTTTAAACCCAGGCCTGTGTGGGGTCATTCTCCAGTCCCAAGGCATGCACTTTCCTTGGCTAATTTAATCTTCTTCAATGCTTTGTGAGCGCGCATAGTCGTGTGTCTGTGTTGCCTCGCAGTGCTCTGGCAAGCTGTTAGGGGAGTCTTGTCTTCACCCAGAGTTGGCTTGATGTTAATAAAAGATAAAGTTGTTTGTGAAACAAAAAATAAAAACATTGCTGTTGCCTGTACAGTGGAAACCTCTGCTAACCAATTATTTCTTCTCTTTGACTACTAACAGGAGACTGAAGTATCATAGTGAGCATCCACACATGGACACCCGGAAATGTCTCCCTCAGACAGGGGGTGCCGAGTCCACATTCTCCACCACTTCAGGAATCCAACGGGAGCGTAACGGCGAAATCAGACAGATCATTAAAGAACCAGGTGACTCTGTCGCCACAAGAGTCAGGAAACAAGAGCCCTCAGTTGTTCCCTGCAAGGTGCCTCGCTTTCAGTATGTTGACTTCCCTTCGCTGCACCAGTGCATCAAACAGCTATCCGTGCCACCACTGGAGGGCTGGCTAACCTCATGCCCTCTCGGAAAGGTGCCAGCACACCATCCCAGCAACCCAAAGGAGAAGGTGCCCAAATTTAAATATGTAGACTATCCATCACTCTACCATTGCATCCAGCAGCTGTCGGTGCCACCACTGGAGATCTGGAGCTCAAAGCTTACAGGCCCAGGTGAGTTAGGCGTGGACACAGAAGGAGTGAAGTGTCCCTCTCAGGTGCTTGGAGATACAACCAAAAATGAAGTATTGGAGGAAAATAGAGCAGAACAGCAAAACAAGAGAAAGAGGGGGAGTGGGAGTAGAGTTCATGTCCCAATTCCACAGCCTCCTGTCCTGAGGGACACGAAAGATACACAGCCATACTTGGCTTCAGAGAAGGAAAAGAATTTCGAAGGATATTCTAGCACACACCAAAAGCATTCTGGTTTTAAATCAGAATATGTTTCGAGGTCTGGGTCAGGTCCTACAGCAGACCTAAACAGAGCAGAAGTAAAGAACGAGAAAACTTTTCGGCCATCCGTCATCAGCCTTGTTCGGACAGAGAGACAGAAACACAGATTGGAACCAGAGAAGCAACCAGAGAGGTGTAAATCTCCAGCTTCCATTAAACTGGTGCAGCAGCCAATAGATCTAGAGTTGGCCTCTCCCATTACAAATCCAGTGGAGCACCAAAATCACCAGAGCAGACACAAGGACAAGGTTAGCATGAATGCTAAACAAGATCTCTACCTCCAACAACTTAGACAGACCTATGTTTGGTCATTCAGCTAATATTCATCTGTGTTTTCACAGGGACCACAGTAAGGGCCATCATTTCGTCTCTTCCAAGAGATCACTGGACATCTGATCGATCCATCCTTGTGTTGAACTTCTCCAGAAGGCTTGGGAGGCCTTCTCAGGGAAGATGAATCACAATCTGGTTGTTATTGACAGTGTTTGAAGCCTTATGGAGATAAAAACAGTCAAGCACACCTGTTAGGATGCATTTTGCAATACTATTATATGCCAAACTTGGCTGTCTATACGTATTGGATATATTAATACCAGATAAGCACATACATACCCAGTCTAGCTGTACTAAATAAAAGCTACTAGAGTTCTGAATATACTTCTGAACATTTTCTCATATATATATATATATATATATATATATATTACTTAATGCTAGTTTAATGATCAACAAACACCTGATGTATCACTGTTAGCTTATAAGGAATACATATCTGGAGAAACTAGCATTCAGATGTGACACAGGCACCCGAATTTTCTGTTAAAGCCAGGGTTGGTAGCTTTTAGTTATATACACAAACAGTTATATTAGTTGAAATTGTCTCCACAACTGAGAACAATAAGTAGCTTATGAGGTCTGAAAAGAAATCTGTCATCTGTAACATCTATATCAAATGCCGACCAATCACTGTCTCACAGTCTACTGGGAAATATCCAATGAAATGCTCCTGTGTCTGCCCGCTCACACCTGACTCTGTCTGTCTGTCTTCCTTTCCGCTTTTTCCCTTTTACTCGGGAGACGCCACAACGAATCATCTGCTCACGCCTGACTCTACCGAGCAAATAAACAGCAGTCAGAGTGGGAGTTGTTCATATGGAGGTGGGGGCGTGGCTTTGGAAAGAATTCCAAAGGAAGGGGAGGGTTTAACTGGAGGCTTGAGGAGATGCTACTTTGAAATTTTTCTAACTTTCCAGATTACCAATACCAGCTTTAATAAAATTCTGGAGAGATATTTTACTGCATGTGTCTCAAACGCCCCAACTGAGGGCCACCCCCTGGCTCGAACCTTTTTGCTGGGAGGCAGACATGCTAACCATGACGCCATCATGTCACCCAGCACAAACATTATAAAATAGACCGTGTCAGGTTGATACAATGTGATGAAGAGCCTCCCAGTAACAGGGTCCTGAATAAGTGGACTGGTGGTAAAGACAGAATGAAATTCAAGCTTATGGAAACCTGAGAACTGGGTCAAGAACCGAGTGTAAGCATCACTTTGGGTTTCCTCTACTGAAGAATAAACTTGATCCTATCTTTGGGAAACCGAACCCGGTGTAATACAAATAGATTTCGAAAGACATTCGGGGTTGAATAATTGAATGGCTCATTTTGCAATAAATGGGGGTTTGGTCCTTTTAATAATTTTTGTATTAATCTTTGTATTGTGTTTTTATGGACTTTTATGTACGATTTCTGAAGAGTAGAGTTAACTTAAGCTTTTTAAAGTATTCACTTGTTTTGTGCACATTAAAGATTTTTAACAAGACAAGTACATCAGGCCGGTTATTACTCACTCACACTCATTTCTTCACTCGATTCATTTTACTACGGTCAAGGGGAAGCCTGAGCCTATCGCAGCCAACTTTGAGCGAAGGCCGGGCAATTTTAGAACCAATTAGTCAGTGCATTTGGAAACCTTCAAAAGCCCAAGGAGAACATGCAAATTCCATTCAACAAGCCTGGGACTCGAACCCTTGCTGTAAGATGTATATGCTAAACCATGGGTCGGGAACCTATGGCTCGTGAGCCAGATGTGGCTTTTTTGATGACTGCATCTGGCTCTCAGATAAATCAGGTGGCCTTTCTTAACAGAATAACGAATACATAATTTCGCTGTCCTTTAAATAAATATACAGAAAAAAGGCATCAAATAAAACAAAAACATAAATAAATCTCACGCATTTCAATCTATACATCTATTTTCAAGGCCACTTGTCGCTGTGGCGCGCAGCGGAGAGCCAACCTTTCTGCACTCCAGTGTGTGGGCGGGGCCGATACCTTGAATTTTATTGGATTATATGCAACAGCCTACGCGAGTTGTTTTTGGGTAAAGAGGTAAATTTCCCTCACTTTGATCATCTCATGTGAAAGAAGCCAAGCAGAGCTGGCAAGCAAAACACAAATGGACAGAATGAAAAAACGTCAACTCGCAGACCAGCTGATTGCCTTGGGACGCGCTTCCTGTCACAAACACTGCAGCGTGTGAGTCCTGTCATATTGACATGTGCACGCAAGCAGTCCTTCTCACACCTGAAAAGCATCAAGATCAACCTGCAGTCACGTTTAATAGATGGAAGCCTAAACACCTGCATGAAGCTGAAACTCAGCACGTATCAACCAGAGTACAACGCCATCTGGAAAACCATGCAGCACCAGAAGTCGCATTAATAGTAAGAAGTACTTTTCTTATTAATAAATAACTTCATTATAACAATGTCATTTAAAATAAATTCAGAGTCGTATTATACTCTAAAATTGTTGGTCTCAGTATTAAAAAACATATTTGACTCTCAGAGGATTAGATTTAAAAAAAATTTTTTTTTTTTTTGGCTGTCTTGACCGACCTCTGTGCTAAACACTGTGCCACATGCCTACCCATACTGTGCCTACACTTCCTGCACAATTTATGTCAAACCGACCATACAACTGTGTCTCTACTTAAAAAGGTGGCAGCAAGCTACAGTTTCTCTTCCAGCAACAACTGACAAATTGATAACAAGACAAATAACATTAGAACCAAGATTACAGTCTTGGCTTCATCCATTTGCTGAACTACTTTGTTCTATAAGGGTCACAGGGAAGCGAAGCTGGACAGAGTCCATCCTACACAGCTTGTTTACGTAATTTAGGGCTAACACACACCTCGGAACATTTTTAAAAACGGCCGATTAACCTAATGCGCAAGTTTTAGGGCTGTGGGAGGAAACCAGAGTACCCGGAGGAAACCCACTCAAATACAGGGAGGACATGTAAACTCCAGAAAGAAACCCCCACTCCAGATAAGGGACTTGAACATCGGCCCTTCTTGCTGTGAAGCAGAAGCGATAACTAGCACCTTGCTGCCCAAAATATTTAAAAAATACAGTATGTGTCACGGGACCTTTCATTGAATCGTCCATGAAGATGATGAATTCTTGCCTGTTCGATCTCTCGCTTTCCTGATGACTGACTTTTTTTTGTTACTTCCGGTAAAAAAATGCTTTGTCAGATGCAACTCCTGTTGAAAGAAGGAGGGACACTTATATAACGTGCTGCCTGTCTAGTTTTCGGACTTTCCCTTGTCAGAAAAGTCCCACAGTCAAAAATATTAAGACACTCAGACCAAAGACTTTATTTTATTCATCATCATGTCACGAACAAGAAGCAAGACGTCAACCATTAGTGCTGAAAGCCAGGTGAGGACGAGGCTTTGGAGAGCAGCGAAGGGGAGATATAAGGAAAAGATTGTACATGGCACTCAAAAGGAAGAAGCAGGTAAATGTTCTCAAAGTCTAGTCTTTTTTAGAGGAAGTGAATGAGGAAGGGCAAAGTGTTATTTACATGTACATACAAGATATTTTTGCACCAAAACAAAAAATGCTGGAGGAGTGTAATGTACAGTTGAATGATTCATCTGTATCTAAAACCAGTTTCAGCTACAATAAAATAAATGTACGTTATGTATTTCTGTTGGTTCATTTCACACCCTGTGCTTTCGGGTACTTTCCACTACAAATACGTCATCAATGCTAATAATGCTTTTGATTTCACTTTTGATTTAAGTCTATTTGTACTGCACTCAGCAATAAAGATATGATACGCTAATGTTGCACAAACAAATAAATAATCAACCATACAATCGCATTCATGCTAATTCTTTTTCTAGAATCGTCCCTCAAGGACCCACCCAAAAAAGAAAATCCCCTGTCACGACAGGTAAGCAGGCATGTGTTTGAGCAGTGTCACTTTAATCTCTGTTCCAGGCCAACATTTGCAGTGTGTACATTTCACTTAGTCAGAATTCTTTAACAAGGTTGAATTTGAGTCGCCAACGATGGACAGCGCGACACAGACACAACCACTTCCTGAGGAACCAGATTACAGAAAACCGGTGAGCAGCTCTTCGTATTCTCCCCCATGTACCACAACACAGATGATAATTTCCTGTTGAGACTTGCATCTAGTTATCCTGCAGAAGCCTGTGCTTCATTTTATAGCTTTTTTAAAAAAAAAAAACCATTCTAAGAGCTCTTTCTGCTCTTTCTGTCTTCAACTGGCCTTAGTTTCCTAATGTTTTGAAAGTGAAACACACCAGAAGCACAACTGGAGGGAGAACTAAGAAGGGATCTGGATGGTTTCTAAACAGTCTGGTCTGGTCCCTTCCGAGTCGTAGGACGACTCTTAGTGACCTGCCATAAAGGATAACGCCTTGATTATCATCTTCATGGAGGTTTTCTTGGCAAGGATAGTGCAGTGGTTTGCTTTTGCCTTCTGCACGATGCGAACCTACAGACAATTTAGAACAGCCAATTATCCTACTGTGAATGTTTTTGGACCATGGGAGGACACTGGAGTACCCAGAGGACATACAAACTCCACACAGAAATGCCCAGGCCGGGAATCGAACCAAAGCCTTCTTGCTGTGAGGCGGACGTGCTAACCACTACGCCACCGTACCGCCTTCTAAACAGAACAGAGCGGCAACACAAAGTCATTCTTTCATTTACAGTCGGCCCTCTACTTACGAACACCTCTGAATACGAAAAATTCAGGTTACGAAAAACATTTTCCTAAATTTTCGTCCTCTGTATACGAAAGAACTTCTAACGAAAAGCGCCAAAAGCGCCATTCAAACATTCAAACAATGGGCGAGTTGCTCTTTCATTGGCTGTGTCCCAACATCCCGCCCCGCTGGCCTCCCATTGGCCAGGAGGGAGCTGAATCTCCATAGTACTGCACCCATAAAGCTTGTTTGTCACATGCGTAAAGGAGAGCTGTATGAGTTTCGAGAGTGCGAATTGCAGCTTATTTTACATTTTTTAAGTTGCTTAATTCAGTAAATGTTTAATAAATGTGGCGCGCTCCACCAAATGTGGGCAAAACACAGCTCTTCCGGAACTCCGATCCCTCAAGCAAACAGATGAATGTTGAGTACTAAACAAGTGTTCAAGGCGCACTTGCCTGCTTGACAGATCGGAGGTCCAGACAAGCCGCGCCCCGTCTCAAAAGCTCCGGCGTCGGCTGCAGTGGAGCGCACCATAGAACGCGCTGAGCGTGGGCGGCGTTACGACCGACATGGAGCCCCCGAGATGGGGCGCTGCTCATACAGACCTCCGATCCCTCAAGCAAACGAGTAAATGTTGAGTACTAAACAAGTGTTCGAAGCGTACTTGCCTGCTTGACAGATCGGAAGTCCGGATAAGCCGTGTTCCGCCCCAAAAGTGCCAGTGTTGGCCGCGACGCCGCTCGCACTTGGCGGAGCGCGTCACAAATGTTTAATAATGTTTAATATTGTTTGGTTTGGTTAATAAAAAAGTTGGTTAATAAAAAATGTTTAGCCCACAGAATTCTCACTGTCCGCCCCAGTGCAGCTAACTGGTTTATCAAAGGCCGGCCGTGTCTCTCACAGTCTATGGTGTGAGGTTCATGTAAAAGAACCATTGCTGACTTTTGTCAACAGTAGACTGCAAAGCCATCAGCGTGTTTTTGCCCTGCGATGGCCTGTCGAGCTGTCCAGGGTGTACTCTGCCCTCGCCCGAAGTTGGCTGGGATGGGCACCAGCCTCCCCGCGACTCCAATTAGGATGAAGCGGTTACAGAAAATGAACTGATGAACTGAAAAATGTTTAGTAATGGTTTAATTAATAAATATGTTAATAAAATGTTTAAATGGTTTAATAAATAATTTTCTTTTACGTTCAACACATATTTCATACAAAATTGATGTACTTTTATCATTTTTAAAGGGTTATGGGGTAGTCTTGGGAGCCTTGGAACGAATCAGGTGTTTTAAATGTAAAATGCGCTTCTACTTATGAAACCTCCAGGCTACAAAAAAGGCTCTGGAACGGATTAATTTCGTAAGGAGGGGGCCGACTGTATTTGTTTTCCATACAGCTTAATCGAGGCCACACGAAGAGTAGAGCCTATCTCAGCCAGCTCTAAGCGAAGGCAAGATACACACTAAACTGTTTGCTCGTCACATTCACGCTTGCACCTCGAGACAATTTGGAGCAACCATTTTGCCTAATATGCAAACCCTTGAACTGTTAAAGAAAACCAGAGCACCCGGAGGAAATCTACGCAAGCATGGAGAGAACATGCAAACTTCATTCAAAAAACAACCTTGCTGCGCCCAGGACTCGAACCCAGGACCTTCTTGCTGTGAGTCGGACATGCTAAACTGATTACAAATTCACGCTAAATAAATCATGGTAATTACCGAAGAAAAAGATCAAGCTGGTTGAGATTTAGCATTATTTACATAAGTAAATAAACCCAGATAGGGTTTATTTACTTATGTTAGCATTATTTACATAAGTAAATAAACCCAGACAGGGCAATGAACTCAAACAGGTTTATATCTGTTGGTGACCAGCTTGCTCTACATAATCCTGTACAGTATCCGTATCCTGTATTCCAGGGCTGTTTACAAATTATTTTTATTGCAAAATAAAAGCCCGTCAGTTATGCTCTGTAACAGTCAGTTAAAGAAATAGCAGACCTGTATACCATAAATGACCAATGAGAAATTGTTAAATAAATCCATGAAATAATGTTTATTTATTTATTTTACACAGCTACTTAAAATAGGGGCAGTGATGGTCTCGTGGTATAAGGCGCCGGATCGCTGATCCAAAGGTTGGAGGTTCGAGTCCCACTCTCCTCAAGGTTGTCACTGTCCCCCCCCCAGTACAGCTAACTGGGTTATCAAAGGCCGGCCATGTTTCCCACTGTCTATGGTGTGAGGCATGTAAAAGAACCATTGCTGACTTTCGACAAGAGTAGGCTGCAAAGCCGTCATCGTGTTTCCGCCCTGCGATGGCCTGGCGAGCTGTCCACGGTGTACTCTGCCCTCGCCCTGAGTTGGCTGGGATGGGCACCAGCCTCCCCGTGACCCTAATTAGGATGAAGCGGTTACAGAAAATGATGAACTGAGCTACTTAAAATATATTGATTTAAACATTGACTAAGGAATAAGATTGCTGAATACTGTTGTGCTTAGCTTCACTGTAAAGTTAACCTGGGCATGAGTCCTGATCACAGTTTTGGAGTTTGCATGTTCTCCTCATGCTCACGTGGGTCTCCTTCGGGTACTCTGGTTTCTTCCTACACTTCAAATCCTTGCATAGTGGACTGTTCAAAATTGCCCCGAGATTTGTGCATGACTGTGTGTGTTGCCCAGCATGGTCTGGTGAGCTGTTCAGGGTGTACCCCACCATGGCGAAGAGTCAGCTGGGATAAGCTTCAGCCTCCCTGTGACCCTCGTGGGATTAAGCAGATCAGCAAATGAATAAATGAATGAATACTGTTAGTGACCAATCAGAATTGAGTATTTAAATTGGGGGGGGGTTCCACCTCTCTTAATTTTGATTGATTCAGAGGAAAAGTCTCTCACTGCGGCTGTTTCCTTGCAATAAGTCAAATGGAACAGCTTGCTGAGGTCTGTAAGCACTCTGCTCTAACTGCAGGACAATTTGCATTTTTAGACTTGTGCCGGTATATGCTTTAGAAATGCAAATTCCAGGGTGATTCCATAATTCTGTCCTGAGCGCTTGGTGCATCATCGTATTTTCTCCCCGTGTATTAATCTGTAAAAATCTAAGTCACTACTTCAATTAATTTTTATTTATTAATAATTTGAGGCCCAAATGTTCAGCCATTGAACAAAAATAGTCATGTCTGTGGTTTCTTTATCTGATAGTGTGAGCATTCTTACACACACACACACACACACAAATATATATATATATATATATATATATATATATATATATATAAATAAAATACACAATATTTAATTAATTTAATTCAATTGGGTGGGGGAGGGTGCATCAAAAAATTTTTTTTGGCTTTACCTCCAGGTATTGCCTTCCCTGTCTCATGACAAACACCAACCAGGGATAGGTAAAAGCATACACACTGGTGAAATCCATGCGAGCCACTTGCCTCTTTTGTGTATTTTGGGGTAAGTCTAACACATTCTCAGGGAAAGCGCTACCCGCCGCCACCTCAAATAAGTGACCTCACAGACGCCCATAATTGGCTGGCAATCACTGTGAGTGACAGGGAAGTGAGAGTATACCATCCCTCCCTCTCGTGAGAGGTCGGCCAAATAGCTCCCATGGACTCCCGGTCATGGATGGCTGTGGCATTAACCGAACTTGTGATCTCCGGGTTAACAGTTACACACCTTGTTGGTGCGCCACTTGGGAGACTTCACAAAATTTTTAAGTCAAATAATCACAGAACATCACTCAGCATGAACTTTAATTTCGTGGTAACAGTTGCAAAGAAAGTACGATAATCATATTCTTGAAAGTTTTTCTTGAGTCATAATATCTGTTTATCTATGGAGTTGGTGAGTCGTGGGAATTTGATCTTCTGTACTCAATAGAAAACAATTGCATGCATTCACTTTATATAAAATGAAATTGCTAGTAGTGTACTGTCAAGAAGCTATCATGCAGATCTGTGGCAGAGGAAAAGAGCATCAAGAATACTGTCCGCGTCCTCATTTTTTTGTGTTTACTCTGCAGTGCCCGCAGTGTTCCTCCATCCTGACCCCTCTAGTGACCCCATCAGGCCTTTCTACTTCGCTACTGCTGTGTCCACGCTGCCCTCCTACACCACTGTGTGAGCAATGCCTCTTCCCTTGCCTCGGCGGCACCTGCACCAACCAGTCATGCCAGGCCATCTCATTGCTGCTCACTTGTGACAGAGTTAAAAATTCCACCAGCAAGGTGTTCGGCTGCCCTGTTTTCCGAGCCTGCCCCAAGTGTCACAATATAATAATGCATGCTGCAGGATGCAAGTATGTATATTGCACCAACTGCAAGCACTCATTCTGTTTTATCTGCCTAAAGACCAGAAAAGAGTGCACCAAGGACAAAAGCAAGTACTGGTCCCTGACCTGCGCCGCACCCAGGGCAGCACGGCAGAGATTTCAAACCTGACGAACTGGACAAAGGGGATCTGGTCCATGATAAAAGGGAAAACACTAAACATATTGACAGATCAATATGGTAGAGGTTGTATTTGAAGGTATTCCCACCATATTAATAATATGCATCTTCTCACTCACTCATTTCCTACACCACTACATTCTCTTCAGGATGTGGGGAGACTGAAACTTATCTCAGCTGACAATGGGTGAAGGTGGGGCTCACCAGAACATGACAGTATCAACACACACCCAACTACGGCCAATTCAGATAGTGCCAATTGGCCTAATGTGCATATCTTTGGACTGCGGGAAGAAACGCCCACAAGCACAGAGTACACGCAAAACACCACATACACCATCACAGCGCTGAGGACTCAAACACCGCACTTTCTTACTGTGAGATGGACATGCGGACCTGTATGCCACTATGACACGCCCCCATATACGTTACATAATTATTCTGAATTCATGGAAGTTTTATCAACCCAAGAAATACCTGTCTGTCTTCTTTTCAGCTTTTTCCCCCGTTTTATTCAGGAGTCGCCACAGTGAATCATCTGATTCGCACGTTTGATTTGGCAGAGGTTTTTAACGTCGGATGCCCTTCCTGTCACAACCCTTTTTAGCAAGGGACAGAAACACGCTGACGACTTTGCAGCTACTCTTTACGAAAGTCAGCAATGGTTCTTTTACATGCCTCTCACCATAGACAGTGACAGACATGGCCTGCCTTTGATAACCCAGTTAGCCGCACTGGGGGAAACCCAAGAAATACCCGATTTTCAGATTTCCTTTCTGTCTTTTTTAATGTACATAATGCCTAATAATGTTTAAAGAATGAATATACACTGTATGTCCTTTTACTGAGAAAAATTAAGTTTAAAATATAAGTATAGAGCTTACAATATTACATGCAATAAATAATTCCATTACAGGGCAGTAAAAGACTTTATTTTTAAAATCCCAGTCTTGCCACATCTGGAATGAAACATTCACATTTCAAGTCGTCTTGTTTCTCAGGCACTTTTAAAAGCTGAAGCAGCTTCGAAAAAAAAAAATAATTAAAAAAATATGAAAAAAACAAAACAAAAAACAAAACACACAAAAAAGTTTACCTGCTCCTCCTGGTCACACCGGATCACAACAGAACAGCACACACTGTAAAAATGACATTCCTAATACGCATTGCTGAATCAACCCGACAGGGATCTGTTTCATGAGTGTGATATTGGTTCAAATCCCAAACTACAGTATCATCTACAGCCTCAATATCAAGTTGTTACCTTACCCAAGAGTGCTGTTATGCATCACTAGGACACATCTGGGAGTCATTCCAAGACAATGAGGCAAATCTAGGCAAATGTAGGACATTCAGAATGAGCTGCGGTTCGTCCCTTTTTTTTTTTGGGGGGGGGCACGTTCTTTTAAACACCAAATGGCTAGAGTTCTGCTTAATCACCAGATTTCTCACATTCTTCGAGTTCTAAATGTGAAATTAACAGGTTACGTGCACACACACACTGAAAACAATAAGTTATACAGAATATACAAAACCATCCTCACACTCATGGTAGCTTTGCTGTCCGTCTTCAACGTGATCCTGCCGGTCAGTAATTTTTGGCCACCCATGGTACAACACACGTTCTTAATGAGGTAACACACTGATCTCTGTGTGGAGGACACACACCCTGGAGGCATCTCTAATGGGTTTTTCAAAAACTAGGACCATGTTTTCAGTCCTCCTCATCAAATGTACTTCACAATGCAAAAGCAAAGGCAAACACCTCACCTCTCACCCCACCCCACAGCACACCACACCCAAATATCCAAATGTACACAAGTCAGGAGAGAACCGAAGGACACCAGATAAGAACCTATTTGTTCTGAGAAATTATTGATTTTTGTTAAATGCATTATAAAACCTTAATTTGTTGATTGTCACCTTGCTCCTTCATCAAGATTATTCAATGTTCCTTTTCATGACATCGAGATTACATAACAGTACCACATCGTTTTATAGAAATCTTATAATCACACAAGTGATTACAATTAATCATGAAACGAGAGGGTGAGAAGAGACACTATATCCCCTTACGCCCTCCCATTACCCTCGAAATGTGGACGAGTGTTTGTCAGACCACTTCGTCGCGCGTGTGTTTTTTGATGAAAACGCAGCCCACCACAGTTCCGGAAGCTTTTCCCACACTGAGTGCACAGATACGGCTTCTCTCCGGTGTGAATGCGGAAATGGCGCGTGAGCGCCCACGAGTGTCGGAAACGTGCGGTGCACTCTGTACACGCATATGGCTTCTCGCCTGTATGGATCCTTTGATGGATCTTCAGGTGCTCCATGCGGTTAAAGTCACGGCTGCATTGTGAGCAGCGAAACGGACTCCGCCCGGGCGGATACAAACTGCGCCGGGGACTCTTCTGTTGAGGGCTGGCTGGTTTGGGAAGAAGGACGCTACGGTACCTGCGCACATCCTCTGGCAGAGAAAAGGCCTGGTCTAAGGTGTGGCCTTGTCCAGAACCATGAATGGGGTAATGCGAATTAGGGGCGGAGTTATTCAGGGAGGAGGTATCTTGTCGGGAATGAGGTGCATGGCACGCATCTTGCTGGCTGGAGGACGCTGAGGCGAGGAAGTCCATACTCGGAAGGTCTCCTTGGAACACTGGGGGACCAGCTAGCATGAGAAGAAAAAAAATGTAATGAATATTCATTAATTGTATGGAAATTTCTAGATAAGAGGAAAACTCACCCAGAGCAGTACTGCCTGAGGAGGCATAAGAGTTTGACTGACAGCTCTGAAGCTGCAGCGGTTCAGGTCTCCAGTCCTCCAGTAACTTCGACTGAGCCACTGAGAGTGAGTCTGAGCTAAACACCTGCTCGGTGTTGGACTCGGGGTGAGCGCACTGATCAGCCTCCTCCAACTTTGCCGCACGGCCAGACTGAAAGGACATACAGCCTGTTATCTGGATCGCCGAAAGGCCTGGGGCAACTGCTGCCCCGGTGCAGGCCTGATTAGAATGGGAAGTGTTGCCTTGCATGGCATGATGGTCCTCTTTTATATCTGTGTAAAGAAACAATATGAAGATAGAACTGATTCTGGTATTTTCACTCTTTGTCACGGAAACTGACGTCCGTCTGCTTGATTTAAATGCCCCCCCCCACACACACACACACAAACTTAAATAAATTCACACAAATTAAAATTGCTTATGATGAAACCATACACTGACACTCTTTAATTTGTCTGTAAAGATCACGTTATTTCATTAATTTGCAGAACTACATCATTCTATGGGCCTCAGGGAAGCTGGAGCCTATCCCAGCTAGCTCAGGACAAAGGCAGGTGCACCCTGAACATCTCGTCAGTCCATTACAAAGCCAACAGACACACACACACACACACACACACACACACACACATTGAGGGGCAATCTGTGGCATGCAGCGAACCTAACATGCTTGTCTTTAGACTGTCGGAGGAAACCCATACAAAAAAACACAAGTCCAGGACCTTCATGCTATGGGGCAGATGTACTACCTTCTGTGGCACTGTGCCATCCCTAAAGTATATATTAATGATGTAAAATGCATACACTGATTAGTTATTATCTAATTTTACATAATTTAACCACTTTAAAGTTCTTGATTCATATTACTGTAATGTGGTAACACTCAAATCCTTAAACATTCCATACCTTTGAGTTTTGGTTTTCTATGGAGAGTTTTAATCAATGTGTTATAGAATATTAACCAAGAAAACTATTTATTACGTCATCACCTGCATCGGACATCCACCGCTTATTACAGGCTGATGGATAAAAGGACATTTTTAAAATGAAGTGCTGGCAAGAATCAGTGTGTCAATAAATTAAAATATAACTTTTGATGAAGGTCTGAATCGATGAAAAAAAAAAAAACGTTCTAAAAGTCTTCAAAAACATGAAACAGAGCAAGATCTTCACCTTCACTTTGATGTGGCGCGTGTAAGCCTGGGTGTAAACAGTGTTCTGTTAGATTTGGTTTCACGTCCTGGATGCACTCGATTCCGTCCTGTCGGATGTCGCAGAACGAATCCGTGCCACGCGCGTACGGGTCCCCGAGAGCGCGCGTATCTTTCACGTGCACCGAAGAGCCGATTCGTGGCTCGGACGGAATCGGGGTGGTGTTGACGGCGATGTCGCGCGTGTGCCGCGTCTCCTCCAGCGCGCGGCTCTGCACGGCGCGCAGCTCCGTCTGCACCAGGCTCAGCCTCGTCTGCAGGCTCCGGTTAGCCAGGAGGGTTTTATGCAGCTGGTCTCGAACCTCACGGAAAGCTTTCCCGACCAGTTTGGACACCTCGACCACCGCCAGCTCTCCAGCGACACCGAACGCGCTCTGAATGCTCGCCGTGAGCTCATCGTGGAAGGAAATGGACAGCTCGGCGAGGAGAGCCGAGTTGGATAAACTTTCGTGGTTGTGTGCCATCATAAACCGCGTTGTTTAAATGTAAACCCACAAAGAAGAGCCTCAACTCTATGCTAACGACAACCCACCAACCCAACCTCCCGAGTTTCTGGCTCTTCTCCTCACAGGTGACTAACTGATAGCCCAAATCTCCTTCTTATCTCTGACCCGGAATTAAAACGTGTCCCTCACGGTGTTTTATTCGAAGTCTTGTCGATAAACACGGCATAAAGTTTACCTCAGAATTTCACTCGGCTAAGTGGACCTGCTAGCTGCAAACCTGCTAACACATTTCACTGTGTTCCTCCACTTTCTCCTGACAGGACAAACGCTCTTTCTCATACTGAAAACATGCAACCCGAGCCACACTCCCAAGTTCACCGACTATTTGACTTTTAAAACACAAAACGTGAAAGTCGCATCCCATTAATTCACATTTACATTTCGTGATGCGGTCAGTACATCACTTCCTCCTTCCAGGACGTTGTTGTGGCTAAGACCCCGCCCCCACCGGCAATTCATGCATTCTGCTCAGTGATTGGCTAATTCACACTTGTCAATCAATTGCATTTGTTGACGTCTGCATGAAAAAATGATAAGAATATTGTTGAATATTTCATTTAATACATTTTATTTCAGTTGTATATACTTGAACATTTTAACCCCCCCCCCTTTTTTTTTTACACACACACAGATTCATCATGAATTTTCTGAATGGATTAATCATAATTAGGGTCTTAAGGAGGCTGGCACCCATCTCAGCCGACTCTAGGCGAGGGCAGGGTACACCCTGGACAGCTCGCCAGGCCATCCTACTGCCGACACTCAGATATTTGAACATTTTAAACCGTATTTTATTTACACAAAAAAACTTTCTTATACATTTTTATTTTGTGAGTCTGGCCAAAGGGTGGGTACACCATGAACAGTTCACCAGCCCATCGCAGGGCCAACACACACAACTATTCACACTCATACTCACACACAGGGGCAACGTGAAACAGCAACTTAGTTTAATAAAAGTCTTTGTATTGTGGGAGGAAACTGAAATACCCTGAGGAACCGACGGGAAACTCCACAGAGCAGCTCCTGAGACTTGAACCCATGATCTTCTTGATGTGAGGAAGATGGATTATCAGCTAAGCCACCATGCTGTGCATTTTTTCAGAAATTAAAAAAATTACAATGAAGGTGAAATGTACAGCTTATCTCCTTATATATATGTTTTTGTTTGTTTGTTTGTTTTTTTCATCAGACACATGAGCATTATGTCGATATGTGTACCTTCCCCAAACCGTTCCAAGGATGGAAGATCACAGTTGGCTGCAATGTGCATCTGAAGCACATGCATGTCCTACCCAGAGCCCTGGCCTCAACTACACTGAATACCATAATAATGAACTGAATGCAACACCGACTGCATCATTGCTGGACATCAGTGTCCAACCTCACTAATTCTCCCTTGGCTTGGGGAACAATTCACCCAACGTGAAGCAAACTGGTAAGTGTCATATAATTATTCCATTTTAATTTTAAATTAATTCTAATTTTAATTTTATGTTTCTGCTACTTCTGGTTGCAAAGCAGCAAATGTAACAAAATACACAGAGTGAAATGATACTAGATCATATGAAAGTCAATCGTGATTTGTTTAAAAACATTTTTGACCTCGCAAAGTTGTTGCTAGCCAGGCAGAATGGCCCAAAGATGGTGTAATATGTCGGTAATGACAGTTCATGCAAATAGGCTAATAAAGTGCATGCAAAGGGTTAAACAAATCAACATTACACACCCTTTACTTCTACAGTTGGGAAATGTTTTAATTCAGTGAGGCACTGCGGAAAAGGTCATAAAAATGCATCTAATGGTCCTGAAGTTCAAGCCACAAAGTTCACACCAGTTCAGGATTTTTAATGACAGGATGAGGGGAATAATTGAGTTGGAAACAGGAAAAGTACTAAAATGTGCTCAGTGCTGGGACACCATGAGCAAGAATGACAAACGCTGAAATATTATTTACATCTAAAAGTCAGCATTGGTATACAATCAGAAGAATTTAGACATATTCTAAAGAAATATTCAATTATGCACATTTCTATCTGCTGAGGAAAATTTGAACAAAAGGTCAACCAGCAGAGGTCGTAACTACTCAGAGTTGCGACTGTCATGTGTTGCCAAATCGCTATAATTCTATACATGTTCTATTTATAATGAGTTTTAAGGTGAACATTCGTATTAATGTGAAGTCATTTAAAATACTGTTGTTGTATTTGATTTACAAGCATTTCTCTTTTAAATGTGAATTAACGTTAGCTTAATAATCATCACAAGGACCATTTGAACATGAGATTACTTCTGATATTTTGCAATACAATCTGGCAACCATATCTCTGAAAGAAAAGCGCAGACTTGGCTATAAACATGGAAGGGATGCCCCGCATTCAATAATAATAGGCTGGAACATACGTTTCTTTCTTTTGTGAAAGTAGGTTGCCACTCATACTTCAATGTGGATCATTAACACACTCAGTGTAAGGAAGAAACAAAAAACATAATGAAAGCGTAAGAATATGGAATCAGAAAAGCCCAAATAATTATTAAGCGACTACTCCAGATACAGGGTTGCCAGATTCTTACTCAGGGGATATTTGAGTGGAGGTGGAAAGTGCTTAAGTGTTGTAAAATAAATTGTGGATGGGTATTAAAAATTAATAGTTATAATAATAATAATAATAATAATAATAATGAATTAATGGAACATTTAAATGAATGAGTAAAAAAACAATTAAGTTTAATAAGAAATAAGCTATGCTTTTGTTTCATCTCCCAGGTCCAGCAAGGACCTTGGAGTTCAGGGTTTGGTTGCATGTTCTCCCTGTGCTTGTTTGGGTTTCCTCCGGATACTCTGGTTTCCTCCCACAGTCGATACACATGCACATGAGGTTAACTGTCTGTTCAAATTTTCCCTGAATGTGAGTGCATGAGGAATTGAATGGAGTTAATGCAGCTATTGACTGATCTGAAAAAAAAGAAAAAGGTTGCTATTTGATGTGTTAGTTCCAATCCTGATTAATTTTAGCGCGAATACCGATCCACACACGTGAGTGGTTCATTATAGTGATGTAAATTTGGACTCATATCCCTCCTGACTGCACGTTGAGCAATTTGAGGGAACGGCATAGGATGTGTAGGAAGGGTGCGAATCTGGCAACCCCGCGTACAGTAAACAGTTGTGGTGCGCTCTGTCGCGGCACGGCCTTCAGTGCAGACGTCGCGCGCGTGCCGCATGTGCGCGCCCGTCGGTTTGGGTTCGTGTTTGGGTTGCACAGGACGCCAGAGAGACCACACACCTGCTCTCTCATTTCGAGGGCACGATGATGAAAGGGAGAGGAGGAGAAGGTGGAGGACCACAGCCAGCATAATGATGAGCGAACCTGCAGTGTAGGGAGTATTTGGCCAGGGGAGGAGAAAAAAAAAAAAAAACCCAAAAAAACCAGCAATGGAGAACCAAGCGGCCCCGGAGCCGCGATGCTACGAGGACGTGTGCAAGAGCGGTTACCTGCGCAAGCCGAAATCCGCGCACCGGCGCTTTTTCGTGCTGCGCGCGCCTTCTGAGCGCGGCCCTGCCCGCCTCGAGTACTATGAAAGCGAGAAGAAATTCCGGAGCAAGTCACCGGTACCCAAGAAGGTGGTGGAGCTGGAATCGTGCTTCAACATCAACAAGCGAGCCGACTCCAAAAACAAGCACATGATCGTGCTGCACACCCGCGGCGAGAGCTTCTCCGTGGCCGCGGATACCGAGGAGCTGCAGAACGAGTGGTATCAGGCCATGCTGGACCTGCAGTGCAGAAGTAAGCGCGAAATACAGTAAATGCATGCACGCATGTTATCTCTGGACCAAATTCGCCATAGTTCCGCCCATCGGTTATCCCAATGCTGCGCCTGCACGAGCATCATGTCAAATCCGCCCCCCCCACCCCCACCCCACCCTGATCGTATATATTTTGATGGAAGTTGTGACTTAAAATTCATCCCTGAACGCATGCATGACAGAACGGTGCACCTGCACGCGCGTTTCAGTGGCACCAAGCATCATATAGGGATATCCATTTCTTTTCAGTTTGCCCATGTGCATCTATATTTTGGTGCAGTCGGGAATCACTCTGTGTGCGTGCGTGCGTGCATGCGTGTGTGTACGAGAGAGAGAGAGAGAGGGTACGTGTGTGTGTGTGTGTGTGTGTGTGTGTGTGTGTGAGAGGGTGTCGCATTGTGCAGCTGAGGCTGCTGCAGCACGCGCGGTCGTCTGTTTTTGGTTTCCAGCGCGTCACCTACATTTTTGTGCCACAGCACCGTGTTTTCATTGGGAAACGGGGTTTCCTTCGCACGTCTGTCGTGTTTTGGCCGCCGTGCTCTCACAGCCCATCTTTGCCTGATCACAGGGTTGAACGGTGGGACGTGATGAATCGATTTGCTCACCAACCTTAGTCTGTCTCCTTGTCCACTGGATTGTCCGTTATAAACCCGGTTCATCTCCCTGGATGTAAACGCCCTGATCCCACTGCTGACTCGTCTCCTGTTCCACACAAACACGTTTACTATGCACGATGCACTGGTGGTTTTATTTCCCAGCGTATCAAATTTACTGCTGATGTGGAGTACAACCAAATGTATAAATAAATATAAGCCATGGTTAATTGAAAGCGCATGAATATTCCAACATTTAAAAATTCCCTTCAGTGTATTTTTTAATCAAATATTCAGTTCATTATTTATTAAAATTTCATACACCAGTGTTTGTGTCTTTTTGCTCAGGTGGGCAGAAATGTGAATTCCTCCATACTTCATTCATTCATTCATTCATCCATCCATCCATCCATCCATCCATCCATCCATCCATCCATCCATCCATTCGTTCATTCATTCATCTTCTGCTGCCCATTATTTTAAACCAATTCAGGAATGCACCCCAAATAGGTTGAATTCCATCACAGAACACCATACACACCCACACATTCACACACTCATTCACACATAGGAAGTAATTTAGAGTAGCCAATCTGCTTTCTGGCATCTTTTTGGGATGTGAGCAACATGGAGAACCTGAAGGAAAATTAAATAGACACAGTGAAAACATTGAGGAAAAAATGCCTCAGAAAGAAAAAGCTGTCTTCCATTTGTTTTGATACAATTGATGAGCACTGTAATCATAATAATCAAAAACTACAGCCTAGTAATTCCATTGGTATGTGATTTGGTTATGGTTATGAAGTTTCAGTTGTTCCTTTTTATATCTATTATCACTGTAGGTAAGACACCAGATGACTATGGCAGTGGAGGAGAATGTGGATTACTATCCCCTGGCCCTGCTTTTAAGGAAGTATGGCAGGTGAAGCTTTGGCCCAAGGGTCTAGGGCAAGCAAGGAACCTGATCGGTATCTACAGACTTTGCCTTACTGATAATACGGTCAACTTTGTTAAGCTCAACTCGGACGTACCCGCTGTTGTGCTTCAATTGATGAATGTGCGCCGCTGTGGTCATTCAGAGAACTTTTTCTTTATTGAGGTGGGACGATCAGCCATGACAGGACCTGGAGAGTTTTGGATGCAAGTGGAGGATTCTGTGGTTGCACAGAACATGCATGAGACTCTTCTGGAGGCGATGAAAGCCTTAAGTGAAGAATTCCGTCAACGGAGCAAAACCCAGGCAGTGGGCACTTCCTGTGGAGGTGGCACAGCCTCTAATCCTATAAGTGTGCCATCACGACGCCACCATCCAAATTTGCCACCATCCCAGATAGGCTTCTCTAGACGAGCTAGGACAGAGACTCCCGGTGTGCCTCACAGCACCAACACATCCCCAACGTCTCGACATGGCTTCTCTAGGTCACGCACGGCCAGTATTGGTGCACGGACAGAAGACAGCAGTGGCAGAATGACTGCTCTCAGCACCAGTCCAAGCCTCAATGGCTCCTCTTGCTCTACCACCCCTACCCTACGACCAAAACCTACAAGGGCACCAACCCCAGCCAAGATCACACTTAGTTTGGCACCTTATGCCCCAAAGAACCCAGCACCTTCCCCAGCCCCTAGTCTCTCCTCCAGCTCTGGCCATGGATCAGAGTGTGGACTGAGTGGTGCTCCATTAGGGACAGTACCCATCTGCACCTATGCTCGGATTCCACAGAGAGTATCCATGTCAGGCTCTCCAAGTGACTATGGCTCCTCTGATGAGTATGGATCCAGCCCTGGTGAGCACTCCCTTCTTTCTGCAGGTCTGTCTACTGCATTAGTTGATGGCTCTACCAGCTGTATATTAGTTGGGCACAGAGACACTTCTCACAAGAGAGTGCATGGGCGCAGAATTCTTAGACGATCCTCGAGCAGAGAGTATGAAGCTGAACGTAGGTTACTTAGCAAACGTACTTCTCTTCCACCTTCCACTGCTCAGGAGCGTATCGTGCCTCACTGCAGGGAAGCAGAAGACGAAGAAGACGAAGACTATGCAGTGATGTCTCGTAGCACCAGCAGAGAGTCATTCACCTCTCGCCGAGGCTCAGGAAGCTCAGTAACTCCAAGTGGGCATGTGGAAACTTCAGCAAATAAAGGTGTCAATACAAAGGAAGGACTGCAAAACACATCACTTGACAGTGGCTACATGTCTATGCTGCCAGGTGTTACAGCTCCTGCAAATCTATCTCTTACAGCATCTGAAACGGAACCAAAGGGAGGGGATGAGTATATGACTATGACTCCCAATAGCAGTGTTTCACCCCCACAGAACATACGTCATCCTGTCTCTGAGGGCTACATGATGATGTCCCCCCATAGCAGCTGTTCACCAGATCTACATGTCACGAGTGGTTGCTTGTGGGGGAGCAGAAGCAGCATGGAGAGCCGAGCAGGAAGTGACTACATGAACATGTCACCAATTAGTGCCAGGTCTGCCTGCAGCACACCCCCTTCACATCCAGAACAGCATCCACTGCAACCCAAAACCATGTACTCTTATTTTTCTCTGCCAAGGTCTTACAAACATACTACCCTCTCTACTCGATTTGAGGATAATCTGGGAGATGGTAAGAGGCCAGAGGTGATTTCTAGGGGTGAAGGTATTTCTGGAAAGAGCACTGGATGTGGCGATTATCCCAGTACAGCTGACTCCTCTGCCAATCCCACTGATGGTGGAAACCTTTCCTTATCCTCCTCATCATTCTCTTCCAGTTCAGCAAGCACTGAGAGCTTGGAGGACAAACCTTTATCCTTGCCTGCTGGTGGAGTTGGGAAGCCCACCAAGTCAAACACAGGACACAGGGTAGGGGGTGTTCACCAAAAAGATTCAGCCCATCATTTTCACCAGCAAAGACGAGGACCAGGTGTTCAGAAACAGGGTCACCAACAACAACAACGAAAAGGAAGGCCCTTTAGTCTCTTTGTGGACATGTCTAAAGCCAATACCCTACCTAGAGTCAAAGAAGCTATACAGCCATTAGTATCCCAAAGCTCTGGAGAATATGTTAGTATTACTTATCAGGCTGATCAGGGAATTTGCAGCAGAGGAATAACAAGTGTAAATCAGGGGAGCACTGTGGTTCAAGGTCATTCAGGAGCCTTATACCAACCGTCCTCATGCCAAGTTGGTGGCACTAATCTGCCCCGCAGTTTTTCTGCACCTATCTCCACTACCATCTCTGTATCTTCAGAGTATGTTAACATGGATTTGGGCCATTCGTCATCTCCTCTGTCATGCACATCTCTCAGCTCTTTCGATCCCACCCCGGCAATAACTCCAAAAGCAAGTGAGAATCCCACAAGGGCTCCTCAGGTGGCACAAGAAGCTGAAAAGGGACACGGAAAGAGTGGTATGTCCACCTTGCCTTCTGGAGATATGACTGGTACCCCTTTCACAGACTACACGGAAATGGCATTTGGACTGGCTATAGTAGAAAGTCCTTTGCATGGCCTTACACCTGGTCAAGCACCTGAACCTTCCTCGATTGAGCAGGAACAAAGCATGGATTTCCACTCACCCAAGGCATTCCCCAATTTAGACCAAGGTGCCAGAGTGGTCAGAGCAGACTCCTCAACAAGACGGAGGCATCGCTCTGACACCTTCAAGGCACCACCAGGACTCCCTAACTCTTCCTCGACCTCTGTTTTTGTGGAAGCCCCCCAAGCCACTGCATCTCGATGCCATGGGCTAGAGAGTTCCCTTTGGGCTACTGGGCAGACATCTGCCGCACAGTGCAGTGGTTCTGGGCTGGCGGCTCTAAATACAGCGCAGCCTTCATCTTTGTCACTGGAGCAAGGTCTAAATTACATTGACTTAGACCTGGCTGGTAAGGACAACCCTCAAATGAGCCTTGACGGACCTTCTGGGCCACACTTCACTGTCTTAGGAGTAGGAGAGGTGGGATTAGGTGGAACAGCAGCTGGGGGAAGCAGCAACTCCAGCATCAACACATATGCCAGCATTGACTTTTTCAAGTCAGAGGAACTAAGAGCCCACCAAAACACCAGGAAAGACAGCAAAGGTTTGTAATTGGTCCTTACATTAGTTATTACTTCATTACACAATAGGTGATTACACTGAGGAAATGTTAGTGTATTGGAATGTCTGTTATTGTCATTTATGTGGCATCCTGTTTGACAAACCCATCTTTTTACATCTGCAAATTCTCTACGTTAAACTTTTACCTATTAGCAATAAAAATATGCATTGCCTATTTGTTTACCAAAACAGTTCAATATAATTGCTTGAAAGAGTGTAGCTGTGAGCATATGTGGTTTACAGCTGGGTTTGAGTATTGAGATTGGTGAAGATGCTTTTGTGTGAACTTTCTATGGTCTCTCATGATCTCTCTTTTCTTTCTCTGAGTACTGTGATTCCTCCCCCCCTAACTTGCTGTCCAAAACCGCCAAAGGGTGTGAGTCTATGTATGAACAGTTGTGTCTGTTGGCCCTACGATGGAGTGGGAAATGGTTCATGATGTACCCTGCGTTTACCTAGATTCTGCCGACATGCATACCTATTTGGTTTCCTTATAATTGGTTGATAGGTTGGTAGGGTGGCATGGTTGCATAGTCGTTTGCACATCTGCAACACAGAAAGAAGGCCCTTGGTTTGAGTGTTGGCCTTGCAGAGGACATTTTTATGTTGGTATGTTCTCCCCATGCTTGTGTGGATTCACTCCAGGTACTCTGGTTTCCTCTCACAGCCCAAAAACATGAACAGAGGGCTAATCGGCTGATTTAAACTGCCCCAAGGTGTGAGTCTAAGTATCAATGGTTGTGAGTGTGTGGGAGCTGTGATGGACTGGCAAGCCATCAGGGTGCATAAGCTCCACCCTCTCCACAGCTCTTTACAAATTAATGAATGTATGTATAAATGAATGAATATTTAAAAAAATTTGAATAATTTTAGTTTCTCCTTTAAATGTGAATTATTTTAATTGTATGCAGTCTGGTGTCAGCTGATACCTGAAATTCTGTTATTGACATCTATACTTCAGTGGATAAAATGTTAATTATTTACGGTAGAACTGGTGAACATAGACATTGATATTTGAATTGTCATTGTTTGCAGCATAAATGTCCATCGGTTATTTTTGAATACTAGAATCTAGTGACAAGGTGTATGAAGAATGCAAGCATGACAGCTCCCATATAGTAGTGCTAATCAAAGTACAGTCGGCCCCCCTTCTTATGAAATTAATCGGTTCCAGCGTCTTTTTCGGAACTTGGAGTTTTCGTAACTAGAGGCGCATTTTACATGTAAAACGCGTGATTCGTTCCAAGGCTCCCAAGACTACCCCATAAACCCTTTAAAAATTGTAAAAATACACAAATTTTGTATGAAATATGTGTTAAAAGTAAAAGAAAATTATTTATTAAACCATTTAAACATTCTATTAACATATTAAACAATTTTATTAACATATTTATTCATACAACCATTATTAAACATGTTTTATTAACCAATTTTTTTTATTAATCAAACCAAACAATATTAAACATTAAACATTTTTTATTAACCAATTTTTTTATCAAACAAACCAAACAATATTAAACATTATTAAACATTTGTGACACGCTCTGCCAAGTGCAGGAGGCGTCACGGCCAACACTGGAGCTTTTGGGGCGGAACGCGGCTTGTCCGGACTTCCCAAGTGCGCTTTGAACACTTGTTTAGTACTCAAAATTCACTCGTTTGCTTGAGGGATCGGAGGTCCGGATGAGCCGTGCCCCATCTCGGGGGCTCCGGATGTCGGTCGCGACGCCGTCCACACTCGGCGTGTTACCTGGGATGCCGGAGCTTTTGAGACGGGGCGCGGCTTGTCCGGACCTCCGATCTGTCAAGCAGGCAAGTATACTTTGAACACTTGTTGAGTACTCAACATTCACCTGTTTGCTTGAGGGATCGGAGGTCCGGATGAGCAGTGTTTTCACCACATTCGATGGAGCGCACCACATTTATTAAACATTTACTGAATTAAACAACTTAAAAAAACGAAAAATAAGCTGCAATGAGAGCACTCTCGAAACTCACGAACCAACAGTATAGCTCTCCTTTACACGTGTGACAAACAAGCTTTATGCGTGCAGTACTATGGAGATTCAGCTCCCTCCTGGCCAATAGGAGGCCAATGGGAGGGCAGTGGGGCGGGATGTTGGGAGACAGCCAATGAGAGAGCAACTCACGCATTGCTTGAATGTTTGAATGACGCGTTTTAATGTTTGGTGCTTTTCGTAAGAAGAAGTTGTTTCGTATACAGAGGACAAAAATTTAGGAAAATGTTTTTTGTATACTGGAGTTTTTGTAAGAAGGCGGTATATGAGTGTGTGTGTGTGTGTGTGTGTGAGAGAGAGAGAGCGAGAGAGAGAGAGAGAGCGAACGAACCCAAGATAAGTGCATTAAATCTTATGAAGAATTTCTATGTGAAAGCAGTCAGCATGGGCGTGTGTGTCTATAAGGGTTTCCTTAATATGACTGTATACTGTGTCATTTAACCCCATGCTCTGTGATTAGAGGTATTTAAGAAAGTGTAAAAGTGTGTGTGGGTTTGCATAGAGTGTAATTCTTGTGAGAGGTCATACATAGTTGTGCATCATAGCTAAATTTCTGCAGCTATTGTGCGCGAGTCTCGGCCAGATAGCACCACCGAGGGATTCTGCAGCAGCAGTATAACTGAGTGCATATTTTAATGCACGTGGTGATTTTGGATAATTATGGCCATTTAGCTTTAACCTTGCAGAAAATGGCTTTGATTATTGCTTAGTGTTTTCAGTCGCTCTCTCTCTCTCTCTCTCTCTCTCTCTCTCTCTCTCTCTCTCTCTCTCCACCCCCCTCTCTCTCCTTCTATCTCAGTGGGTGGTTTTACATATGCAGTATTTAGTCCACTTGAGTTGAACACCGATGATGTTTATCCCTGTGGCATTTAAGCAGGTGTGAACACAGCAGCCACAGACAGTACGGACCATTAAGTGATTGTCTGCTGCTTCTTATCTGCGTAGTTTCTTTCTTTTTTTTGTAACAGAATGCCCAGCTTCTTTAATTCAGCTAAAACCAGACAATTGGACCAGCAATAATAATAATAATAATAATAATAATAATAATAATAACAATAATCATAATAATAAATGTAATTCCCTGATTTTCTCTTGAAGGGAATAATAAAAAATGCTCTTTACTACAGAAAACAAGTGCATTCCGCTGTTCTGCAGAAGGTCAGATATTACTGTATATGTATTTTTACTTTAGACACCAGTGAAGAATAAGTTCATATTGAAAACTACACCTCAGTCCTTTACTACACCAGCTTCCTCCTCCCATTTACACTGCACAGGCGGCGAAGGTGGGATTCGAACCCTTACTTGCAGATAGGAACGCGATCTGTGCCTACACTCCTCTGATTGATTGCATTTTCGAAGCCTTTCCAGTGGCCACAGAGCCACTTTGAGTACACTGGGAGGCACACCCTGATTTGCCGGGATACTGCTGTGCATGGAGAGGAAGTGGGTGAGGATCAACTAATCAGAACAACCAGCACGCAGTGATGGTCCTAGTATGCCAAAAAAAAAAAAAAAAACAATAGTCAAGAACCTTGTGTCTATCGTCAGCTTAAAACGGCACAGAGGGAAAACTTCAACATGAGCTTACCTTGGAATTTGACACTCTGGCTCCATCTGACATGACTATTCAACACTTGAACAAAATAAATGTGTCAACAAAATGATGAAGCATCATATCTCCTCTTTAAAATCACAAATATGCATTTCAATGTCACAAAGAATTATTGGCATTGGAGAATCCTTTCTTTCCAAAAAGATAAATTAAGGCTGTTTAATGCATCTGCAGGTGGGGCTGGTGGCGTCGTGGTTAGGGTGCTGCGCTCATGATCGGGAGATTTTGTGTTCGAGTCCCATTTAGACCCTCACTGTGCTAAGACTCCCGGGCAAGGTCTTAACCACAAGTGTGCCTCTGTTCACCCAGCAGTATAAAATACGGTACCAGTAAAAATATACTGGGAAGGTAACCTGCGATGGAGTCGTGTCCCATCCAGGAGGAGTTGCACTTGTAGTTGCTCCACACTACGCAAACCGGGGATAAGCACCGGTCCGATGAGTCACTATGGCTCGGGTGTAAAAAGCCCAACTGACTTTACCTTACCTTTTTAATGCATCTACAGCCTTACAGAGAAAGGCTGAGGTCCCTGTCAGAAATGGATGACTTTCAGTCTGTGTACATAAAAGTTATGGAAGGGTTTAAGCCTGTCATGGAACTCAAGAGAAGTTAAGTGCTATAGATGCCGAGGACAAGCAGGGACATGATGTATCGAGCCTGTTGAGAGACAGCCGGTGAGTACAGAGTGTAAGGTGTCCTTGTGAATGAGGCATCGCAGAAGTGTAATGAACCCCGGTGCCGAGGTGAGGGAATGTGACCTCAGAAAGGTTGTGACACGTGCGGGATGGCAAAGGTAAGCGAGGGCATGCATGGATTTGAGCTCATAACGCCTGCACCAAAAGGTGTCCCAATTTCACACTGGTCTTAACCGCTTATCTCCCCAGGATTACCGTGGGGCGTAGGATGTAATCTGGGAAGATAATTGACTTATGGCTGCCTTATAGTACAATATTGAGCATGCTCAGTATATAAGACTCAGCTTCCCGTAGTGTGTGTGTGTGTGTGTGTGTGTGTGTGTGTGTGTGTGTGTGGAGCAAACAGCAGCTTGAAAAGCACAA
Source organism: Plotosus lineatus (assembly GCA_024760905.1). Classification (NCBI taxonomy): domain Eukaryota; kingdom Metazoa; phylum Chordata; class Actinopteri; order Siluriformes; family Plotosidae; genus Plotosus; species Plotosus lineatus. The sequence goes on from CM045740.1 coordinate 43,048,045, forward strand.
CCTGAAGTCCTTATCGTTTATGAGAAAACACAAGGGTGGAATTGAGGTGTGGGAGGGAGGCCGGTTTGATCCAGAACTGTCTAGACAGCCAGCTTGCTCGAGGTCGGAGAAGCCATCATCAAGCCTGACCATCGGTGGGCCCAAGAACATTGTTGTCTTTTATACAGGATCTCTAATGAGCCTCATTTGCATACTCTGTGTGTGTTAGAGAGAGAGAACAAGACAGAGTGTTCTATATGGAGTATGTTAGCATGAGAGTGAAATAGAATGTGGGTTCTCAGAACGTTTGCAGTCATGGACTCTTTCAAAGTAAAAAAACAAACAAACCAAAAACGACAATACCATCGTGGTTATTACGTCCACTTCGCAGCAAGAAGGTTCTGGGTTCAAGTCCGGGCTTGGCAGCAAGGTTTCTGTCTGGTGCTCGTCCGGGTTTCTTCCGGGTACTCTGGTTTCCTTTTACAGTCCCAAGACATGATGCCGATTGGCTGTTCCAAAATGCCAAAATATGACACTCCAAAGTGTGAGTGGGAAGGGGCTGGTGGTGTAGTGGTTAAGGTGCTGGGCTCATGCCCAGGAGGTTGTGTGTTCAAATCCAAGTTAGACCGCCACTGTGCTGAGACCCCTGGGCAAGGTCTTAACCACAAGTGTGCCTCTGTTTACCCAGCAGTATAAACAGGAACCAGTAAAATATACTGGGAAGGTAACCTGTGATGGACTAATGTCCCATCTTCAGTTGCTTCACGCTACGGAAACTGGGGATAAGCACCGGCCTGATGAAAGGCTTGGGTGTAAAAAGCCCAACAAAACTACCTAAAGTGTGAGTAGAAGCATCAATAGCTGGGTGGGTTGGCTCGGTGATAGACCTGCGAAATGTTGTACACTGTTGCTAGCCCGGAGTTGGCTGAGATAGGCTCCGGCTTCCAAACCACCCAAGCAGGATTAAGCAGTTTGGCAAATAGATGAATGACTGAATGAATGGCAATCCACATTTCCAATCCCACTGTGTCTTAATGACAGGTGACGCCCCTTTATTCTTGAGTCTCTACGACTTTCTTTCATGTGATGTTCCTGTATTTTATAAGCTAATCTTTCTCCGTTTATCATTTTATTTGAATATTTAGCCACAATAGAAGAATCTTTTTCCCCGTGTGTATCTGCAAGCCAAGGACCTTAGTGATACAGATAAAACGGTATATTTCCTGTGAAAGAGCAAACTGCTTGACAATAACAGTGGTACTCAAGGACCACTTCTGGCTACCACCAGTTCACCTCATAAACATCATCATTGATTTTTTTTTTAGTGTCATTAAACTTGAATGGTTTTATATAAAGAAGCTTTAATCTGTTATATGTAGCTGGGAAATATTATTCGAAATTTATTGAAGACTGTCCAAGCGAATATTAGCGGAGTACTATTATAATAATGGCTTATGACTCGCCGTATGATTGCTGAGCGCGGTATGGAGGTAAATGTCATGCTTAATTCAGTGCAGATAAGCCGAGCCAAGTGAAACATGGACCTTTTTTTGGCAGGAGGAAAACGTACAATTATTTATTTACTTCAAACTGTTAAAAGTATGCACAGTGGAGTGTGTAAAGCTGTGCAGGTGGGAGAGTAGCACCTCACCTCCATTTGACATCATCTCAGCGTGTATAGGTCATGTGACAAGACTGTGGGGTGCATCCAGAATTCCACCATTTCTCAGAATGCTACATTAAGATTTCATGGCTGTATTAGCATGTGAAATTTCCATAAATCCACGATGCCTCGTCTATTGAGCTTTTTGCTCAATTAAACATCTAATGTAGTTCCCCAAATAGTTTCTTGATTTGACGAGTGTGAGCTGCCAGTTTGCGATCCTTCTGGTCATGATCTTACTTTTAGATCGGACAGGTTTAACACCGAGTACGAACCGCACAACGCAAACCCGTTATTTCTGGTGGATTCAGGTTTCAGCATTTGAAAAACACAAATTAAATCATTTTATGAACTACTTACTCCTGCTATGGTTGTGAGGCTGACTCTGCTACACTCTGAACAGCTTGCAAGTCTATCGAAGGGCCAACACACACACAAATATTCACTCCCACACCATTTACACCTAGGGGCAATATGGAACAGCCAGTTTGACAGTTTGTGCGTGTCTTCGGACTGTGGGAGGAAACCCACTCGAGCACAGGGAGAACAATAAAGAAACAACCAAACTATCGAATCGAGTGAATCCCAGCTATAGTATAAATGCACCATAATATTCAAAACCCAAGGTAGGCTGAAGACATTGCAAAGAATATAACTTGTCTACTATATATATATATATATATATATAAGAATATATTATATAAGAATACAGTGGTACCTCACTTTACGAAATTAATCCATTCCAGAGCCTTTTTCATAACCTGCAATTTTCGTAATTTGAACCGTATTTTAAATGTAAAACGTGTGATTCTTTCCAAGGCTCCCAATACTACCCCCTAAACCCTTTAAAAATGATAAAAGCATACCTTTAAAGACCTCCTTCTGCTTCAATATCGCACCGTTGGTAGACGGGTTTGGCCATATTCCTTTGTGATATCACTCGAGCCCGTTTCTTCTTCTCACTCGCACCGGAAGTCACACGCATGTGTGTGTGTGTGTGTGTGTGTGTGTGTGTGTGTTGACCACGTCTTCTTAGCA
>CM045740.1:43055724-43058224 GCA_024760905.1 Plotosus lineatus
TGCTGTCTGAACAGAGAATTATGAATCAAGAATCCAACAGTGCTGTGAAATAAGTGTTTGTAATATGTCTGGCTCGTATGTATTTTTTTCCTCCCTCTTTCGTCTCTGACTGTGACCTCGTCTGGCCGCTGTTGTGTTGCCAGACGTGTGTGTGTGTGTGTGTGTGTGTGTGTGTGTGTGTGTGCGCAGACTTGTCCAAGCACAAACAGCAATACATTCTACTGATAGAAGAAAATGAGAAGGCGTGAAAGAGAGTGAGAAGTGAACAGAGAGAAACAAATGGAGAGAGACGAGTAAGCAAAACAAACAGAGAGAGAGAGAGAGAGAGAGAGAGAGAGAGAGAGAGAGAGAGAGAATCGTTGAGTGCCAGACAGGCCTGTCAAGGTCTCAGGGGAGCTGTTCAATAAACGCCGATGTGTGTGTATATGGAGACAACCAGACAGAGGAAGCGATGAGCGAAAGACATGGAAAGTGAGAGGATGGATAGCTCGAAGGGAAGTTAATGAACTCCTCAAACACCGAGCAGTCACTTCTCCCTCTGCTCGTTGACATTATTAAGAATTGTGTCATAGCTCTTTTTTGTTATTACCCAGGTGCGTGTGCATGTGCGTGGGTAGCGTTTTTTGAGGAAGCCGAGGTGAATATGCATCATTGCTTTTGTGAATGTGTGTCGATCCGCTTGAGCATAATGTGTCTTCCGTCTCTGTTTTATCGGTTGCAGCACTGGACATGCAGCACATCGCCAGAAATTTCTTTTATGTAAAAAAACCAAACAAAACAAAACACGGAATAACACGACAAACATTTGTTTTCCGACTCGCTACTGATGCAATAGTCTGAGTCTTCATCTGATTGAGGGATCATGAGATTAAGTGAGTATAAATTGCATCACTATACAAGTGAAGGAGACAGAAAGGAGTGTTTTTCTGTGTCCTGGTCCCAGAGGAATACGACTAAATCATTCCATTTGCTTGGTGTGAAATGAGCAGCATTTTCAGAAGATCTGGAGGCTTCATGTGTCTCAGAGCAAGCAAGCATACGTCCTTGACACCTTATAAATGCATAGGATCGATGTTGTCTCCAGAAACATGTTCTATGCTATTCTACCGAAGCAGCTTACACATTCTCTGATCTGATTGGCTAGAAAGTGTAGAATAAATTTTCGAAACAGGGACAAGGGTAGGACAGTGGCAGGGAGGGCCTGGGTTCAAGTCTCGGGCTCAATAAGGGCGTTTCTGTTTGGCTTTATTTATGTTTACCCTGTGCTGGCCTGGATTTCATTCGGGTATTCCGGTTTCCTTCCAGAGTCCAAAGACATGCATTTTAGCGTAATATATATATATTTTTTTTCCAGATTGCCCCAATGTTGAGTGTGAGTGCAGGTGGGAATGGTTGAGATACACAAATGAATTAATTTACAGGATTTATTCCCTCCTTCTGTTTTGTTTGTTTGATTGGTTGCAGGAAGCAGTACGATGGTGTAGTGGTCAGCACGTCCACCTCACAGCAAGAAGTTCCTGGGTTTGATTCGTAGCTCGGGCGTTTCTGTATGGAGTTTGCATGTTCTCTCCGTGCTTTCGTCGGTTTCCTTTAGGTACTCCGATTTCCTCCCACAGTCCAAAAACATACATATTAGGTTAATTGGCTGTTCCAAATCACCCCTAGGTGTGAATGTGAGTGTTGGTCATGCGATGGACTGGAGAGCTGTCCAGGGTGTGCCCCATCCTCACCAAGAGTCAATTGAGATTGGTGCCCGCCTCCCTGCAACCCTAATAAGGATAAAGTGGTGCAGAAAGTGAATGAATCAATGGATCGTTTGCAGGATTATGCAAAAGTTTATTTGTGGATTTTCAGGAAATGTCTCCCAGAGCTGAGACTTTGGACAAGGAGATCTTCATTCAGTTTTGGAGAAGATTCAGATCAAATTCGTGATCCAGTAATTTTTTAAATGATTCTTCAACATTGTGAGATAGGACAATATTTTATAAGTGTGATATTGGAGTCTACCCAATAGGGGTTCTGTGTACTTTGCATTATTATTATTATTATTATTATTATTATTATTATTATTTTGCTTGGTGGAGGTTGCACTATCTTAGTGCTTTTGTATTGTGGATGGTTCACCACCACCAACAACAAAATTACAATTGATGTGTTGAAGGCTTTGGTAAGGAGATGTTGACTTAATGTTTAAGGACAGGGTCTCCAGTGTCAGCACTTTTTTAATAATCTGATTTATACGCCATGAAGTGCCTTTAGGATTTGTGGCAAAGTGACAAGCTGCGAAAAAGAGCGAGGGGTTAGTGAGAAAATGAAAAAGACCTTTATTTGTTCATTTACTCATTTTTTCCCTCACACACATTGAGCAGGTCTGACAAGCACACACATACTCTCACTGTGAGTACACACGGACCCTGGCATGCCGTACTCCCAAAATACCTCCCACAGAATTCCTCAGGGAACCTGATCATCGTGGAGAATGTCTACAAAACACACGCAG
>CM045740.1:43063224-43135724 GCA_024760905.1 Plotosus lineatus
AGCTCTTCAAAGTACTCTTTGCATCTTCCCAGCACACTTCTGTCATCAGTCAATACATGTCTTACTCTGACTTGCTGCATGTCCTTCCCATCTCTATTTCTCTGCTGTACCACCCTGTATAAATCATTTTCTCCCTCCTTACTGTCAAACCTATTATACAAGTCATCATATGCCCTCTGTTTGGCCTTTGACACCGCTACCTTCGCCTTACGCTGTGTCTCCCTGTACCCCGATTAACTCTCTTTGGTCCTCCTAGTGTCACACTTCTTCTTAGCTAACCTCTTCCTTTGTACACACTCCTGCACTTCCTCATTCCATCACCAAGTCTCCTTATATACTGTCCTTCCAGAGGACACACCAAGTACTCCCCTGTCTGTCTCTCTGATCACATTAGCTGTAGTTGTCCAGTCATCTGGAAGCACTTCCTGGCCACCCAAAGCCTGTTTTAACTGAAGAAAAGATAATTAGTGTCATGGGGAAACTGTTTCTCAAAGTAAAACTATGATATATGTATGTGTGGGGTGACAGCCTTGTGGAGCTCAAACCCCCAACCTTACGATTAGCAATCCAGTGCCCTATACCATTAGGCCACCACTGCCCCCATATATATATATATACATACATACAGGGAGTCCTTGGTTTACACCGGTCCCGACTTACACTGTTTCGTGGTTACAAACGCGCCCCCATAAAAATATAAAAAATAATATTACGCGTCATTATGCCTTTCGCGGTTACTTAAACAAACGCAAACTAGTTTCGGGCGAGTGAGGCGGAAGAATACGCTGTGTTGTGGGCCGAGGAAGACGGCGTCACCCCCCTTCACTCAGTCTCGGTACTGTAATATTACGTGTCATTACGTCTTACACAGTTACATAAACAAATGAGAACTAGTTTCGGGTGCGTGAGATGCAGCAAGTGTTGGCAACTTTTGAGGCTCAGGATCCCAACTTGGAAAGGTTTACTAGGGTTTCCAGAGTCATCAAGGATTTGATGCAATGCTACAAGGAGATCTTGGATGAGAAGAGGTTGCTCTCTGTCCAGTCTAACCTGGAGCAGTATTTTAAGAAGATAGAGAGGTCTGCAACAGATCCTGTACCCTCTACCTCAGCTGCTCCAGCTTCTCCAGCACAATAAGCCTGTCTCTCCTTCCCTTACTGTATTTCATTCTTGTGGTAAGGAATTGTTGTCTCTTTATTTAATACTTTTTTATGTCATTAACTGTTACATTTTATTATAGCGCTGTACATACAGTACTTTTCAGTATATTTTATGTTATGTTCCGACTTACACTGAAATTCGGGTTACATCGCGTCTTTAAAAACGGATCAGCGTCGTATACCGAGGACTCCCTGTGTATATATAAGTAACATTATTACATTATATATCCTGACTACCACTGATGATTAGATGTTCATTCTAAATCTAAAGCTCAATATGCAAGTCATTCAGTGTGGAGTTTTCCTTTAAAGATCACACCAGTCTAACCGGAACAAGCTAAAATCGAAAGAATTATACAAACTCAATCAGTATCAGCTCCAATCGAACGTCTGCATTCGATAGTTTTTACACTGGACAGTATACAACATCAGGACTGTGGTCTTGCACGTATAGTATTCTCCAGTACACAATTTTATACTGTTAGCACTATTTTTACACTCTGCACATTTCCACCTTTTTTTCAACAAGACTAACCATGTTTTCGTGTTCCATCTCAAATTGAACGGATGGGGTTTCCACCAGAGCGCTTTAAACCTGAACAGGGTCTTTTTATGCTAAAGAGATAGCAAGTGGCTCTTTAAAACACCACCAAGGCCACTTTAACCGAAGAATTTTTATATCATTGTCACAGATTTTCTTAGTGGATTATTATTGTTAGTATTGGTATGATGTTTTAGATGTTTAGACCAGACGGCTTGTTTCAAACTACAAAATTCAGACTGCCTTTCCACTCTTCTAATCAACCTCAGCTTGGTGAAAAGCTAGCAGGGAAAGCAGTGCCAAGATCCTCCGCATCAAACAATCCAAACATTTCCGCTGCAATCATTTTTTAAAATCAAAGTTTAGGCAATATGCGGTATAAATCAGTTCAAGTTGCATCGATCATGAAGTTTATGAATGAATTAAAGTGTGAAGTGGAGCAACAGAAGGGTCCAAAAACTAACTGGAAGGTTCCGGAATGCACCCTTACAGAAAAATCACACAACAGTTCATGCCATAACCACAAAATCCACGTGTTGAATTTCACGTCGGGTTTTAAATCTACGGAAGCCTATTTCCACCTTTAGAGAAACAAAAGGTTCGCTTGTCAGTCACATTTATGAGCTGTAATTGTGAGTTGGTAAATCATAATCATGAAATAGTAAAGTTATGTTTCAAAGATATTAACTCATAATTACGAGAAACAATGCATAACTATGACCTAAATTCTCAGTTATGACTTAAAAACTCATAATTATGACTTTGTAGCCATAATTATAACCAGACATCTTATAAATATGACTAACAAAATTACTTTTTATTTGTCTGGAGTAAAAAAAAGGTTTCCATTCAAACCTTGTCCACATATAATGCATGATTTGTAAATTATTATTATTATTATTATCATCATCATCATCATCATCATCATCATTATTATTATTATTATTATCAACATCATTGATTTCTGCACATGGTTAAGTCATTTTCTTGTTTTTACTCAGGTTTCATTTATTCCATAAGATACAATAATTTGATAAAATTTTAAATCAAAAGACAGAAAGCATTTATTTTCATTTTTATTGTTAGTAATTATTGTTTTTTTTCTAAAACGTGTCATTTCACTTTATTCATGAACTGTTCGATTCATTGTGTGGTCATGTGATCACATTTATTTCAGATGATATTAGATGTTTTTACCGAGTTACGTAGTTTGGACTTTCAAATTATCGACATATTCTGTGTGTGTGTGTGTGTGTGTGTGTGTGTGTGTGTGTGTGTGTGATTTTTCTGTAAGGGAACCTTGAAAACACCCCAAGCTCTGTTCTTGGATTGTATAAAACTGTTTGCCATGTAAACACATGCATGTTTTGTCATGACTCTGATACTCTGAAGGTTATGTTTTGTACAAAACAAAAAAAAAAAGTCCAAGAAATTCAAGTGTTTATACATTTTTAACAGAAAGACCTGCTCTGTCAAGCAACTGATTCCACATATCTGAAGTAAAAAAGTGCATCCATCCTTCTACTGCAGATTATTCTCAGAGCCAGGTGGTGCTGCTCCACATCCACATGCACAGGGTCATATCTCAAAGACCTCTTTTGACCCTTTTAAGAGTGTTTGGGTGTTTTTTTATATCAATAAGCCTGCTTATGTCCATCACAGGAGCTGGCTGGTGAAACAAACCGAGCATCTCGAACTTAAACAAGTGTGTATGTGGTGTGTGTGTGTGTGTGTGTGTGTGTGTGTGTGTGTGTGTGTGTGTGTGTGTGTGTGTGTGTGTGTGTGTGTGTGTTATTGTATGTGTATGTGTGTTTTTTTTTCTTGTACTCTTTGCTCTTGCGCTCGTGTGTGTGTATGTGTGTGTGTGTGTGTGTGTGTGTGTGTGTGAGATCACTGTATGATTTGTTTAATCTCTTTTTATTGCCTTATTGTCTGTATTAGCTCTTACACAAACCATGGCAGCTGTATTAAGAAAAAAAAAAGCTTTGCATCCTAGAAGAGTTGGAATTCAGTTCAGTAATTACGATTTTTCTTTCTTTCTAAAAATCCGGCCAAGTTGTCGCTTTAGAACAGCTGATATTTTGTTTGGGTCATTTTGGAGACCTGTTAGTCTGGTTGGTTGTAGAAATTTGCGTGTCTCTGGCCTTTGGTCTGTGAAGCAAATAATAATTAAAAAAAACATGGTTGAGTGTGATGTAGAAAAAAGGCCAAGGCCGATGTATACTCCAGAAAATAGGACAATACTAAAAAAAGAGAAAAAAGAAGAGATGAAAAGCAAAAGAAAGAAAGCCAAGGCTTTCTCAAAGCACCTGCCATTTATTGGGGAAAAAGGGTTTGATATGTACAATCAGGGTCCTGTTTATTGAGATTTATCCTATCCATGTATATCTGGTACTAATGAAGCCTCCGGTGACAATGATGTATAAAGAAGACTGAAGGAAGGATTAAAAGGGTCTGAGGTGTGTATTTGTAAGTATCAAGGGGAAGCAGTCGAGATTTTGGGGTGGGTGTGTATGGGGACTATATGGCACGGCGATGATAGAAATTTCTGTTCAGTTCAGAAATTCTTTCATGATTATTGCCTGTGATGTAGACAATGTCTTTTTGTTTTATGAAAAAAGAAAAGGAAAATGGAAATGTGTCTTGTCTTTTTTCTCCTGCTTTCAAATGTGATTTGACTTTCTTTTGTCTCAGCTCATAACAAAGGTGTGTGTGTGTGGGTGTGTGTGTGGGTGTGTGTGTGTGTGTGTGTGTGTGTGTGTGTGTGTGTGTGTGTGAATCTTTTTATATATCTTATGAGGGCATTTGGCTGCATAGTTCTCTTGAGGAAACTGTTTATTTTTATTTATTTAAAAAGAGGGATGGAATTAGGAGAAACAAAGAATTAACTGGCATTATGTCAGTAGAAGGCGCTCACAATGATCGCCAGACAGACCTGTGTGTGTGTGTGTGTGTGTGTGTGTGTGTGTGTGTGTGTGTGTGTGTGTGTGTCTGTCTGTCTAGACAGACTACCTTCCAGACTGATGTCTAGAGATAAGTCACCTGCCAGGCTTTATGAAAGTAAGGGACAGTGTGTGTGTTTGTCTCACACACACACACACACACACACACACACACACACACTCTCTCTCTCTCTCTCTCTCTCTCTCTCTCTCTCTCACACACACACACACACACACACACACTACAGTGTGTCTCCATACCTGAGGTTGGCGCCTGAGGACACCATGTGGTCCTGTTAGGGGGAAAAAAAACACAGGACAAGCCCTAATTGCTATTTTCCAGTGGTGAGGAAAACAAGCAGGCACAGCACTAACAAGCGCACATGACATTCATGCAGTGCAGCCTCACTGGATTTCCTTCAAATTCGTGGATGAGACCCAGATTTGACATTCCCAAAATATGGTGGTTCACAATTGGAAAGGAGGTAAGTGAAAAATAACCACAGACAGATTTTCGTTTTTTTTTCCATTGTTGTTGTTGTTGTTTGTTTTATTTTGTTTTTCTTTTTTAGTAATTTTTTGGCCACACATATATCTTGTTAGAGCACAGTGGGATTATTTTTCTGAAATATCCAGGCCGGTTCAGAAGCCGAGATCAGTGTTTGTTGAATAAGACATGATAAAGGGTGAAAGGTCTTCCTTCAGGACCCAACAGAGGAAACTAGGTGGTGCTGGGACTTGAACCATCACCAGACCAATTTATAACCCTGAGGATTAATCGTTGATCTCCAACTGCTGAAAAGAATACAATAAAACAATAGAAACAATGAAGACATGCTACATAATACCAAGCCAGGGACAGATTTCTTCAATCTAGTGTGAGGGCGCCATCTGGTGTACAAAAGGATTTCCTGCTTGTCGGGACCACAAAAGACTGAAGAGAGACTTCGAAAAAAGACAGAGCACACAAGAAATTCAAGCTCTCTCTCTCTCTCCTCTCTCTCTCTCTCTCTCTCTCACACACACACACACACACACACCTTTTTATTCAGGGCCTTACTAGAGGGCCCAAAAGTAGCAGTTCAGAGCCACCCACTGACCAGAGCTTTACCCACTGAGCCATCACTGCCTGAGTGAAGTGCTGTAATTGTGTGTGTGTGTGTGTGTGTGTGTGTGTGTGGCGTAATGGTCAGCACGTCTACCTCACAGCAAGCAGGTCCTGGGTTCGATTCCCACCTTGGGCGTTTCTGTGTGGAGTTTGAAAGCTCTCCCAATGCTTGTGTGGGTTTCCTCCGGGTACTGTTGGTTAATTGGCTGTTCCAAATCACCCCTGAGTATGAATGGTTACGTGAATGTCCGGCCCTCGCCCAGAGTTGGCTGAGCTGGGCATCAGCCTCCTCGCGACCCTAATTAGGATTAAGCAGTTCGGAATGGATGAATATATAGAGCACCACCCAAACCCGAGTTCACTTAAGAAGGCCTGGGTTTGGTGTTGGAGCAATTGGTACAAACAATTGTTTTATTTTTCATGCTGTCGACGTTCTGCTGTAAGCCACTCCATCCAGAACTCTTTTTTTGCAGTTGAAGTTGTGATGAGAGTGCAATGGGTCGGATTGGGTCATTCAACCGGGAATCGGGGAAACATTCAACTTGGCTGTTATTCTACTGATTTAAATCCAGTTAATATTAATTAAACACCGCTGTTCAACATAGAACATGAAATATATTTTAAAGTACAGTAAAACCTCCGCTGACGAACGCTTAAGCTCACGAACTTTTCGCCTCAAGAACATTAAATTTGCGAGCATATAGTCTCTGCTGACGAACTAATTTTCGGCGGACGAACCAAACCACGCGGTCGAACAGCACCACGGTGGCGGCCACGAGAAGCTGACGCACGCTCACGGCGTCCCAGTTCGTCACCCCCTTTCTTTGAATACGGAAGTGGTTTGTGTTTGATAGACATTTTGGACCATATTGAGTGTACTTTTGCTATTATGGGACCGAAAAAGACCCCACCACAGGCGGAGATCATTGAAAAACACGAACGAGGTGTGCGTTTGTGTGACTCAGCGTCCCAGTACCAGTACGCTAAGTCTACCATTGCTCCCATCCTTAAGAACAAGGAAGCTATTAAGGGGGCGTGTGTGGCTAAGGGCGTTTCCAAACAGTAGGCGTTTCCAAACACTCCTTCCAAACAGTAAGTCCCTCCCTCCCTCTCTCCTCCCACTCCATTCCATCAAGCCATCAACTACCATCACAAAGGTAAATAAAACCACTTTATTATACAGTACAGTTTATTTCTTTAATTACAATACAATAGCACATTTATTATACATAAAATAAGGTATATTTTTGTGTAGTTTTAAGGCTTATTTAGTAGAAAATTATGTTTTATGGGGACCTGGGAACGGATTATTCTCATTTTAATGGTTTCTTATGGGAAATAAATGTTCGGAAGACGAACTTTTCGCCTCACACACACTTTCTGGGAACCAATTATGTCCGTGAGCTGAGGTATCACTGTATATTTCTTCATAAAACAAACAAACAAACAAACAAACAAACAAATACAAATGCCCTGGAAATAATTTGGATTTGTGTGTGTGTGTGTGTGTGTGTGCAGAAATACCAGTCAAAGGCATCGACATGTGTGAGATGACACAATTCGAAGGATTTTAGGCCGTTTATTTGTCTGTCTGTTTGTTTGTTTGTTTGTTTGTTTGTTTTTAAGGCCAAGTAGGTAGGAAAGGTGTCCATATTTTATCCATATTTTAGCAGTTATGACTTTTTAGACACATACAGCATGTTATTATTGGAATAATTCCCCAGCAAATAAACCGAGTGTTATTGGTTTGTTTTTGCGGAAGTACACCGTCAGTCGCCTGAAGGGGCGTGGCTTACAAAAGCGAAAGTGAAAAAAGAAGGCGAACAGAAACGGGGTTGGTTCGATTGTTTGTTTGTTTTTTCATTTAAAACACATTTGAATCATTTATACACGATTTTTTAATAACCAGGACACACGATATTAATATTTGGGTAAGAATACTGACATGCTTATTATTTTTTGTTTATATAACAGTCGAAAGGATGTTGATAAAGATAATAAGATTTTCTTCTTTCTCCTGTTTTACAGACAATGTTTCTGAAGAAAAGTAAGTTCAGGGTTTTTTTTTTTGTATTGAAACTGAAGATTGATGAGATTTCCTTTCGGCTTTTTTCCTGTCTCAGGCGTCGCCACAGCGAATGATTCGCACGTTTGATTTGGCAGAGGTTTTTAGGTCGGATGCCCTTCCTGTCACAACCCTTTAGCGTGGGACAGAAACACGCTGACGACTTTGCAGCTCCTCTGTACGAAAGTCAGCAATGGTTCTTTTACATGAACCTCTCCCTATAGACAGTGACAGACATGGCCGGCCTTTGATAACCCAGTTAGTGCACTGGGGGGACAGTGACAACCTTGTGGAGAGTGGGACTCGACCCCCCCAACCTTCGGATCAGTGATCCAGCGCCCTCTACCACTAGACCACCACTGCCCCGCTTACTGAAACTGAAGATTAAATATTGAAATTGCAGTTGTTCTATAAAGATATTTATAAAATGTTAACCTCATACAAATAGGTTGTTTATTTATTCACACTTTCCTTGCTATGTACCACTATGAGGGGAAACACTATAAATTAAAATCATGACTTTTTAACCCCCAGGTAAAGCTGGTATTCGTACATATTGCATCGGGACAGGATCGCATGGTAGTGCAATGATCCGCCCAACAACAACTAGGAACTTAGTTCAAGTCCCAGGCTGGTCAGATGATTTTGTGAAGAGTCTGCATGTTCCCAGCGTGTTTCCTCCTACAGTCAAAATGCCTGTACTGCACATTAGCCTAATTTTTGGCTATACCAAAATGTCCCCTGGCTCATTACTACAGCCGTCCATAGCTGGGAGTCTATGGGAGCGAATTAGCCAAACTCTCATGGGTGGAAGGGACGGCATTCATACACTTCTCTGTCACTCACACGATCGCCAGCCAATCACTGGTGTCTGTGAGCTCAGTGCTACAAGGGGGCGGGATAATGTTCCCCCTACGAGTGTGTTAGATCCCCCAAAATACGCATGGCACCAGACTTTGAAAAGAGGTGGGAGGTGAACATTTCATGTCACAGAGGGAGCGATAGTGGTCATGTGATTGCAAAGGCGATACCTAATAGGTGGGAATGGGACATGAAGAAATCAGGGAAAAAATGGGGGGGGGGTCCTAAAAAGTCCCTAGGTTTGTGTGTGTGTGTGTGTGTGTGTGTGTGTGTGTGTGCGCATGCATGTGTGCACACACGTGCATGTGTTGGCCCTACAGTGAACTTGTGAGCCGTTCAAGGTGTACCCTGTCTTTGCTAGAGTTGGCTAAGATAGGCTGAGAAAATGAATAAATACATGGGAACAGCACAACCTAATTCGTTCGCTTTTAGTGAATGACATTATTCCCCCCATTTTGTCCCTGATTTATTCGTATCCAATTTCCACCCAGCAGGTATTAAGATGACCTCCCTACGTCCACCACAGACCAGGAATGGCCCATCCGTGACATGCAATGCTAGCCACCTGCCTCTTGTTGAATTTCTGAGCCTGCGTATTTGGTTGCAGTCTAACACACTCGGAGGGAAAGTGTTATCCCCCCCCTCGTACGAATGAGCTCACAGACACCCATAATTGTCTGACGATCACTGTGAGTGACAGGAAAGTGAGTTTATCCCTCCCTCCTGTGAGAGCTCAGCCAATTAGCTCCCATGGACTACTGTTAAAGGATGGCTGAGGCATTAATCCGAATTAGTCACTCACCTTGTCGAAGCGCCACTCGGGATCCGAGACGACATTATCCAGAGTGGATAGCACTTTAATCAAAATGATGGACACTTACAGTTTTTTTACAGGTGGCGTCATTACTGTCTTGCAGGTAAATGCAGACTGTAGAAAAAAAACAAAGAAACAACAACAAAACGAAGATCTTGTTTTATTTTCCTTTTCTTGTAATTCTGTATGTATTATCTATGAAATTTTATGTATATCAACACCCAGAGTTGTCATGTTGTCAGGTCAGATTTGTAAAAAAATATGTCGCTAAATTGATCCGTTGAAACCGAAATTCTGTCGCGGGGACAGTTCAGCAACATCCACCTCGCCTTCAGTGTTGGACTGTTCGCAGTAAGGAAGGCAGCTGCCTACACACTGATTTTGTTCAGCATTTTCATTATTCTGTGCCACCTGATTTTCTGTCCACACCACTGCACTCTCAGCTCAAAGAATTCAACTTGCGAAGCATGATCTTTTATGCTAACACCACTGTCGACACCAAAGTGTTCTGCATCTCAACGCTACTGTGTTCTGCATCTCATGAATCACTAAGCTGAGATGAGTCTCTGCTGTAACTCAGCACAAATATCTCATGTTGCTGCAATGCATTATGGGACTCGTGTTTGTCATCTCCACTACACTGGAATTGTCATTAATATGGCAGCAGACATCACTGGATATGTTCAAACATCAATTTGAACTTATCCAACTTGCATGTCAGAGGTTAAAAAAATTAAAGAGAAAGCTGAGGTTGGAAACTTTTTAATTTGTTTATATACAGAAATTATTATATTAGTAACTTGTTTCGGAATGGTCTGAACCCAGACAGCAATCAATAACTTATGAGATCTGCACAAGGCCCAAACATCTGTCATCTTTGGCCACTGCAGTCCTGTAAAAATGCAGACCGATCACTGCCTCGCTGTCTGCTGGGAACTATCCAATCAGATGCTCCCATTTCTCCGTATTCATGTATGACCCTACAGTGCAGTCAGACAGGACTTCCTGCTAGTGGAGAGGGGGTGTGGCTTAGGAGGAACTTCCAAGTACAGGGGAGGGTTCAGCCAGAGCCCCGGAGAGATGCTAATTTAATTTTGCTTTCCGGATTACCAACCCCATCTTTAAGGGTCATTTCTTCTTTTCCTTTCAGCTGTTCCCTTTCAGGGGTCGCCACAGCGACTCATCTGCCTCCATCTTCATGGAAGTCATATTAATGATTCTCATTTTTAATTTGGCATAGGTTTTTATGTCGGATGCCCTTCCTGACTCAACCCTTAGCAAGGGGCAGAAACACACTTACGGCTATGCAGCTACTCTTGTCGAAAATCAGCAATTGTTCTTTTGCATGAACCTCTCACCATAGACAGTGAGAGACATGGCCCGCCTTTGATAACCCAGTCAACTGCACTGGGGGGGACAGTGACAACCTGTTCAGAGTGGGACTTGAACCCCCAACCTTAGGATCCGTGATCCCGCACCTTTTACCACCACACCACCACTGCCCTAACATTAAGTGTCATTTGAACTGGGAAAATGCAACACCAGCCATAAAATTAGCACCAATATTTTAATTTATGAATATTTAAATATTATATATTTTGAAACAGGAGTTTCTGTTAGTGCTGCTTAAATGTAGCACAAACTCAGCTATCAGTACTAATGTATTGTTTTGTGTTTTTCTTAAGCAGTGAAATATTTTGCGGTTATTCCTCCAAGTATAGAAAAACCTGTGAAACAATTTCAAAAAAAGGTAAAAAGTATAAGGAAGTCGATGAAGATATCTTCAGAGGGCGAGTGCGAGGCTGTTCTGTTTTATTGCCCAATTGTTTCACGAGCTGGGACCGACATTGCAGCTGCACTGCAAACACTCGAAGACTTCAGAGGTTCGCTGTAGAATTATTGATCATTCCAAATTGACTGGCTTCTAAATTATATGCTCTTCTTTATTATCTTTATCTGTAAATTTGTTCCAGGCAAATACGTCGCACTAGTAGTATTTCATCACACATTTGACCCAGAGTACATTTTACCGGACAGCAGCAGAGCTGTGAACAGAGACAACACCCTGACTGTTGACTGTCTGTTCCATGAGGACTTCGGTCTCCTGCATTGCAGCAGGAATGATGAAGCAGTAAAGAAGGTTGCAAAATTTCTCCGTGAAGTGGTATGATGATCAATTATTCTTTATTATTCATAAACATCCATCGAGAAGTCAGTTTCATTTTTTTTATATGTTCAATATTATTCTATTAATACCTTGTTATTCATAATATTAGTCATGTTTTTTATTTCAGAGGAAGCATGAGCACACAACCATCGCATGTGAATAACCATTCAAAACATCTCTTATTTCTGTTTGTTGTAAAGCCACCACGTCATTCTTTACAGTCATCCCTTGAATATCGCGTATAATGTAGACCAGACATGGCCGCGATATTCGAAAAACCGCGAAGTAGGAATGCCCCGCCCCCCGCCCCCCATTTCTACCATGTTGTCTCATTTCTATATGTTTTCGCGTCTATACAATATCAAGAAGTGTATATTAAACGTTACATAGTTATACGCATATGTAAATACTGTAATGTATCAATATTTAAATAGAATTTATATATAAATACTTTAAGTACTGCACTCACATCTGACAATACTGTAGCTCTTCTCAGCGGTGCAGGATGTTCACAAACACAATGCAGTAAGATCACAAAATCACAAAAACTCCCGCGGGAATGTGCGAGGCAACAGCGTCACGCGTCTAAGCCAATCAGCTTGCGAGATTGAGTTGAGTGGGCGGGAGGCAATAGCATCACGCGTCTAAGCCAATCAGCTTGCGAGATTGAGTTCAGTGGGCGGGAGGCAATAGCATCACGCGTCTAAGCCAATCAGCTTGCGAGATTGAGTTGAGTGGGCGGTCCCTGCCTGAACTGGGGAGGAGGGGCTCTTCAGTCTGTTGTTTGGAAACAATGAACGCAGCCTGCCTTAGGTCCCTGCCTTCCGCTTGCTTACATGCGAGTTTCAGCACAAATTTTGAATTTTTTATGAATATTTTTTTAATTTCATTTTTTATTAAAATACCACGATGTACCAAGAGCGCGAAGCTCAAATCAAAAAGTGGCAAGGGATGACTGTATATTCTTTTATGAACAGTCTTATTCCATGATCATGATTGGATAAGATGCAGAAATGACGGTGTTGCGCTAATATCGCCACCTCTAAGCTGATATATTCACAGTTGGTGAGCAGAAATCTACAAAAAAACAAACAAACAAAAACTCTTTACCGTGGATTATATTCAATCCATATTTCTTTAATGACCAGAAACAGCATTCGCAAGCGATCACTGATTCACAGTAGCTACGATGTGCTTTCCTCCAGTAGTTGTGATTGTCCATAGCTTCTGATAAGGGTTCAGAAGTTGGTGATAGCAACAGGAAAAATAGGAGAAAAATGAGATGTATGTTTGTATGTATATACAACCTCATTATCTGATCTAAATCTAAATCCACCACAGACAATGTGTGTGATAAGAAGGGAAATCGTGGGCCTACTACTGACTGCGGTAAACAAACTGATGCTTGTGCCAACTAACGGCCGCCTTTTCTAACTAACTTGCATCTGCCCATGCCGACCAATGAGCCGTCCTGGATAATTTGGCTACTCCAGACTTTGTCCGCAGATTCTGCTGTCTGTTAAACCGTATCTTGAGCCTTGATTTTGGAGTGTAATCACCATTGCAACGTCACTTCAGTTGGTCAGGTCAAGGCCCAGGAACATTAATGTGGCAGTAAAATAAACTCAATGACCAGGGATTATTTTCCTATTTTCCTGGCCCTTACCGTATTGAAAGTCTTTGGGAAGTGCGAGAGAAGACTTCGTGAAATGGTTCAATTCAAAATAAAAAATGAAAAAAATTAAATTTAAATTTGGATGGAAATAAATGTTGTGATGTCACTGAAGTTTATTAAACAACGCCATGGTGATTAGATGCTGTAATAAAGGCTAAAGGTCGTCCAACAAAATATTAGCGTGCGTGAACTTTTTTGCCAATGATCTGTTTAGAAGACCCAGTGTAGTGTTTGATGTTTTTTTAATGTAGAGTCAGTTATCTGTCTGTTTTTTTCTGTGTTGAAGTAAAGAAAATAAAATTCACAAACTACAGGAGAAACTACAGGAGCTGCTGTGTAATATTACATCATCAATCTGGCTCCACATCTGTGAGCATAAAGAAATAACCAAGCAAGAACATTTGAAGAAAAGTTTCAGTGCCAAGTGGGAAGTACTGTGTACCTTCCCTAAGATTTGAGGAAAAAACATTTTTCCTAAATTCAACAAAATTACCTTTGATATGATAAACTTAACTAATTGCAAAAAAAAGGAGCACTAATTACATGCCAAAATTCAAATAAATATGTTACAGAGTAAACAAATAATGTTCGCTTGTCCCAAACAAGAAAATCTCTAATCTCCAATAGTTCAATAGTTCATTCATGATTTTGATTAAAAAACCCAAAAACAATATATTTTAACTTTATACCTTGTTCAGGACAGTGTCTGCAACCTGTACACAGACCTGTTCTTGGACCCATCAACTATCCTTCAGAGATTCTTTGGTTAAATATCGTACACGTTGAACACATCATATTCACAAGCTTCCTATTTTACTCCACAGAAATATGCCAACCAGAAGAAGTCTAACAAAAGTAAGTCATACATCCTAAAATCAATGAAATCTCTCAGTCTATCTATCCATCTATTCATTTTCTGAACCACTTAATCCTAATGAGGGTCGCGGGGAGACTGGTGCCCATGTCAGCCAAGTCTGGGCGAGGGCAGAGTACACTGTTTTACATGAACTTTCACACCATAGACAGTGAGAGACATGCCCGGCCTTTGATAACCCAATTAGCTGCACTGAGGAGACAGTGACAACCCCGTTGACGATAGGGCTATGTATTTTATATATATATATCTTCTTTTCCTTTCGGCTTTTCCCTTCAGGGGTCGCCACAGCGAATCATCTGCCTCCATCTCACCCTATCCTTTGCATCTTCTTCTCTTATACCAACGACCTTCATGTCCTCCTTCACCACATCCATGAATCGTCTCTTTGGTCTTCCTCTAGGCCTTCTGCCTGGTAGTTCCAGCCTCAGCATCCTATTACCAATATACTCACTATCCCTCCTCTGTACATGTCCAAACCATCTCAATCTAGCCTCTCTGACTTCGTCTCCAAAACATCTAACATGTGCTGTCCCTCTGATGTGCTCATTCCTGATCCTATCCATCCTCGTTACTCCCAAAGAGAACCTCAACATTTTCATCTCTGCTACCTCCAGCTCTGCCTCCTGTCTTTTCCCCAGGGCCACTGTTTCTAAACCATACAACATCGTTGGCCTCAACACCGTCTTGTACACTTTTCCCTTCATTCTTGCCGATACCCTCCTATCACACATCACACACTTTTCTCCAACCATTCCAACCTGCCTGCACACGCTTCTTCACCTCTTTTCCACACTCTCCATTGCTCTGGATTGTTGAGCCTAAGTACTTAAAATCCTCCACCTTCGTTATCTCTGCTCCCTGTAACATCACCGTTCCTCCTGGGTCCTTCTCATTCACACACATGTATTCTGTCTTACTGAGGCTAATCTTCATTCCCCTCCTTTCCAGGGCATACCTCCACCGCTCTAGATTTTCCTGCACTTGTTATCCCTCTGTAGTTGCCAGAACTCTGCACGTCTCCCTTGTTCTTAAAAATGGGCACCAACACACTTCTCCTCCATTCCTCTGGCATCCTCTCACTCTCTAAGACCTTGTTAAATGTTCTTGTCAGAAAATTTACTGCTACCTCTCCTAGACACTTCCATACCTCCACCGGTATGTCATCAGGACCAACTGCCTTTCCATTCTTCATCCTCTTCAATGCCCTCCTCACTTCACCCTTACTAATCTTTGCTACTTCCTGGTCCTCAACAGTCACCTCTTCTACTCTCTTTTCTCTCTCATTTTCCTCATTCATCAGCTCTTCAAAGTACTCTTTCCATCTTCCCAGCACACTTCTGTCATCAGTCAATACATTTCCCTCTCTGTCCTTAATCAATCTAACTTGCTGCACGTCCTTCCCATCTCTATTTCTCTGCTGTGCCAACCTGTATAAATCATTTTCTCCCTCTTTACTTTCCAACCGAGCATACAAGTCATCATACGCGCTTTGTTTGGCCTTTGACACTGCTACCTTTGCCTTATGCAGTGTCTCCCTGTACTCCTGTTTACTCTCTTCGGTTTTCTCAAGGTCCCACTTCTTCGCTAACCTCTTCTTTGTACACACTCCAGCTCTTCCTCATTCCACCACCAAATCTCCTTATCTACTTTCCTTCCAGATGACACACCAAGTATTCTCCTACCTGTCTCCCTGATCACATTAGCTGTAGTTGTCCAGTCATCTGGAAGCACTTCCTGACCACCCAAAGCCTGTTTCAACTCCTCCTTGAAGACAACCCGACACTCTTCCTTTTTCAGCTTCCACCACTTTGTCTTCTGCTCTGCCTTGGCCTTCTTCACCTTCCTCACCATCAGTGTCATCCTGCACACCACCATCCTATGCTGTTTGGCAACACTCTCACCCACTACTACTTTGCAGTCACTGACTTCCTTTAAATTACATCGCCTGCACAAGATGTAGTGTACTTGTGTGCTCCTACCTCCACTTTTATAAGTCACCCTATGCTCCTCTCTCTTCTGGAAGAAAATATTCACCACAGCCATTTCCATCCTTTTTGCAAAATCTACCAACATCTGTCCTTCTGCGTTCCTGTCCTGGATACCAAACCTGCCCATCACTTCCTCGTCCCCTCTGTTTCCTGCACCAACATGTCCATTGAAGTCTGCACCAATGACCACTCTTTCACCTCTGGGGTTACTCTGCATCACTTCATCTAACTCCCTCCAGAATCTCTCCTTCTCTTCTCGCACACATCTTGTCTGTGGGGCATAAGCACTAACAACATTGAACATCACACCTTCAATTTCTAACTTGAGACTCATCACTCTGTCTGACACTCTTTTCACTTCTAGAACATTCCTGACAAACTCCTCCTTCAAGATGACTCCTACACCATTTCTCTTCCCATCCACACCATGATAAAACAGCTTAAACCCTGCTCCTATGCTTCTAGCCTTGCTACCTTTCCACCTGGTCTCCTGAACACACAGTATGTCCACCTTCCTCCTCTGCATCATGTCAGCCAGCTCTCTACCTTTTCCTGCCATAGTTCCAACAGTCAAAGTCCCTACTTTCAGTCCTAGACTCAGGCCTTTCCTCTTCTCTCTCTGGCAACGGACACGCCTCCCGCCTCTCCTTCTTCGACCAACAGTAGTCCAATTTCCATCAGCACCCTGTTGGTTGACAGCACTAATGGCGGTTGTTGTTAACCCGGGCCTCGACCGATCCGGTATGTCATTCTTTCTTGTGATTCGCATAGTTTATTTGGCATTTGTTTTACGCCGGATGCCCTTCCTGACGCAACCCTCTGCATTTATCCGGGCTTGGGACCGGCGTGAGGAAGAGACACTGGTTTGTGCCCCCCCCTCACTGCTGTATTTTATATATATATATATATATATATATATATATATATATATATATATATATATATATATATTGTGTGTGTGTGTGTGTGTGTGTGTGTGTGTGTGTGTTTCTACAGATTGAATTTATGAAATAGTCCTCTGTTGTCTATTTTTTAATATTTTTATAGCAACATATTTGGTAAATTGTTTAATATTTTTATTTACAGAATAAGAAGGCAAAAAGACAAAGGTAAGTCATAAAATATAAAAATCTTTTGATTTCTCTGCACATAAAAACACATTCAACAGTAAATATGAATATTGAAAATTATTTCAATTTCAATTGAAAATGAATATTAAAAAGTAAATATGATGAATTTTAAACAATCTAAATTTTTATAATTATATTTATATTTGTTTTTCTCAGAGGACACAGGGAAAGGAAAACAATGTAGTCAGTTATAAAAATGAAGAAGGGACACCTGGATATTGTACGGAGAATAGAAATGGAAGATTCTGACTCCTGTGTATGCTGTAAACGTTCACTCATGTTCTTTACACTGGACTCATTAGTTTGTAACGATTCTCATGATATTTCTCAGCTATTTAATGTTAATATCTCTGGATTATTTCACATTTGGACTAAAATCATTTTAAGTGGTGACTTGAATTTCAGAAATCTTTGCATTTTTGGATGGATTATTTATTTCAATAATCAAGCAGCTGACCTTATTTCAAATAATATATTCTCAGTGTATAATTTCTTATATCAGATATAGGACTGCATTATTGTTTTTTTTTATTATAATAATCTACACTTTTATTATTTCTTCAAGAGGGGTGGTATGAGAGACAGAGAGAGAGAGAGAGAAAGAAAGAGAGAGAGAGAGAGAGAGAAAGAGACAGATTATCTAATCAGGTTTATAGCTGATGTAATGTAAGTAATAATAGAATATCAGATGGTCCCCTTTATTACATGCAATAAAACGTTTACTTTTATTTTTATTTTTTTACGGAATCACCCAGTCATCAGTAAATGTGAGAAAATTTTAACAAACGCAGAAATAATTTCAATGTTATAAACCATGCCAATGTTTAAATGTAAAAGTTTATACTTAATAAACAGGAAATATGAATAAACATGCACTGAATGTTCAAAGAATTCATTGTTTTATCTGTGATTATAGTAATTTAAGGTGAATTCAGTACATTGTATGAGACTAAGTTTTCAAGCCACTGACTCAAGGAGCTGCCATCTTGGAACAATGATAACAGTCCATTCATATGTACAGCACATTCCCATAACGGGGCAGCCGTAGCCTAATGCTTCGAGGTCATTCCTGAACCAGCAGGAGGAATGAGTGGCGGCGGGGGAGTGAGATTCACCTTCCCTTTCTCTACATTCATGGATGAAGTGCTTTTGATCAAAGCACCAAACCCCCAACTGTTCTTTGGGAACCCAAGTATGTGGCGGCCCACCACTCATTGTGTGTGTGTGTGTGTGTGTGTGTGTGTGTGTGTGTGTGTGTGTGTGTGTGTGTGCTCACCTCAGATGGGTTAGATGTAGAGTCAATAATTACCCTTGGGGGGGATATAGTATAGCAGAAATGGCAGCATTAACTTGTAGTTTGATGTGAACTTTTTTGAACATTAGGATGATACCAGGTGGATCCAAACAAAGCAACACCGAAGGAAGGGATTCGACCATCGCATTTCACAAAACATAATTTCATGGAATTTAATCAGGTTGGAATGATGGCACAGTAGTTGTCATGTCTGCCTTTCAGGAAGAGAGTCCTGGTTTCAAATGCTGGGCTCGGCGAGGGCGTTTCTCTGTGTAATTTGCATGTTCTCCCACTGATTTTTTCAGGGTGCTCTCATTTCCTTCCACAGTTCTAACACACCCATGCTTGGCGAATAGGCTGTTCGAAATGGCCCCAAGGTGTGAGTGTCAGCATGAACGGTCATGTGAGTGCCTGTGAGACTGCTTCCTCTGTGGTTGACTGCAAGCTATTCAGGATGTAAACCAACCCCGCCCCCCTCTCTCTCTCTCACTCCCTGTGTCAGAGTTGGATGAGATGGGCTCCAACCTCCCTGTGATGCTAGTAAAGGATTAAACTGAATGGAAAATTCATTAATCGATTTATGTTTATAAACCATTTCATAGTAAGTATGGTTGCTAATTTAGATAACTACAACCCCTTTCATCCAACTCTGGGCAAAGGTGGGGTTCACCCTGGACAGCTCGCCAGGCCATCACAGGGCACACTAACGGCTATGCAGCCTACTCTTGGTGAAAGCTAGTAACGGTTCGTTTACATTCCTCTCACCATAGACAGTGAGAGACATGGCCAGTTAGCTGCACTGGGTGGACAGCAGTGGCTTGAACCAGCACCACATCACTGGGCCACCACTACTTTGGTTTGGAAAATGACAAAATATTGTCGGAAAAACAGAGACATTGACGAAATCATAACTAGAAGCAACTGAAAGAGGCGTGGTTCACATTCTAACTCTCTGTAATATATAAACAATTGCCTTTGGGTTGTATTTCTAGTCTGACCTGCCCTCTGTTTTGCAACAGCATAACTCGACTTGCCAGAATGAAGTGAAAGCACTGCAGGGTTTTCTTGCTGCTTTTTGTTCTCTATAGATCATCTGATTCTCTGCCACTGACGGAACAAAGGGCTTTTTTGCCACAGATTCAGGAAACAAACAAAACCAATCCTGCAGTAAGTCATGATTGTTGATTATTTATATATGATATATTGATTATGATAATTACAGCCTTCTCATCTGAGGTTCTTCTGCTGATCTCTCTTTCTAGATAATGCCGTGGAGAGGTGAGTCAAATGCGCTATTAATGTTTTAAAAATATTAATTTTGTAAACTGTGTTTTTTGCGCAATTGTTCCATATTTCTGCCGGTGTGTCAACTGATAATTATCTGTTTAAAGTATCTGAAATCGTTATATATATATGATTTTCTGGCTAGATCCTTCCGTAGGAGAGTGCTCAATACTTTTTGGTAGAGCAAATAACAAAAATAAAAGGACAGGACAAAGACTTTCTATTGAAACTCCATTTATCACGACAGATCTGTTTCGAGGGGTGGTGAAAACCATCCTCTCTCTTCAGGTGATTATAGAGGAAATCTTCTATATTTCTTCTATTACTTCTATTTCTTTCTTCTTCCGTCAATAGAAAGTCTTTGTCCTGTCCTTTTATTTTTGTTTTATATATATATATATATATATATATATATATATATATATATATATATATATATATATATATATATATATATATATATATATATATATACACACACACATACATATATCTTCCTCTTCTTTTCCTTTCGGCTTTTTCCCTTTCTCGGGAGTCGCCACAGCGAATCATCTGATTCGCACATTTGATTTGGCAGAGGTTTTTACGTCGGATGCCCTTCCTGACACAACCCTTTAGCAAGGGACAGAAACATGCTGACGGCTTTGCAGCTACTCTTTACGAAAGTCAGCAATGGTTCTTTTACATAAACCTCTCACCACAGACAATGAGAGACATGGCCGCCTTTGATAACCCAGTTAGCTGCACTGGGGGATATATATATATATATATATATATATATATATATATATATATATATATATATAATATACAGGGATCCCTCACTTTCAACGGTAAATTGGGATTGAGACACCCCCCTCCCGTGACCACCGAGTTCCGCGAAGTGGGATCAACCCCCCCGACTGACGTATACGTGCATGTAAATGTGTATATGATATCAAAAAGTACATATTCAATGCTATAAATGGTTATAATAACAATTAATCATTAAAAAATAATGCATAAGATGTAAATAAAGTGTAAATACACACACATACAGATGCGCACCTCACAGAAAAATGTAAGTGGTTTTGTTGTTTTTTTGCTTTTGTTTGTTTGGGGTTTATTTTTTGCATAAATGGCCGTTTTTGCAGCATTTTCCTTAACTTTTCCCTCTTCTTCCTTAATTTCCTTATTTTTAATTCAATGAATATTCTTTTCAAAAACTGCAATGCACTGAAGCCACATGAATTGAAGTGCGAAGTAGCGAGGGATCCCTATATATATATATATATATATATATATATATATATATATATATATATATATTCTACGTGCTTATACTTTAATGTTTAGTAGAAGTGCATAATTAATATTTACCTAATACTGTACACTGTTTAATTTCCCAACCCCAGCTCGAAAAATTGAATGCTTTGAAGATGAGCATGGAAGTCTAAGACACAGAACATCAAAAAGGTCGTGCAGCAAAGAGTTTACAGAGAAACTACAGAAAGAAAGAAAATCTCTGAAGATAACTATGAAGTTTGACAAGTGTAAAGCTGTTCTGTTCTACTGGCCCATTGTTTCAAGGGCTGGAATTGATATTCAAGCTGCACTGCAAAAAGTCAATACTGTTTATAAAGGTAAGTTCCATCCTATGGATCAGTGGATATTGTATCTGAAGTCTTTTTTTTTTTAAACTGAGGAATTTGTGTCTTCACAAATGGTGTAAATACTGTGTGCAGACAAATATGTTGCCCTAGTTGTGCTCCATCATACGTTTGATCCAGCGTGCATTGTACCAGACAGCAACATAACTGTGAATCAAGAGAGTCAGAAGAGTCCTGAAAATCCTGTGAAGCTTCTTGTGGTCGATTGTCTGTTCCATGAGGATCAGGGGCTGCTGAAGTGCAGTAGGAATAAAGAAGCTGTTGAGAAGGTTGCGAAGTGGCTCCAAGATGTGGTATAGTCACCCACTGCTCATTGCACATTTTAATGATTGAAGTAGGATTCATTACATACCTCTGCCAAGGAGGTTGTTGTATACTTGGTTTGTGGGGACGTCTTTTAGAAATATTTGTTAGAAAGTCATGTGTGGAGTTTCTTGAAAGTTCTACCAGAGGTGAAGCTTTGGACAAGGAAGAGTCCTTAAGGTTTTTGGAGATGATGTGAATCAAATCCCAGATTCAAGATTCTTTTTAAAGGATTCTTCAACATTGTCAGATAGGGCTGAGCCTGTTTCATGCACAGATCCACCACCATATTGGTCTCAGCAGGAAGCGGATAGTGATCAGTTATCCAATCACTAGCTGATCAGGGTGTAAACTCATGGCTGCAAGAGGGCTGGGAGTGCTTGGTTCCAAAGTATTTTACACTGACCCTGAATATCCATGAACAGCAGGTGGCATCACATGCTTTCGAGGACTTGTCTTTGACCTTCTTGGTTGGTGTTAGTTGTATGGAATACCGAAACAAAGGTGATTGGTAGGAATTGATGAGGTTTAAATTGGGGAGAAAAGTCGGTGGTGGGCGGCAGGGGGTGTGTCTTGTAAATGTGCTCCTGTCATCTATCCATATGAACAATTTTATGATGTCGATCAGTAAAAGATGGCTAGTTGAATATGTTACTTTTTATTTTAGTTTAATGTTACTTTACTATGATATTATATTTTAATTCACAGAAATATTCAAAAAAATGGACCCGACAGCAAACAAGAACAAGTAAGTGATACTTTATGACATTTAAAAAAGGAATGCATCCACTACTCACAATGAATAAGAACAGAAACAAACTAAATGTAGTGTACTATTATCATGCATCACATTTCATGGGACAAAAAGAAACTGGACAAAATAAAGAGGAAATATAAGTTGTCAATTTATTTAAATTTCTCTCACTCTGTCCTTTATCGTTGTCTTTGGGACGCTGTGAAGGCACGATACACACTGAACAGCTTATCAGTCTATCTTAGGACCAACATGCACACACACACACACACACACACACACACACACACACACACACATACACACACACACAATGTGGTGCTCAAGAGTAACCAAAGTTCATTTCTTTGGACTATTGAAGAAAACAGGAGCAGCCGGAGGAAATCCACGCAATCACAGAAAGAACATGCAAACCCCACACAGAAACGTCCTCACCCAGCCCAGGCCTCAAAAACAGGACCTTCTTGTTTTAAGGGTAAAGTGTCTCCCTCTACACCACACTATATCTGAAAATATAAGTCTTCTATGTAAAAATAACCTTCAATTTCCTATGGCTTGAATTTTAATGTGTTTTCATCATCAGGAGGTTTTTGCTTCCATGTTTTACAGTTGCAGTTTGCTAAAATCCATTAGATAGTTTGCATTATCTTTTGTGAAAAGGTCGGCATTTATACTTTACTCTCGATCGAAAGTGTGAAATTGCTAGAATATGAAGTACAAGCATAATTTATAAGACGGCAAGTGATCAGGACCAATAACAGTTTACAGGTGCAAAAATAAAAAATTCAATATACAGTAGTGAACATTGAAATAAAATAAAACTAGGCACATCTGCACAGTTTTGTTACATCACAGTTCCCAACATCAGACAGGCATCTACTTGTTGTCTGAATCCATGGTACATATCGAGGGTTAAAACCAGAATGAGCAATGTCTAAATTTGAACAATGTGGACGTAGGCGGTTCTCGTTTAAGCCCTCGATATAACGGTGCATAAAGTGCACAATACAGCAAGAACTGTTGCTTTGATGTCAGTGTTGGCTGTACAGTGGTGCTCTCTGTGCAGTGGTTTATTACTGCATTTCTTTCAATTCAATGAATAAGGCTGTGATGACAAGTGTGTGTCTTGATGAGCATGGACAGGTACTATGTATTCAAGCTGTTTATAGGGTTGAGTTTAAGTCCATTGTAATGACTGCCTTTTAAAAATTATAATAAAATATAGATGTATAATGTTTTACTGTTCGATTGGGCCTGAAATATTTCCGGGTCCTGAAATGAAGTGTCTGAAATAATTATTATTATTTCATATTTCATATTGAATAATTATTATTACTCTAAATATTCAATCCATTCATGCAGTTCAAAGCAGCATTACTGTTTTTGTGGATAAATGTATAGTTTTTACTGAAATATAATAGTGTAGATTTATTCTCTTTTCAGTGTTTTTCCATAAACCAGTTAAATGCTTTGAAGATGTTGATGAAAATACAAAAAGCCATTGTAAGCAGTTTACAAAGAAACTTCAAGGCAAAAGATCTATGAAGATGACGTCAGAGGAAAAATGTGAAGCTGTTCTGTTCTACCGGCCCGTTGTTTCACGGGCTGGGACTGATATTCAAGCTGCACTGCAAAAGCTCAACACTGATTATCCAGGTATAATATATTTAATCTATCATAGGTCCCAGGTATGATCAGTTCTGTCCTCTGATTGGCTAATCTTCTCCTAAGATATTAGTTCATATATGGAGGCTTTGATGTCATCATAGAAAACAACTTTGAATTTGACTAAATGGTCTCTCGTACTAAGCTAAACTGTTTCAAAATATATATATATTTTTTCGAACTAGACAGAACCAAAAGTAATGGAATGCCAACTTTTGCTTGTTCTCTGAAAAAACTGGAAGTGCCGCCGCAAAGTGCATTCTTTTAAATCAAGATTAATTTCATGTTAAGCAACAAATGAACCAGTTTTGTAGGAAACTAGTGTTTTTACGAATAATACTCAACTCTGGTCTTATTATCATAGAACATTGAAACACACCTACCACTGAATTATCTCAAAGCTCCTCCTTGGGGGTTTCAAGTTCATATTCAGATATGTCGTGGAATGCAGCCGTGAGGGTGGGGCACAAACCAGTGTCTCTCCCTCACGCCGGTCCCAAGCCCGGATAAATGCAGAGGGTTGCGTCAGGAAGGGCATCCGGCGTAAAACAAATGCCAAATAAACTATGCGAATCACAAGAAAGAATGACATACCGGATCGGTCGAGGCCCGGGTTAACAACGACCGCCATCAGTGCTGTCAACCAACAGGGTGCTGATGGAAATTGGACTACTGTTGGTCGAAGACGTCGAAGAAGGAGAGGCGGGAGGCGTGTCTGTTGCCAGAGAGAGAAGAGGAAAGGCATGAGTCTAGGACTGAAAGTAGGGACTTTGAATGTTGGATCTATGGCAGGAAATGGTAGAGAGCTGGCTGACATGATGCAGAAGAGGAAGGTGGACATACTGTGTGTTCAGGAGACCAGGTGGAAAGGTAGCAAGGCTAGAAGCATAGGAGCAGGTTTAAGCTGTTTTATCATGGTGTGGATGGGAAGAGAAATGGAGTCGGAGTCATCTTGAAGGAGAAGTTTGTCAGGAATGTTCTAGAAGTGAAAAGACTGTCAGACAGAGTGATGAGTCTCAAGTTAGAAATTGAAGGTGTGATGTTCAATGTTGTTAGTGCTTATGCCCCACAGACAGGATGTGAGCGAGAAGAGAAGGAGAGATTCTGCAGTGAGTTAGATGAAGTGATGCAGAGTAACCCCAGAGGTGAAAGAGTGGTCATTGGGGCAGACTTCAATGGACATGTTGGTGCAGGAAACAGAGGGGACGAGGAAGTGATGGGCAGGTTTGGTATCCAGGACAGGAACGCAGAAGGATAGGATGGTGGTGTGCAGGATGGTGCTGATGGTGAGGAAGGTGAAGAAGGCAAAGGCAGAGCAGAAGACAAAGTGGTGGAAGCTGAAAAAGGAAGAGTGTCGGGTTGTCTTCAAGGAGGAGATGAAACAGGCTTTGGGTGGTCAGGAAGTGCTTCCAGATGACTGGACAACTACAGCTAATGTGATCAGGGAGACAGGTAGGAGAATACTTGGTGTGTCATCTGGAAGGAAAGTAGATAAGGAGACTTGGTGGTGGAATGAGGAAGTGCAGGAGTATGTACAAAGGAAGAGGTTAGCGAAGAAGAAGTGAGACATTGAGAAAACCAAAGAGAGTAAACAGGAGTACAGGGAGACACAGCGTAATGCAAAGGTAGCAGTGTCAAAGGCCAAACAGGGCGCGTATGATGACTTGTATGCTCGGTTGGAAAGTAAAGAGAGAGAAAATGATTTATACAGGTTGGCCCAGCAGAGAAATAGAGATGGGAAGGATGTAAAGCAAGTTAGATTGATAAAGGACAGAGAGGGAAATGTATTGACTGATGACACAAGTGTGCTGGGAAGATGGAAAGAGTACTTTGAAGAACTGATGAATGAGGAAAATGAGAGAGAAAAAACAGTAGAAGAGGTGACTGTTGAGGACTAGGAAGTAGCAAAGATCAGTATGGATGAAGTGAGGAGGGCATTGAAGAGGATGAAGAATGGAAAGGCAGTTGGTCCTGATGACATACCTGTGGAGGTATGGAAGTGTCTAGGAGAGGTAGCAGTAAATTTTCTGACAAGAACATTTAACAAGGTCCTAGAGAGTGAGAGGATACCATAGGAATGGAGGAGAAGTGTGCTGGTGCCCATTTTTAAGAACAAGGGAGACGTGCAGAGTTGTGGCAACTACAGAGGGATAAAGTTGATGAGCCATACGATGAAGTTATGGGAAAGAATAGTGGAAGCTAGACTAAGGGCAGAGGTCAGCATTTGTGAACAACAGTTTGGTTTCATGCCAAGAAAGAGCACCACAGATGCAGTGTTTGACTTGAGGATGTTAATGGAGAAGTACAGAGAAGGTCAGAGGGAGCTGCATTGTGCCTTTGTGGATCTGGAGAAAGCATATGACAGGGTGCCGAGAGAAGAACTGTGGTATTGCATGAGGAAGTCTGGAGTGTATGTCAGAGAAGTATATCAGAGTGGTGCAGGACATGTATGAGAGATGTAAGACAGTGGTGAGGTGTGCTGTCGGTGTGACAGAAGAGTTCAAGGTGGAGGTGGGACTGCATCAAGGTTCAGCACTCAGCCCCTTCTTGTTTGCTATGGTGATGGACAGGCTGACAGACGGTGAGACAAGATTCCCCATGGACTATGATGTTTGCAGATGACATTGTGATCTGTAGTGAGAGCAGAGAACAAGTGCAGGAAAATCTAGAGAGGTGGAGGTATGCCCTGGAAAGGAGGGGAATGAAGATTAGCCTCAGTAAGACAGAATACATGTGCATGAATGACAAGGACCCAAGAGGAACAGTGAGGTTACAGGGAGCAGAGATAAGAAAGGTGGAGGATTTTAAGTACTTAGGCTCAACAATCCAGAGCAATGGAGAGTGTGGAAAAGAGGTGAAGAAGCGTGTGCAGGCAGGTTGGAATGGTTGGAGAAAAGTGTGTGATGTGTGATAGGAGGGTATCGGCAAGAATGAAGGGAAAAGTGTACAAGACGGTGTTGAGGCCAACGATGTTGTATGGTTTAGATACAGTGGCCCTGGGGAAAAGACAGGAGGCAGAGCTGGAGGTAGCAGAGATGAAAATGTTGAGGTTCTCTTTGGGACTAACGAGGATGGATAGGATTAGGAATGAGCACATCAGAGGGACAGCACATGTAAGATGTTTTGGAGACAAAGTCAGAGAGGCTAGATTGAGATGGTTTGGACATGTACAGAGGAGGGATAGTGAGTATATTGGTAATAGGATGCTGAGGCTGGAACTACCAGGCAGAAGGCCTAGAGGAAGACCAAAGAGACGATTCATGGATGTGGTGAAGGAGGACATGAAGGTCGTTGGTGTAAGAGAAGAAGATGCAAAGGATAGGGTGAGATGGAGGCAGATGATTCGCTGTGGCGACCCCTGAAAGCAAAAGCCAAAAGGAAAAGAAGATTCAGGTATGTCGTGGAGCTCAACCATCCCCGAATTGATGAAGTTAGTGTCAGTGCCTTAGTCAATGAATACGTCGACAGCATAGGTGTATTGAGCGGAGTGCAGTGTACCTTGAACTTGTAGGCACTTCCAGGGCGTCTTGGAGGGTTCTCTCATTGCTGCTCCTCTCCTAGCTGTCGGACCCTGTCGTGCGGGGCACTGGGTGAGGTAGGTAATGAACCTGTTCTGAGCAGTAGATGCATAGACTGTTGGTCAGTCGCCGATGCCGCTCCTCTGCCATCAGCTGCATGGGTCCGTGGGAATCGTACTCTCTCAGAGGAAGGAATGGCGAGGAGGTTCGAGGTGAGGCCTCATTGGGCCTCACAGAGGCGCTCGAGGATGGGTGGACGAGACTGGTCCGCTCCTTCTGGGATTCCTCTCTCTCAGCCAGTTGTCCAGTCTGGTAGTCAAGGCAATCAAATCCTTGAGAGTAGCTGTCTCATCTCATGCCACAAGCTCATCCTTCAGCCTCTCATTCAGACCCCGCAGGAAAGCCCCCCGGAGCGCAGGGTCTTTCCAGCCGCTTTCTACGGGGAGAATCCGAAATCTAATTGCATACTCCGCCATTGACTGCGAGCCTTGCTTGATTCAAAGGAACTGAGAGCTCGCCTCCCCCCCTTTCGCCAGATGATCGAAGACCTTTTTCATTTCCAGCACAAACTGGTCGAAGTGGGAGCATAATTCTGGGGGATGGGTGGTGACCGCTAGCACCGAGGATGAGGCTTGTTCCGTGAGTAGGCTCATAACGAAGGCGGTCTTCGTTTGATCGGTGGTGTATGTTAGCGGCTGCTGGCTGAACACGAGTGAACACTGATTGAGGAACTATGCACAGGAACCGATCGTGATCGTATACCTGGCTGATGTGGGGATGAGCGGTTCACGGCGCATGGGGAGTATAGTTGGCACTGGCGCTGCTGCCGAAGCGGAGAGTGAAGGGTGAGTGGGCGGGGTCATGGCGGCGAGTTGGGTGGCAATGGCATCCATCCTTTCGCCAAGCTGCACCATGCTGGAGGTTATACGCTGCAGGTTGTCCACAATTTGATGCAGGGTGGAGTCGTGTTGTTGCAAGAGGACTCCCTGGTGGGATAATGCCTGCTGGAGTTGGGCAGTCTCTGCTGGGTACATGTTTCCGGTCAGAAGATTCTGTGATGGCTGGAGCATATGAGTCAGACCCAAAGATACAGTACACAATGTACGAAGAAGACAAAGTGTCTTTGTTTTGGAGACAAAGTCAGAGAGGCTAGATTGAGATGGTTTGGACATGTACAGAGGAGGGAGAGTGAGTATACTGGTAGTAGGATGCTGATGTTGGAACGACCAGGCAGAAGGTCTAGAGGAAGACCAAAGAGGAGATTTATGGATGTGATGAAGGAGGACATGAAGGTAGTTTGTGGAAGAGAAAAAGATGCAGAGGTTAGGGTGACATAGAGATGGATGATTTACTGTGGCGACCCCTGACGAGAGCAGACGGAAAGAAAAGAAGAAGATATATATATATATATATATATATATATATATATATATATAGGCTTTTTCTTTCTTTTTTTTTTTTTTTGGACTATGATGTTTGCAGATGACATCGTGATCTGTAGTGAGAGCAGAGAACAAGTGCAGGAAAATCTCGAGAGGTGGAGGTATGCCCTGGAAAGGAGAGGAATGAAGGTTAGCCTCAGAAAATCAGAATACATGTGTGTGAATGAGAAGGACCCAGGAGGAACGGTGATGTTACAGGGAGCAGAGATAACGAAGGTGGAGGATTTTAAGTACTTAGGCTCAACAATCCAGAGCAATGGAGAGTGTGGAAAAGAGGTGAAGAAGCGTGTGCAGGCAGGCTGGAATGGTTGGAGAAAAGTGTCCGGTGTGATGTGCGATAGGAGAGTGTCAGCAAGAATGAAGGGAAAAAGTATACAAGATGGTGGTGAGGCCAGCGATGTTGTATGGCTTAGAAACAGTGGCACTGAGGAAAAGGCAGGAGGCAGAGCTGGAGGTAGCGGAGATGAAAATGTTGAGGTTCTCCCTGGGAGTAACGAGGATGGATAGGATCAGAAATGAGTATATCAGAGGGACAGCCCACGTAAGATGTTTTGGAGACAAAGTCAGAGAGGCTAGATTGAGATGGTTTGGACATGTACAGAGGAGGGATAGTGAGTATATTGGCAGTAGGATGCTGAGGTTGGAACTACCAGGCAGAAGGCCTCGAGGAAGACCGAAGAAGAGATTTATGGATGTGGTGAAGGAAGACATGAAGGTCGTTGGAGTCAGAAAAGAAGATGCGGAGGACAGGGTGAGATAAGATAAGATAAGATACAGCTTTATTAATCTCACAATGGAGAAATTCACTGTTACAGGCTCTTGAGGTACTATCAGTAGGGGGTGCAAAAATAGATACAAGTACAAACATACACACATACATATATATTATATAAGTAAATAAATAAATAGATACATAAATAGTATAAATTACTAAACAATAAAAGAAAAGAATGGAGCAACTTTATAGACTGGCCTATATTAAAGTGTAATGTATCTGAGGGCAGAGTAGATGGGTTGATATGGTTCACAGTCAGTGGGGTAGATGTGGTTGATAAAGTGCACGGGGTTTTTATTGCACATAACCGGTATTTTCACAGACAGTTACAAAGTGGCGTTGTACAGTCTGACAGCGGTGGGAATGAACGACCTGCGGTAGCGCTCCTTCCTGCACTGAGGATGTCTCAGTCGTCCACTGAAGGAGCTGCTTAGCTCCTCGACAGTCTGGTGCAGTGGGTGAGAGCTGTTGAACAGGATGGATGTGAGCTTTGCTACCATCCTCCTCTCACTCACCTCCTCCACAGAGTCCAGTGGGCAGCCGAGGACAGAGCTGGCCCTCCTGACCAGCTTGTTCAGTCTCTTTCTGTCCCGCTCTGTGCTGCCCGGGGCCCAGCAGATGGCAGCGTAGAGGATTGCAGAGGCTACCACAGAGTCATAAAATGTCCTGAGCAGAGGTCTGCATATGCCGAAGGACCTGAGTCTCCTCAGAAGGTGGAGGCGACTCTGGCCCTTCTTGTACAGGGCGTTGGTGTTGTGGGACCAGTCCAGTTTATTGTTAAGGTGAACACCCAGGTACTTGAAACTGTCCACTGTCTCAATGTCCTGTCCCTGGATGTTCACTAGTAAATGTGTGTGTGTGTGTGTTTGAGTGCTTCTCCTGAAGTCGACCACCATCTCCTTCGTCTTCCTAGTGTTCAAGCACAGGTGGTTACGCTCACACCAGTCCACGAAGTCAACGATGACCGACCGGTACTCCAGCTCGTTCCCCTCTGACACACGGCCCACGATGGCGGAGTCGTCCGAGAACTTCTGGAGGTGGCAGCTGTTTGTGTTATATATGAAGTCCGAGGTATAGATGTTAAAAGGAAGGGTGAGAGGGCGGTGCCCTGCGGTGCCCCGTGCTACAGACTACCACCTTTGACTTACAGTCGGCGCCGCACGCGTGCTGTGGGCGGTTAGTAAGGTAGTCAATAATCCAGGCAGCAAGATGCCCGTCCACTCCCACGTCCTCCAGCTTCCCCGCAGGCGCGCTGGCCTGATGGTGTTGAAGGCGCTGGAGAAGTCAAAGAACATGACCCTCACAGCGCTGCCGGCGATCTCCAGGTGGGTGAGTGCCCGCTGCAGAAGGTAGATGACGGCGTCTTCTACTCCGATGTTGGGCCTGTAGGCAAACTGCAGCGGGTCTAGGGTGGGGCTCACCATAGAGCGGAGGTGTTCAAGGAGGAGCCTTTCCATGGTCTTAATGAAGTGGGAGGTCAGGGCGACAGGTCTGTAGTGGGCTGGTTCCTTCGCTTGTGCTGTTTTGGGAACCGGAACCACACAGGAGGTCTTCCAGAGGACTGGAACCTTCTCCAGGCTGAGGCTCAGGTTGTACAGGTAGCATAGTACCACACAGAGCTGGTCTGCGCAGGTCCTCAGCAGCCTGGGACTGATGCCATCAGGTCCTTCAGATTTCCTCTGATTTAGTCGCCTCAGCTGTCTCCTCACCTGGTCTGATGTGAGGGAGAGGGGGCTGGGGTGGGCTGCAGAGGGAGGGGATGTGTCTGTCGGGCTGTAGCAGTCAAGTGAAGTTGGCCTGGGGAGGGGAGGTGTCAGCTGGTCTGGAGACGTGTGAAGAGGGGAGAGGAACGGGAGGGGTGCAGAGGGGAGGGGAGAATCAAACCTGTTGAAGTAGCAGTTTAGTTCATCCGCCCAGCGCTGGTCACCATCAGCTGTCCCTCTGACACTCTGCCCAAATCCAGACATGGTCTTTAGTCCTCTCCAGGCGTCCCTTACGTTGTTCTGAGCCAGCTTCTCCTCCATCTTCTTCCCATAGTCCTTCTTTGCCCTCCTGATCCTCCACTGGAGCTCACGCTGGACCTTCTTCTGCTCCTCTCTGTCCCCGAGATGAAAGCCCTCTTTTTCTTGTTCAGGAGGACTTTAAGCTCAGGGGTGACCCATGGGTGGTTGTTGGAGAAGCACCGCGTACCCTCCGTGTTGGCACAGTGCTGTCCACGCAGAAGTTCATGTAGTCGGTGATACAGTGTGTGAGGCCGTCGATGTCATCACCAAAGGAGTTACAGAGCATGCTCCAGTCTGTGGTCTGAAACAGTCCCTAAGCCTCTCGTTGGTCTCCTCGGTCCACACTTTCACAGACCTCTTCTGTGCAGGTTCCTTTCGCACCCTGGGTGTGTATTGGGGAGCAGGTAGACCAGGTTGTGGTCTGATCGTCCCAGTGGGGGAGGGGAGGAGCTGTAGCGTCCTTCACATTTGCATACAGTAAGTCCAGTGTTTTATTGTCTCTTGTGGCGCACTTCACGTATTGCGTGAACGTCGGAAGAGAGGCGGAGAGAGGGGCGTGGTTAAAGTCCCCACTGATCAGAATCATGGCGCGGGGGTGACGAGTCTGTGTCTGATTAACGGCGCTGTGTAGACGCTCACACGCGGCCGCCGCATCAGCCGAGGGCGGAATGTACACGCAAAACACAATCACGTGTGAAAACTCCCTCGGCAAATAATATGGCCGCGCGCTTACCGCGAGCAGCTCCGCGTCCCGCGTGCACAGCTGCTCCTTCACGTGCACGTTTGCCGGGTGGCACCATCGTTCATTCACATAGACCGCCACGCCCCCTCCTTTCTTCTTACCGCTCTCCGTTACACTCCGATCTGCACGCGCAAGTGTAAATCCGTTAAGAGAAACCACAGAGTCCGGTGTGAGTTCATTCAGCCACGTCTCCGAGAAACACATGATGCTGCAGTCCCGGTACTGCCTCTGCTGCCGGGTCAGCGCCGCCAGCTCCTCCGTCTTGTTGGCGATCGCGCGGACATTTCTCATGATGACAGAGGGAACACATGTCCTCCGCGTCTTTCGTCCCCCTCTGCAGCCTCTCCTTTTCCTCCGTATTTTCAAAGGAACAACAGGCTTTTCCGCGTGAAGGAGGGTGGGGGCGCGCAGGCCGAGGAGGGTCTCACGTGTGTAAGACCTGCGTTGCTCAGAGCCGTCGGTGAATGAGTTTCCTGACGCCGATCCAAAAAGTGAAAATAAAAGTGCACAGAAGAACAAAAGCATCATGAAAGTATGTTTTCCAGATGCAGGATTGAAGAAAGAAAAAGAAAATTTGAAAAAAGATAAAGAAACACGCCTATATACAATAGAAAAGAGAAAAAAAAAGAAAAATAAACTGAAGAGCTCCTGTAACTGGCTGCAGGTCACCCGGCGCCATCTTGAAAGATGATTTTGCTGTGGCGACCCCTGAAGGGAGCAGCCGAAAGTAAAAGAAGAAGAAGAAGAAGAAGATATATATAGGCTTTTTCATGTTATAATTTACTGAAAAATATCCTCTTTGCAGGGAAATATGTTGTCCTGGTGGTGCTGCATCATACATTTGACCCAACCTGCACTGTACCTGACAGCAATATCATTGTGAATCGAGAGAATCAATGCAATGCTTCAAAGCTTCTTGTGGTTGATTGCCTGTTCCATGAAGACCAAGGGCTTCTGCAGTGCCCTAAGAATGACGAAGCTGTAGAGACGGTTGCAAAGTGGCTCCGTACTGTGGTATTAGTTCAATTTTTATTTATGATGCAAAAGAATTACTCTTACAGAACCAAACACCACATGTAAAAAATAACATTTCACATTTACACATTTTTGCACAGTTTACTTTAATGACAATTTTATGATCTTTTGTGTAAAATATTTCATGTATTTGTGATTAAAATTTAATGTGCAAGGGCTTTTGTTTTTCTTGAGTATTTCAGCCATTTTATTATTTGTTAAAACGTGTTTCCCCAGATGGAGATTTAATGTAAAATTATATGGAGAATATTAAGTCTTATAGGGATTATATTAAGATATACTGTATCCATAGAAACACAAACACTCAAAAGGAACATCCTTCACAGCACAAAAAAGTGATTCTTTTTCATAAAAATACTGAATAATTCTCCTGTACTCACTTTAACTGCTATTACCACTTTAGTCTACAAAATTTGAACAAAACAGAAATATTATGAAGTAACAGAGGACAGTTGGGTTATACTTTGTTCTTGAAAACCTTTCGTGATCAAACTTTATGTATGTGTGTTTTATAGCTCCTGGGCAGAGAGCCATAGTCATGGAATATAATTTGAATAGATGTTGCAAGTAAGTCTGATGTGCACACTTGCCCACAACAGGAACATCACTAAGGCTGCTCTGTCATTATGTTGATGCTGATTGACTGCAATGTATTGTTGACTTGCTTAATGACAGGCAGCAAAAAAAAAAAAAAAACAGATTTATTATTAATTAAAGAAGCCCAAACCCAAAAAATAGAGGCTAATACATCACCGCTCAGATTTACAATGAAAAAACCCACAAAATGTAACTCGGGTGGGATGACAGAGTTCATCAGTTCATTTTCTGTAACCGCTTCATCCTAATTAGGGTCGCAGGGGGGCTGGTGCCCATCCCAGCCAACTCAGGGCGAGGGCAGAGTACACCCTGGACAGCTCGCCAGGCCTTCGCAGGGCGGAAACACGCTGACGGCTTTGCAGCCTACTCTTGTCGAAAGTCAGCAATGGTTCTTTTACATGCCTCACACCAGAGACAGCGAGAGACATGGCCGGCCTTTGATAACCCAGTTGGCTGCACTGAGGGGGGGGGAGGGGGAGGGGGGGGGACAGTGACAACCTTGTGGAGAGTGGGACTCGAACCCCCAACCTTTGGATCAGCAATTCGGCACCTTATACCACTGCCCCGTGGATGACAGAGTTGCAGATAAATAAATGTTTGTGGAGGAAACGCTGAAATCAGAAGCTTGATGGAACATAAAATCATTAAACGGATAATGAAATTAAAGGGACGCACGATACAAATAAAAACAGAAATTAGCGACTGAAGGAAAACATGCTGAAGGGTAAACCCAGGCACGGACACCAGTCATCAGAGACTTCTCGCAGGACCTCTGCATCCAGAAAGAGCATAAATTAATCAATTAAATACAGAACATCGACACATCAACAACAAACAGTTCTGCTTTGTGAGTCTTTCATATTTTATTTTAAAATTTCAGGAGAAACCAGCAAATGAGACCAGCTGAAAAACTCCGACAGGTGAACTGGTGAACTTCTTGGAAAGAAACACCACAGAGAAATATTCCGAGCTGGACATCAAACCCAGGCCTTCTTGCTGTGAGGCAAATGTGCCAACCACTCCACGACTGTGCCACCCAATTCACTCTGCACTATTTACACAACCGTACCGAGCATAATGTGTGAGTAGCTCAGTGTGTGGACTGGTCACCATCATCGATGTAAACTTTTTACTTTACACACACGGGTCTGTAACCTGAGTGTTCTTTTATTTTTTTACTCACATCAAACGATCTTTGTAAATAACAATTGATTTAGTAAAGAGTTTTTAAAGAAGTCCATGTTGACCTTTGTCTCCAATAATAACTCCTGTATTTGAAAGGAAGACTCAATTTATAATGGCTATCTTCTCTTTCAGAGGCCGAAAAGTACATTCATTCATTCATACACACCCGATACACATAAAGTATCATTAAACCAACGTCCAATCAGCTTCCTTTCTTGTGGCCTCTTTTCTTGTAAATAATCAATTGAAAGTGATATTTTTACAAATTAATCCTTGGATGGGTGGCGTACTGATTAGAATGTTGGTGTTACATCAAGAAAGTCATCAAAAAGTTCGAGTCTCTGGCTCAGGGAGGGCGTTTCTGTGTGACGTGTACATGTTCTTCCAATACTTGTGTGGGTTTCCTTCAGGTACCTTGGTTTTCTCCTACAGGTCAAAGAAATGCACACTCGGCCAAATTTCCCAGAGCGTGTTATGGTTCTTTAAAAAAAAAGGGTTTTCCTCAGTGCTTAAAAGTTTTTGTCAATGTGAGAAATAATAATTTTTTGATCACTTTGAAGTGAAATAAAGGTATAAATTATTTCATATATATATATATATACGTGTATATATATATATATATATATATATATATATATACAATGCAGCCATGAGGTGGAATGCAGCCATGAGGTGGAATGCAGCCATGAGGTGGGGGGGCACTAACCAGTGTCTCTCCCCCTCATGCCGGTCCCAAGCCCGGAGAAATGCAGAGGGTTGTGTCAGGAAGGGCATCCAACGTAAAACCAATGCCAATTACTTAAAATGCAAATCAAAAGTATTACCTCCATACCGGATCGGTCGAGGCCCGGGTTAACAACGACCGCCATCAGTGCTGTCAATCAACAGGGTGCTGATGGAAATTGGACTACTGTTGGTCGAAGACGTCGAAGAAGGAGAGGTGGGGGAGGCGTGTCCGTAGGCAGAGAGAGAAGAGGAAAGGCATGAGTCTAGGACTGAGAGTGGGGACTTTGAATGTTGGAACTATGCACAGAAAAGGTAGAGAGCTGGTTGACATGATGCAGAGGAGGAAGGTGGACATACTGTGTGTTCAGGAGACCAGGTGGAAAGGTAGCAAAGCTAAAAGCTTAGGAGCAGGGTTTAAGCTATTTTATCACGGTGTGGATGAGAAGAGAAATGGAGTCGGAGTCATCTTGAAGGAGGAGTTTGTCAGGAATGTTCTAAAAGTGAAAAGAGTGTCAGACAGAGTGATGAGTCTCAAGTTAGAAATTGATGGTGTAATGCTCAATGTTGTTAGTGCTTATGCCCCACAGGCAGGATGTGAGCTAGAAGAGAAGGAGAGATTCTGGAGTGATTTAGATGAAGTGATGCAGAGTACCCCCAGAGGTGAAAGAGTGGTCATTGGTGCAGACTTCAATGGACATGTTGGTGCAGGAAACAGAGGGGACGAGGAAGTGATGGGCAGGTTTGGTATCCAGGACAGGAGCATGAAGGACAGATGTTGATAGATTTTGCAAAAAGGATGGAAATGGCTGTGGTGAATACTTTCTTCAGAAGAAACAGGAGCATAGGGTGACTTATAAAGCGGAGGTAGGAGCACACAGGTAGACTACATCTTGTGTAGGCGATGTAATTTGAAGGAAGTCAGTGACTGCAAAGTCATCGTGGGTGAGAGTGTTGCCAAACAGCATAGGATGGTGGTGTGCAGGATGACTCTGATGGTGAGAAAGGTGAAAAAGGCAAAGGCAGAGCAGAAGACAAGGTGGTGGAAGCTGAAAAAGGAAGAGTGTCGTGTTGTCTTCAAGGAGGAGTTGAAACAGGCTTTGGGTGGCCAGGAAGTGCTTCCAAATGACTGGACAACCACAGCAAATGTGATCAGGGACACAGGTAGGAGAGTACTTGGTGTGTCCTCTGGAAGGAAAGTAGATAAGGAGACTTGGTGGTGGAATGAGGAAGTGCAGGAGTGTGTACAAAGGAAGAGGTTAGCCAAGAAGAAGTGGGACATTGAGAGGACCGAAGAGAGTAAACAGGAGTACAGGGAGACACAGCGTAAGGTGAAAGTAGCAGTGGCTAAGGCCAAACAGAGGGCATATGATGACTTGTATGATAGGTTGGATAGTAAAGAGGGAAAAAATGATCTATACAGGTTGGCACAGCAGAGAAATAGAGATGAGAAGGATGTGCAGCAAGTTAGATTGATAAAGGACAGAGAGGGAAATGTATTGACTGATGACAGAGGTGTGCTGGGAAGATGGAAAGAGTACTTTGAAGAGCTGATGAATGAGGAAAATGAGAGAGAAAAAAGAGTAGAAGAGGTGACCATTGAGGAGCAGAATGTAGCAAAGATCAGTAAGGGTGAAGTGAGAAGGGCACTGAAGAGGATGAAGAATGGAAAGGCAGTTGGTCCTGATGATATACCTGTGGAGGTATGGAAGTGTCTAGGAGAGGTAGCAGTAGATTTTCTGACAAGAACATTCAACAAGGTCCTAGAGAGTGAGCAGATGCCGGAGGAGTGGAGGAGAACTGTGCTGGTGCCCATTTTTAAGAACAAGGGAGACGTGCAGAGTTGCGACAACTACAGAGGGATAAAGTTGATGAGCCATACGATGAAGTTATGGGAAAGAACAATGGAAGCTAGACTAAGGGCAGAGGTCAGCATTTGTGAAAAACAGTTTGGTTTTATGCCAAGAAAGAGCACCACAGATGCAATGTTTGCTTTGAGGATGTTAATAGAGAAGTACAGAGAAGATCAGAGTGAACTACATTGTGCCTTTGTGGATCTGGAGAAAGCATATGACAGGGTGCCGAGAGAGGAATTGTGGTATTGCATGAGGAAGTCTGGAGTGTATGTCAGAGAAGTATGTCAGAGTGGTGCAGGACATGCATGAGAGATGTAAAACAGTGGTGAGGTGTGCTGTCGGTGTGACAGAAGAGTTCAAGGTGGAGGTGGGACTGCATCAAGGGTCAGCTCTGAGCACCTTCTTGTTTGCTATGGTGATGGACAGGCTGACAGACGAGGTGAGAAAAGAATCTCCATGGACTATGATGTTTGCAGATGACATTGTGATCTGTAGTGAGAGCAGAGAACAAGTGCAGGAAAATCTAGAGAGGTGGAGGTATGCCATGGAAAGGAGAGGAATGAAGATTAGCCTCAGAAAATCAGAATACATGTGTGTGAATGAGAAGGACCCAGGAGGAACGGTGATGTTACAGGGAGCAGAGATAACGAAGGTGGAGGATTTTAAGTACTTAGGCTCAACAATCCAGAGCAATGGAGAGTGTGGAAAAGAGGTGAAGAAGCGTGTGCAGGCAGGCTGGAATGGTTGGAGAAAAGTGTCCGGTGTGATGTGTGATAGGAGAGTGTCAGCAAGAATGAAGGAAAAAGTGTACAAGATGGTGGTGAGGCCAGCGATGTTGTACGGTTTAGAAACAGTGGCGCTGAGGAAAAAGCAGGAGGCAGAGCTGGAGGTAGCAGAGATGAAAATGTTGAGGTTCTCCCTGGGAGTAACGAGGATGGATAGGATCAGAAATGAGTACATCAGAGGGACAGCCCATGTAAGAAGTTTTGGAGACAAAGTCAGAGAGGCTAGATTGAGATGGTTTGGACATGTACAGAGGAGGGATAGTGAGTATATTGGCAGTAGGATGCTGAGGTTGGAACTACCAGGCAGAAGGCCTCGAGGAAGACCAAAGGAGAGATTTATGGATGTGGTGAAGGAAGACATGAAGGTCGTTGGAGTCAGAAAAAGAAGATGCAGAGGACAGAGGGTGAGATGGAGGCGGATGATTTGCTGTGGCGACCCCTGAAGGAGCAGCCGAAAGTAAAAGAAGAAGATATATATATATATATATATATATATATATATATATATATATATATATATATATAGTATGTCGTGAAAAGGTGGAACTTGTGAAATCAGAAAAGGGAATGGGTGGAGCTTCTGAGCGAACAGACTCATGTGAAGAAGGGTTGGGGTTTCTGAGCGGAAGAGGTTAAAGTGAAAGTGAAAGAACCTTTATTCGAAGTGTCACTTTCTGTAAAGCAGCTGATCGTTTTCTAAAAAGCAGCAAAATTCGGAAGGAAGAAGAACTGTATTAGGTAATACATCTAAATATTCTCCCTGAAGAAATGTTCATATATATGTTTAAATACATATTTTACATCATATATAATGGATTTTTATATGTATAATAAGACCATGGA
This sequence comes from Plotosus lineatus, assembly GCA_024760905.1. Taxonomy (NCBI): domain Eukaryota; kingdom Metazoa; phylum Chordata; class Actinopteri; order Siluriformes; family Plotosidae; genus Plotosus; species Plotosus lineatus. The sequence goes on from CM045740.1 coordinate 43,103,006, forward strand.
TTGTGGTTTTCTTTTGCCCCCCCCCCCCTCTCTCTCTCTGTGTGTGTGTGTGTGTGTGTGTGTGTGTGTGTGTGTATCTCTCTCTCTCCCCCTCCCTGCAGTATTTGTTTTATTTTGAGTATTTTACTTAAACAGCAGTTCATAATGTTTAAAGGTAAGTCGTACTGCATGCTCTCTCTTACACACATACACACCACATATGGATAGATAGATAGATAGATGGATAGATAGATAGATAGATAGATAGATAGATAGATAGATAGATAGATAGATAGATAGATAGATAGATAATCGGTGTGTAGGATACTGATGTTTACAGTTTCAGAATTGAATTGTACTGTTCGAGGGAGTTGCCCTCTTTCCGATGGATTTTCACACCACTGTGAACTGCTCAATCGTGGATGACTTCAGATCAGTTTTTATTCTTAAATTCATCCAACTGATTTTGACACTGGTCTAAAACTTGTGCTATGCCATAAAAAAAACCCATCATTAAAATGATTCAAAATTATCATCTGCAACCCATAAGCTACCCAACAACAGTCACTGGGTAATATTTATTTGTTTCAGTGATTGATTTCTGCATCAAATCAATAAAATGAAATTTCGCTCATCCGATGAGAACTGTCTGATGCACAGAAAGATGAGATATTATATTTATAAATCACACAGACCTTCATCTTTGTACAGAAAGTATACACACACACACACACACACACACACACACACACACACACACACACACACACACACACACACACACACAAACACTCCCTCACACACACACTCCCCCCCACACACACACACACACACACACACACACACACACTCCCACACACACACACACACACACACACACACACACACACACACACACACACACAAACCAGTAGTTGGTGATTTTTGACTCCTGTGATTTCTGAGTTGCTGATTAAATGTTAGCAAATGTGTGACATGTTATGAATCATTCAAGAGTAAAATCTCGATTTTATTGATTTTAATCTCATTTACTGTGTTTAATTCAAAGGATTCAGATTGAATTCAGAATAATACGGTTTTGGCTATGTGAGTCATTATAGGTTCAAATAAAATGTTTAAATTTATTTTCCACAGGAAATCTCTTCAGGGTAAGTAAATAAATCTGCACTATTCTTTCGCTATCCCGCCTCTAATCCCGCCTCTATCCTGTTGATGATAAGATATATAAATACTATATGTTCATGCTCATAGTTTCACAGATCGCTTTGATCTCTCTTGATGCAGAAACTTTTTTCAAAACACAGACACGTACTGTAGCATACGACTGTAAAATGGGCCTGATATGACTTTCACAAGTTCTGTCTTGAACAATTTATCATCATCATCATCATCATCATCATCATCATCATCATCATAATCATCATCATATTCTTAATGTAGCCAGGGAAAATCTCACAGACATTAAAATCACTACAAGGGTAACTTGGGCAAGATTTTCTGGCATAAAGAAAACATCACGGAGCATTTGAGAGAAATTGTGTAAATCTCTGTGTCACCTTCTTCTTTTTCTAGCGATTTCCCTCAACTGTAACAACTGAAGAGCCAAGTAAGTATCAGACATTCACAAATTTCTGAGGACATCAGATACTAAACTGATCCTTTTTTTCCCAATATTTTGTAATTTGAAACCATTTTAAGTACAAATACTTTAAGAACTTAATCAAAATAAATTAATTTGGAAAAAATGTATATTGCAAAAAGTAAAATAAACTTTTTTTTGATGTTGTTTCACAGAAAAAAGGTGTTTCATTTTTACCAGTGGGAAGGCACTAAATTCTGACACTAAGGTCATAGATCATCTTAAAAGGGAAATAAATCTCCAGACGGTGGCTGATGTGGTTACGTGTGATTTTATTTTGGGTTTTTGTCCTGTTGTATCACGAGCTGGAACTGACATTGAAGTGGCACTCAAAAAGCTTCAGAATATTTCAGGTACTTAATAAATGATTTGTAATAATGCATCAGATATACTGCACTGCTTTTGTAAATACTGATTTTGTTTCTTTAGAGACCAAACCTGCAGTTCTCGTGGTGCTGCATCACACTTATAATCCAGAGTGTGTTGTACAAGACAGCAGCAGAACCGTCAGAAGAAATAATACATTTACAGTCGACTGTCTATTTCATGAAGATCTGGGATTACTGCAGGGCCCAAAAAATAAGGAATCACTGTCCAGAATTATCAACTACATAAAATCTCAGGTATGTTTCTGTTTGTTCAATAAAATAAGTGATTGCTGCAGTGTTGGATGAATAATAAAACATTCCACACAGCTTTCACTTCAAAATGTATAAAAGCATTGCTCACTCACTCACTCACTCATTTCCTGAACCACCTCGACCAATCAATTTCAATGGGAGGCTGTGGCCTGTGTCAGCCGACATGGTGTGAAAGCAGGGTACTCCCTGAAATGCTCACCAGACCATTACAAGGCCAACACTCTCACACAGAGGAACAATTTAAAACAGCCAGGTAGCCTATTGTGTCGGTCTTTGGACTTTGGGAGAAAAAATTAGAAAATTCAAATTCCGTACATCAACAGCCCAGATCATGAGTTGTATCCAGGACTCTTGCTGCAAGGCAGATGTGATAACCAACCACTATGCCACCATGGTGCCCCATTATTATTTATTTTTCTTTCAATTTATGTGAGTATATATTTGTGCTGTTGAAACTCCTGTTTATGGTTGAACAAAAATAATGGCATATCGTATGACATCATAGAGGTATTTGTACCTGTGAATTTGTGTACAACTAGCTTGGCACTCAATGCAAGGACCTTTAGAAGGCACAAGTAGATTGGACGAGATAGTGATGGTCTAGTGGTATAGGGCGCTGGATTGCTGATCCAAAGGTTGGGGGTTCAACTCTCACGCTCCACAAAAATTGTCACTGTCCCCCCCCCAGTGCAGCTAACTGGGTTATCAAATGCCGGCTATGTCTCTCACTGTCTATGGTGTGAGGTTTATGTAAAAGAACCATTGCTGACTTTCAACAAGAGGAGCTGTAAAGCCGTCAGCGTGTTTCCGCCCTGCGATGGCCTGGTGAGCTGTCCAGGGTGTACTCTGCCCTCACCCGGAGTCGGCTGGGATGGGCGCCAGCCTCCCCGTGACCCTAATTAGGATTAAGCAATTACAGAAAATGAACTGAAGTAGATTGGAATAGTTATAATGAAATGTTTCTCCCGGGTGGGAATCTGACACATTTTGCTAGATATTAAACAATCGGCATTTTTCATGATCTTTCTTCTACATGATCTCAGACATGGATCTCCAAAATTTAATGGTTTGTTCCTTGTACTCCACCCTCTTCTTAAAAACTGAAATGTGTCCATAAATTTTGAAAAGATATTGCACACAAACAATCTCACAAAGTGGCCGAGGTGAAAACATCAACTTTAAAAATCAAAATAAAGAATTTGGCCTAAATTTTGAGAGTTGCACCGTATATTATACAGTCTGTCAGTAAAGTTACTTTGAAAACTTACATAATACTTACTCTGGGTTTAGACTGGAGCACAATGTACTATATCTCCATGATTAAAAAATTGCAGAACTTCATGGTTTATGATAACACTTAGTGCTCGATCGGGGATAAAAAGGAGATCGCTCACATTGTGAAGATAAAACTTGAAGGAATCGCATTGCCCAATTTATTAAGATCCCCCACAATGATGCAACAAGGTCTGTTCTGCTCTGTCAAGGTCTGTTAAAGGTCTGTTAAAGGTCTATTAAACTCTAATGTGCTCTTCACGTTATGTCATTAGTGGTGTCAAATCATAATCATTGTCATAAACGTGGCAACATTTTTGACTGTGAAACATTTTGCCACGATCAGCATGACAGCATGATCATGCTGAACCCCAACCCCCGCGCACACACTCCACACTGATCATGATTGGAAGTGTAAACCTCGTTTAACCACCAACAGAAATGAAATGTACCCCACATTTAACTGTGTGTTGCTCCCCTGTACAGGTTTGTACATTACAGTCTGATTCCAATTTAACAGGACAAACCACGACAGAAGGGAGTGAAGACTCAAGACAAAGTTGTAAATCCTGATGCGCGTGATGAGTTGGAGGGGAACAATCAGCAACTGAAACTGAAAGACTTAGAGACACAAGCAGAGCATATAAAATATAAAAAAGATAAAAATGGATTCCGGGATGCTTCCTCTAAATGCATAAATGAAATTGAGAGGACCTTGTCAGAGAAAGATGCCATGCTGGAGAAACAGACAACTGACTTAGAACAACTAAAAAAACAGCTAATGGAAAGAGACAAACAGCTTGAGGAGAAGGACAGACATCTAGAGGAGAAAACAAAGCTGGTGCAGGAGAAGGACAGACTTCTAGAGGAGAAAACAAAGCAGTTGCAGGAGAAGGACAGACTTCTAGAGAAGTACGCAAAGCAGGTGCAGGAGAAGGACAGACTTCTAGATGAGAACACAAAGCAGGTGCAGGAAAAGGACAGGCGTCTAGAGGAGTACGCAAAGCAGGTGCAGGAGAAGGACAGATTTCTAGAGGAGAAAACAAAGCAGGTGCAGGAGAAGGACAGATTTCTAGAGGAGAAAACAAAGCAGTTGCAGGAGAAGGACAGACTTCTAGAGAAGTACGCAAAGCAGGTGCAGGAGAAGGACAGACTTCTAGATGAGAACACAAAGCAGGTGCAGGAAAAGGACAGGCGTCTAGAGGAGTACGCAAAGCAGGTGCAGGAGAAGGACAGATTTCTAGAGGAGAAAACAAAGCAGGTGCAGGAGAAGGACAGATTTCTAGAGGAGAAAACAAAGCAGGTGCTAGAGAAGGACAGACTTCTAGATGAGAACACAAAGCAGGTGCAGGAGAAGGACAGATTTCTAGAGGAGAAAACAAAGCAGGCGCAGGAGAAGGACCTACGTCTAGAGGAGTACGCAAAGCAGCTGCAGGAGAAGGACAGACTTCTAGATGAGAACACAAAGCAGGTGCAGGAAAAGGACAGGCGTCTAGAGGAGTACGCAAAGCAGGTGCAGGAGAAGGACAGATTTCTAGAGGAGAAAACAAAGCAGGTGCAGGAGAAGGACAGATTTCTAGAGGAGAAAACAAAGCAGGTGCTAGAGAAGGACAGACTTCTAGATGAGAACACAAAGCAGGTGCAGGAGAAGGACAGATTTCTAGAGGAGAAAACAAAGCAGGCGCAGGAGAAGGACCTACGTCTAGAGGAGTACGCAAAGCAGCTGCAGGAGAAGGACAGACTTCTAGATGAGAACACAAAGCAGGCGCAGGAGAAGGACAGACTTCTAGAGGAGTATGCAAAGCAGGTGCTAGAGAAGGACAGACTTCTAGATGAAAACACAAAGCAGGTGCAGGAGAAGGACAGACGTCTAGAGGAGTACGCAAAGCAGGTGCAGGAGGACAGATTTCTAGATGAGAACACAAAGCAGGTGCAGGAGAAGGAAAGATTTCTAGAGGAGAAAACAAAGCAGGTGCAGGAGAAGGACATACTTCTAGATGAGAACACAAAGCAGGTGCAGGAGAAGGACAGACTTCTAGATGAGAACACAAAGCAGGTGCAGGAGAAGGACAGATTTCTAGAGGAGAAAACAAAGCAGGTGCAGGAGAAAGACAGACGTCTAGAGGAGTACGCAAAGCAGGTGCAGGAGAAGGACAGACTTCTAGATGAGAACACAAAGCAGGTGCAGGAGAAGGACAGACTTCTAGATGAGAACACAAAGCAGGTGCAGGAGAAGGACAGATTTCTAGAGGAGAAAACAAAGCAGGTGCAGGAGAAGGACCTACGTCTAGAGGAGTACGCAAAGCAGGTGCAGGAGAAGGACAGACTTCGAGATGAGAACACAAAGCAGGCGCAGGAGAAGGACAGACTTCTAGAGGAGTACGCAAAGCAGGTGCAGGAGAATGACAGACTTCTAGATGAGAACACAAAGCAGGTGCAGGAGAAGGACAGACGTCTAGAGGAGTATGCAAAGCAGGTGCAGGAGGACAGGTTTCTAGATGAGAACACAAAGCAGGTGCAGGAGAAGGAAAGATTTCTAGAGGAGAAAACAAAGCAGGTGCAGGAGAAGGACCTACGTCTAGAGGAGTATGCAAAGCAGGTGCAGGAGAAGGACAGACTTCTAGATGAGAACACAAAGCAGGCGCAGGAGAAGGACAGACTGCTACAGGAGAAAACAAAGCAGGTGCAGGAGAAGAACAGATGTCTAGAGGAGAACACAAAGCAGGCGCAGGAGAAGGACAGACTTCTTGAGGAGAAAACAGAGCAGGTGCAGAAGATGGACAGACTAGAGGAGAATAGACAAATGCTTCAGATGAAGGACAAGACACTGGAAGAGAAGGACACACTGCTCAGAGAGATGAAAGAACCGGAAAAAACAAAGAGGATGTTGGACGAGAATCAGATTCAGGTAAGAAACAAAGTGAGAGAACTGGAGCAGACAAAAAAAGATTCAAGATTCAAGATTTTTATTTGCCATTTGTGCTTTTATACACATAGAAATTCTTGTGTGGTCTGGCAAAGAGTCAAGTTATAAAAACAGGAAGGAAGGCTCAAATCAACAAAAACACATACAGTACTTTTTTAAAATAAATACATAAAATCCCATATTTATAAAGGACCTTACACAGGCCCAGTAAACAATATAATAATAATAATAATAATAATAATAATAACAATAATAATAATAATAATAATAATAAAATGATAATAATACAATAAATAAATTTAATAAATCACAGTAAAAAATTAAGTTTTTCTCAATCATTGCTATATTTTACTACATTAATACTGTATTAATGAGTAAGACTGTCTATAGAACTTTTAGCACATGTAATAGATACATAGTATTTTACTTCCGGTTGATTATTCGAGCATGTAATATGAGACATGAGGTTTTACTTCCAGGTACAGAAGTCGCAGATTATCTTCATTCACGGGAGGGGCCGGAACCAAACCTCTGCGAATAATGAGGGCCTACTGTATATATAAAAGGACATTTTACAACTCTCTTTGCTTCACTGAGTATGCATGGTAGACTGCCCCGATCTGAGCAGATAGTTAATTCAGTCTTGGGAAATCCGGAAATTCCGGCATATGACAGAAAACTTACACCCATGCTAGTAGGCTTACACTTCTGACCAACCATATTTACTTAGGGTGACAAAAGTCCGCCAAACAATGTAAACACAAAGATCACAGAGACGACATCTTAACACAAGGGTAACGCACAGTGAACTGGGAAGCAGCAGGGCACATTCAGTTAGTCGTTTGTAAACAATGGATGCAGCATCATTATGTCATTGCGTCATTACGTCAGGGTACGATGTAGGTACGTCTCGTATTCAAAATTTGACTTTTTTTTTGGGAAAAAAAAAATGTAAAATGGATGAACGTAAGTCGGGGAGCGTCTGTACTGGATACCAAAAGGTTAAACTTGGATAAATATGCTACAGAACATAGACAAACAAAACAGAGATTTTGGAGACAAAGTCAGAGAGGCTAGATTGAGATGGTTTGGACATGTACAGAGGAGGGATAGTATGTATTTTGGTAGTTGGATGCTGAGGTTGAAACTACCAGGCAGAAGGCCAAGAGGAAGACCAAAGAGAAGATTTATGAATGTGGTGAAGGAGGACATAAAGGAAGTTGGAGTAAGAATAGATGATGCAGAGTATAGGGTGAGATCGAGGCAGATGGTTTGCTGTGGCTACCCCTGAAGGGAACAGCCGAAAGGAAAAGAAGAAGAAGAACATAAAAGCTCACACACAAACATTCTAAACATTAGCTTAGGTACAGTACTGTACTAGAATAATAACTGAACAACATTGTAATACTGTACAGAACTATAGAACTAGAAGTATCCAGAATACTAAGGCAGGTTCCATTGTGATGATGACCTTGTGCATACAACATTCATCTTCTTAGTGCTACACAAGCTCTGATTGCCTTTTAATTTTTCTTTATGTAGCGGACTGCACTTTCATTCACTTTATAATGGCGTCCTACTGTAGCATAACTTTTTCCTTCCTGAATCACATTAAGCAGTTCTACTTTTCATGCAGCGTCATTACCTTTTTCTGCCGCTTCGGCACCTTACCAGAAGCCTGAGAGCTTAAATGTAATTAAAATCACACACACAAAAAAGCACATGCACAAAGTGTGCACGAATAAGAAAAAAGGAGCGTAAAGGTCATCTCAACCAATCAGCAGGAGGGAGAACAGCCATTGGCCAAATTTGAATCACATGACAGTTACTCGGCAATCCGTGAATATGCAGCAGCGCAAGTGCAAAACCGCAAATAGTCAAGGGCTTACTGTATACCGTGTTTCCCCAAAAATACAACAGGGCTTACATTAATTTTCATGCCGAAATATGATACTAGGGCTCATTTTTAGGTATTGATGTATTTTGTATTTTTCTGTATTACATGTCTTATAATATTTCTTTATTCTTCTTTTCCTTTTGGCTATTCCCTTCAGGGGTCGCCACAGCTAATCATCCGCCTCCATCTCACCCTGTCCTCTGCATCTTCTTCTCTTACTCCAACAACCTTCATGTCTTCCTTCACAACATCCATAAATCTCTTCTTTGGTCTTCCTCTAGGCCTTCTCCCTGGTAGTTCCAACCTCAGCATCCTACTGCCAATATATATATATATATATATATATATATATATATATATATATATATGTTTATATATATATATATATATATATATATATAATAGAGAGAGAGCGAGAGAGGGCGAGAGAGAGAGAGAGAGAGAGAGAGAGAGAGAGAGAGAGAGAGAGAGAGAGAGAGCGAGAGAGAGATACAGCTTTATTAATCTCACAATGGAGAAATTTACTGTTACAGGCTCTTGAAGTACCGTCAGTAGGGGGTGCAAAATAGCTCAGAAAGATAAAGTAACATCCTTGAGTTAATTAGAACAGAACATTTTATATATATATATATATATATATATATATATATATATATATATATATATATATATATATATATATATATATATATATATATATATATATATCAGTGAATGCAGCCGTGAGGGGGGGGCACAAACCAGTGTCTCTCCCTCACGCCGGTCCCAAGCCCGGATAAATGCAGAGGGTTGCGTCAGGAAGGGCATCCGGCGTAAATCAAATGCCAAATAACCTATGCGAATCACAAGAAAGAATGACTTACCGGATCGGATGAGGCCCGGGTTAACAACGACCGCCATCAGTGCCGTCAACCAACAGGGTGCTGATGGAAATTGGACTACTGTTGGTCGAAGACGTCGAAGAAGGAGAGGCGGGAGGCGTGTCCGTTGCCAGAGAGAGAAGAGGAAAGGCATGAGTCTAGGACTGAAAGTAGGGACTTTGAATATTGGAACTATGACAGGAAAAGGTAGAGAGCTGGCTGACATGATGCAGAGGAGGAAGGTGGACATACTGTGTGTTCAGGAGACCAGGTGGAAAGGTCGCAAGGCTAGAAGCATAGGAGCAGGGTTTAAGCTGTTTTATCACGGTGTGGATGGGAAGAGAAATGGAGTCGGAGTCATCTTGAAGGAGGAGTTTGCCAGGAATGTTCTAGAAGTGAAAAGAGTGTCAGACAGAGTGATGAGTCTCAAGTTAGAAATTAAAGGTGTGATGGTCAATGTTGTTAGTGCTTATGCCCCACAGACAGGATGTGAGCGAGAAGAGAAGGAGAGATTCTGGAGGGAGTTAGATGAAGTGATGCAGAGTACCCCCAGAGGTGAAAGAGTGGTCATTGGGGCAGACTTCAATGGACATGTTGGTGCAGGAAAAAGAGGGACGAGGAAGTGATGGGTAGGTTTGGTATCCAGGACAGGAGCATGAAGGACAGATGTTGGTAGATTTTGCAAAAGGATGGAAATGGCTGTGGTGAATACTTTCTTCCAGAAGAGAGAGGAGCATAGGGTGACTTATAAAAGTGGAGGTAGGAGCACACAGGTAGACTACATCTTGTGCAGGCGATGTAATTTAAAGGAAGTCAGTGACTGCAAAGTAGTAGCGGGTGAGAGTGTTGCCAAACAGCATAGGATGGTGGTGTGCAGGATGATGCTTATGGTGAGGAAGGTGAAGAAGGCAAAGGCAGAGCAGAAGACAAAGTGGTGGAAGTTGAAAAAGGAAGAGTGTCGGGTTGTCTTCAAGGAGGAGTTGAAACAGGCTTTGGGTGGTCAGGAAGTGCTTCCAGATGACTGGACAACTACAGCGAATGTGATCAGGGAGACAGGTAGGAGAATACTTGGTGTGTCATCTGGAAGGAAAGTAGATAAGGAGACTTGGTGGTGGAATGAGGAAGTGCAGGAGTGTGTACAAAGGAAGAGATTAGCTAAGAAGAAGTGGGACATTGACAAAACCGAAGAGAGTAAACAGGAGTACAGGGAGACACAGCGTAAGGCAAAGGTAGCAGTGTCAAAGGCCAAACAGAGCGCGTTTGATGACTTGTATGCTCGGCTGGAAAGTAAGGAGGGAGAAAATGAATTATACAGGTTGGCACAGCAGAGAAATAGAGATGGGAAGGACGTGCAGCAAGTTAGATTGATAAAGGACAGAGAGGGAAATGTATTGACTGATGACAGAAGTGTGCTGGGAAGATGGAAAGAGTACTTTGAAGAGCTGATGAATGAGGAAAATGAGAGAAAAAGAGTAGAAGAGGTGACTGTTGAGGACCAGGAAGTAGCAAAGATTAGTAAGGGTGAAGTGAGGAGGGCATTGAAGAGGATGAAGAATGGAAAGGCAGTTGGTCCTGATGACATACCGGTGGAGGTATGGAAGTGTCTAGGAGAGGTAGCAGTAGATTTTCTGACAAGAACATTTAACAAGGTCTTAGAGAGTGAGAGGATGCCAGAGGAATGGAGGAGAAGTGTGCTGGTGCCCATTTTTAAGAACAAGGGAGGCGTGCAGAGTTGTGGCAACTACAGAGGGATAAAGTTGATGAGCCATACGATGAAGTTATGGGAAAGAATAGTGGAAGCTAGACTAAGGGCAGAAGTCAGCATTTGTGAACAACAGTTTGGTTTCATGCCCAGAAAGAGCACCACAGATGCAGTGTTTGCCTTGAGGATGTTAATGGAGAAGTACAGAGAAGGTCAGACGGAGCTGCATTGTGCCTTTGTGGATCTGGAGAAAGCATATGACAGGGTGCCGAGAGAAGAACTGTGGTATTGCATGAGGAAGTCTGGAGTGGCAGAGAAGTATGTTAGAGTGGTGCAGGACATGTATGAGAGATGTAAGACAGTGGTGAGGTGTGCTGTCGGTGTGACAGAAGAGTTCAAGGTGGAGGTGGGACTGCATCAAGGGTCAGCTCTCAGCCCCTTCTTGTTCGCTATGGTGATGGACAGGCTGACAGGCGAGGTTAGACAAGATTCCCCATGGACTATGATGTTTGCAGATGACATTGTAATCTGTAGTGAGAGCAGAGAACAAGTGCAGGAAAATCTAGAGAGGTGGAGGTATGCCCTGGAAAGGAGGGGAATGAAGATTAGCCTCAGTAAGACAGAATACATGTGCATGAATGCCAAGGACCAAAGAGGAACGGTGAGATTACAGGGAGCAGAGATAAGAAAGGTGGAGGATTTTAAGTACTTAGGCTCAACAATCCAGAGCAATGGAGAGTGTGGAAAAGAGGTGAAGAAGCGTGTGCAGGCAGGCTGGAATGGTTGGAGAAAAGTGTCCGGTGTGATGTGTGATAGGAGGGTATCGGCAAAAATGAAAGGAAAAGTGTACAAAACGGTGTTGAGGCCAACGATGCTGTATGGGTTAGAAACAGTGGCCCTGGGGAAAGACAGGAGGGAGAGTTGGAGGTAGCGGAGACGAATATGTTGAGGTTCTCTTTGGGAGTAACGAGGATGGATAGGATTAGGAATGAGCAGGTCAGAGGGACAGGAGATGTAAGGCGTTTGGGAGACAAAGTCAGAGAGGCTAGATTGAGATGGTTTGGACATGTACAGAGGAGGGATAGTGAGTATATTGGTAATAGGATACTGAGGCTGGAACTACCAGGCAAAAGGCCTAGAGGAAGACCAAAGAGACGATTCATGGATGTGGTAAAGGAGGACATGAAGGTCGTTGGTGTAAGAGAAGAAGATGCAAAGGATAGGGTGAGATGGAGGCAGATGATTCGCTGTGGCGACCCCTGAAGGGAAAAGCCGAAAGGAAAAGAAGATATATATATATCAGTGGTTCTTAACCTTGTTGGTGGTACAGAACCCCACCATTTTCATATGCTTATTCACCGAACCCTTCTTTAGTGAAAAATAAAATATGATTTTTTTTTTCAAATTCAAGACATAGGTATATGTTTTTACTGGGGCACCAAAATGAACATCATAGTCCATGGAGATTCTTGTCTAACCTCGTCTGTCAGCCTGTCCATCACCAGAGCAAACAAAAAGGGGCTCAGAGCTGACCCTTGATGCAGTCCCACCTCCACCTTGAATTCGTCGGTCACGCTGACAGCACACCTCACCACTGTCTTACATCTCTCATACATGTACTGTACCACACTAATATACTTCTCTGCCACTCCAGACTTCCTCATGCAATACCACAATTCTTCTCTTGGCACCCTGTCTTATGCTTTTTCCAAATCCACAAAGGTACAATGCAGCTCCCTCTGACCTTCTCTGTACTTCTCTATGAACATTCTCAAAGCAAACACTGCATCTGTGGAGCTCTTTCTTGGCATGAAACCAAACTGTTGTTCACAAATGCTGACCACTGCCCATAGTCTAGCTTCCACTATTCTTTCCCATAACTTCATCGTATAACTCATCAACTTTATCCCTCTGTAGTTTCCACAACTCTGCACATCTCCCTTGTTCTTAAAAATGGGCACCAGCACACTTCTCCTCCATTCCTCCGGCATCTGCTCACTCTCTAAGACCTTGTTGAATGTTCTTATCAGAAAATCTACTGCTACCTCTCCTAGACACTTCCATACCTCCACAGGTATATCATCAGGCCTTTCCACTCTTCCTCCTCTTCTGTGCCCTCCTCACTTCACCCTTACTAATCTTTGCTGCTTCCTGGTCCTCAACGGTCACCTCTTCTACTCTTTTTCTCTCTCATTTTCCTCATTCATCAGCTCTTCAAAGTACTCTTTCCATCTTCCCAGCACACTTCTGTCATCAGTCAATACATTTCCCATTCTGTCCTTAATCAATCTAACTTGCTACAAGTCCTTCCCATCTCTATCTCTCTGCTGTGCCAACCTGTATAGCTCATTTTCTCCCTCCTTACTGTCCAACCTGTCATACAAGTCATCATATGCCCTCTGTTTGGCCTTTGACACTGCTATCTTCGCCTTATGCTGTGTCTCCCTGTACTCCTGTTTACACTCTTCGGTCTTCTCAATGTCCCATTTCTTCTTAGCTAACCTCTTCCTTTGTACATGCTCCTGCACTTACTCATTCCATCACCAAGTCTCCTTATCTACTTTCCTTCCAGAGAGCACACCAAGTACTCTCCTACCTGTCTCTCTGATCACATTTGATGTGGTTGTCCAGTTATCTGGAAGCACTTCCTGACCACCCAAGGCCTGTTTCAACTCCTCATTGAAGACAATACGACACTCTTCCTTTTTCAGCTTCCACCATTTTGTCTTCTGCTCTGCCTTTGCCTTCGAGCGATTTTAGCGATTTTTATGGACGCAAGTGTATGTCCTGGTTTTAAAGCAGTCGCTGATGTCATCGACTGAGCCTCAATGCGCAAGGATTGATGCTTTGACAGTGTACCTTAGGTAAAGCTGCCGAATAGATGAGTCAGCGCTTTCACCTCGAGCCCGAGATTGAGCGAGTTGCAGGCCAAGGAATTGAGGTTTTTGCAGTCACGTGACCCCAATACCTTCATGCGCCATCTTGGATGGGAAGCGTTATCCAGAACACAGAGACACACACACACACACACACACACACACACACACGATTCATAAGCATGTCTTCAACAACAACCGATAATGACAGTGAAAGCAAAATATGCGAGAGTGTCGAAGGCAAAAGCAATGACACTATAATATTGTCGGACGTTGTCAATCATCTGACAGGTGAGCAGAGGGTGAGGTATCTGAGTAAAATAAAGCAGCTGGGAATTGCCAATCCATATCTAATGCCGCAGTAAATGTTTAGGAATGTGTTCGAATGCAACCATTCTTCCCTTCTTGCTTTCGCCTACTTGGATCTTTGTACATATCTTGTCCACGGCCCATCTCCATTTACTGGCAAAGAGTTAAAATCTTACAAATCAATGGAAGCTTACAAGTATTTAGTTGGCGGATTTATAAGCTGTATGCAACAATGGGAGCCAGGTACCGGGAAGAGAGACTACCACCTCATAACGGCTAAGGTGCGTGTTCTGTCCCCAAATAGAGCTACGCAAACAAGCGCTTATGCAATAATACATTACAATTATCACTGCTTATAATGGTTGTATCAATTCACATATTTTATTTATATCTATATAATAATATAATAATGTATATTTACCACATTACAAAGTGTTTGCTGCATATTCTACTGTATTCTGTAGGATTTTAGTCTTTCCTATTTACCACTGCGATCCACTTGTCTTTTCTCTTCGGGTCACAAGGAAAACGATAAAATGATAGTGCAGGCTTACTCCTCTGTCTTTTTCCACAGCCAACAGCGCAACATGATTAACCATACTCACTGGTTATTTTCTATCACTCCGGGGAAGTTAGTAACCGACAAACAACATCCAGTTGGGTCATGTTGAACAACTATTACTTATTTTAAAATGTTTAGCAATGTTGAATGAGTGAGCGCCGTCCAGATCATGCTGTCCAATATGGCATGTACACATAAGTCACATGACCCTGTGATGTCACACTCTCAACGAGGGCTTATTTTAAGGGGAGGGCCTATATTAAAATCATCTTGTAAAATCATGCTAGGTCTTATTTTGTGGTCAGGTCTTATTTTCAGGGAAACACGGTATTATATTATATTATATTATATTATATTATATTATATTATATTATATTGTGTTATACAGTCACCCCTCTACTTCCAAAATTAATCTGTTCTAGAGCCTTTTTCATAACTTGGACTTTTCGTAAGAAGAGGTTCATTTTACATGTAAAACGTGTGATTCGTTCCAAGGCTCCCAAGACTACCCCATAAACCCATTAAAAATGATAAAAGTACATCAATTGTGTTTGAAATATGTGTTAAAAGTAATAGGGGAAGTGGTGGTCTAGTGGATAGGGTGCAGGATCGCTGATCCTAAGGTTGGGGGTTCGAGTCCCCACAGGGTTGTCACTGACCCCCCAGTGCAGCTAACTGGGTTATCAAAGGCGGGCCATGTCTCTCACTGTCTATGGTGAGAGGCATGTAAAAGAACCATTGCTGACATTCGTAAAGAGTAGCTGCAAAGTTGTCAGCGTGTTTCTGTCCCTTGCTAAAAAGGGTTGTGACAGGAAGGGCATCCGACGTAAAAACCTCTGCCAAATCAAACATGCGAATCAGATGATTCGCTGTGGCAACTCCCAAGAAAGGAGAAAAAGCCGAAAGGAAGAGATGTGTTAAAAGTAAAAGAAAATTATTTATTAAACAATTTAAACATTTTATTAACATATTAAACCATTATTAAACATTTTTTATTCACGCACATACACACACAACTCTCTCTCTCTCGCTCTCTCTCGCTCTCTCTCTGTCTCTCTCTGTCTCACACACATACACAGACACACAAAACTCTCTCACGCTGGTGTGTTTTGCCGAATGCAGGCTCCGCCCACATGCAACTCGCAGCCGACAGACGAATTCTATTTAAATGTTTAAATGGATGGGATGTTATATTTAAAGCGGAATTACAGAGTACCTGTTTGAAAGATCAGGTCCTGGTTCAATATTTACTTGCTTCCTTGCGAGATTGGAGGTCTTGTCCCACAGAGCACTCCGTTTTCATGCTCCTTCTGCTTCAATATCGTGCTGAAATAATTGCCTCCGTCACTGTATTTTCGCTTTAAGGTCTCCTTCTACTTCAATATCGTCCCAATTGTAGAAGGGTTTCGGCAATAACGAAATATAACGCTGCATGATCAATCTCAAAATAAGCCAACAGTCCTGTTCAACTCTCCACATGTGTGACAAACAGGAAGTATGGGTACAGGAAGTATGGGTACAGTTCAGCTCCCTCCTGGCGAATGGGAGGTGAGTGGGGCAGCATGTTGGGAGACAGCTAATGAGAGAGCAACTCGTGCATTGTTTGAATTTTGAATGGCACGTTTGAATTTTTGAATGGCGCGTTTGGAGCTTTACATAAAAAGACGTTTTCATAAAAAGAGGATGGAAATTTAGGAAAATGTTTTTTGTAACCTGGATTTTTCGTCGTCAGAGGTTTTCGTAAGTCGAGGGCTGACTGTATTATATTATATTATATTATATTATATTATAATTATATTGCACTATGCCCATTACTGTATTTTGTTTGGAGGAAAAAATGAACAATTCTCTGGGTAATCAAAATGGCTGTAACTTCAAAGTTAAACATTCCACATTCTCAGAGCAAGACTGAGAGATAATATACAGTCAGTACACTAGGTTTATTTAATGAGGACCCCGCGGGCCTTGCCACTATCCACCGGGCTCCGGTCCTCCCTGAAGGCTGTGTAGCCGGCTGGTGTAATTGCCTCACCAGGTGTACTCTCCTTGAGCCATGTTTCACAGAATCACAGCATGGAGCAGTCCTGTAGTTCCCTCTGCGTTACAATCTGAGCATGAAGCTTGTCCATCTTGTTTCGCAGAGACTGAACATTTGCAAACAGTATGACCGGGAGGGCTAACCTTCCACTGCTAACCTTCCACTGCGAACCAAGCGTCGGAGTCATTGTTCGGCCCCTCCATGCCTGCCGCGTCTCCGCCTGGGGTTATTGTTATCCAGGGTGAGGCCAAGCATTGAGTTGCCGTAGCATATTAGCTCAGGATAGGAGTTGAGCATGCTTAGTTTTAAATGTCCAAAAGGACTTGCCCAGTCATAGATGAGCATAGTGCAAAACATGAACAACCAAAACAACAAAAGCAACACACACACACAGATAAGAGTCTGATCACAAGACTGGTACATTTTCGAATTCCCCAATTTCTAACTTGAATAAATATTTCCATATCCAAGTTTATTTGTGACTCAAAGTGTCAAAATTTTTACTGCAGGCCTGGGAGATGAAATTATATCAAAATATGTACATATGGTGAACACATTTTTTTAAAATTATTCCAATACTTGCTAGTGTACATCTTTTTCACACTTAATTCTTTGACAAGAGCATGGGTGCAAGTTTTCCGGCATATGCCGGAAATTCCATTTTTCCCAAGACTGAATTAACTATTTTTGTAATTCATAAAAATCCGTTGAAATTTTTCGGGGGGTGTTGGATAGAGGTGTTCGTCTGCTTGGATCGGCGCAATCTACCATGCATACTCAGTTACTGAAATTAGAGAAAGCAAAGAGAGTTGTAAAATGAATGAAAACTCGAATCCAGAAAAGAAAGAGAACTCTCCGCTCTGTTGGTGATTCACATAAGTGCAGGCTGAGTACTAAATAAGTATTCAATGGTGCCCTTGCTCACTTGAAAGACCGGAAGTCTAGACAATCCACGCTTCGTCCCAGGCACAAGCAAATGAACTTGCTTCAAGTGCCTACTTTCGGTGGAATGCCTCACATATTGTAAGCCGCTCATTGATTGGCTGTTTTAAGCTTAATGCAAAGTAATTCGGCTCAGCTTCATGTAAAGTGACTCGGATCAATGCAAATTTGCAGTGTGTTGTGTTTAAAATGGTGCAAACTTGAATGAAAGAAGAGGAATCCCACATGTCAGAAATAGATAAGGATGTTAAGAATAAGTTTAAGTGGGAATGGCTGGAAAAGATTGTGAAATTTGAGGTGAAAATTGACAATCAGACGCAGAACGTATTGGAACATTTGGCGAGTTTCATAAAGAAATCTGACATTGCCGGCAAGGTGTTGTGTGCTTATTGCAACAACCTGATCAATTATGGATCTCGCGGATGTATTGCACTTATGGCCGACAGACAAGCGCACTCAAAGGGAATTACTAAATATTTATTTCATTTAGATTACGTGAACTCCCATTGAAATGTAACTTAACAAAAGTAATCTGTATTGGTAAAATCATTGTGTGATAAACTTACTCGCATTATTGATAATAACAGTTTAATATGTATGGGTATTTTATTTTCATTTTATTATTTAATTGTTATATAATTTGCATCCAAACGTAAGTAATTCGTGTTCAGTTTGAACATTATGAGTAGTATCTCAACATTAATTAACTAGCAGGCAGGGACAGTTTAAAATGTTTCAGAAATTTATAGTGATTTACAGGAAATATTTGTGTATTTTTTCATCTTTCATTTATACAACACAAAATATAGCGCCATGGTTGACCTATTTCTCAATTCTGCATAAACAGTATATTATGTTACAAATGCATATATGTTTAGAAATAATTATACAGTGGTACCTCACCTTACGAAAGTCTCACCAAACGATAAATTCAGATTAAGAAAAGCATTTTCCTAAAATTTTTGTCTCAGGATACGAAACAAGTTCATGTTACGAAAGTGCCGTCTTAAAAATTCAAACGCGCTATTCAAACATTAAAACGTGCCATTCAAACATTCAAACAATGCACGAGCTTCTCTCCCATCAATGACGTTTTAACATCCAGCCCCGCTGGCCTCCCATTGGCTAACAACTGAGCTGTCGTTCGTGTCACCTTCACTCAAGCACCATCTTGGACAGGTCTACCTGACGCCATCTTGGACAGGGATGCCATCTTGACCTGATGCCATCTTGGATGCCATCTTGGACATCATTGCCTAGGAGGAATGATGCATCTACCTCCCATTGCCTATTATAGAGCTGAATCCACCATGATGCGTTTTGTGGAAAGGACAGAGTTACTGTTGTTTTATGATTTATTTCTTGACTCAGGCTTTTAACCTTCCATAAACATTTCTAAGATTATAACTGCTCAGAAGACATGGTCAATACGCGCACACACACACACACACACACACACACACACACGTGTATGATTTCCGGTGCGAGTGAGAAGAAGAAACAGGCTCGAGTGATATCACAAAGGAATATGGCCAAACCCGTCTGCCATCAGTACAATATTGAAGCAGAAGGAGGTCTTAAAGGTATGCTTTTATAATTTTAAAGGGTTTAGGGGGTCGTATTGGGAGCCTTGGAACGAATCATGCGTTTTACATGTAAAATGCGGTTCAATTTATGAAGAATGCAGGTTACGAAAAAAGCTCTGGAACGGATTAATTTCGTAAGGTGAGGTACCACTGTATTCCAATTAGTCTATGTTAGAAGATTTGACCAACTGTAGATAGCAAACAGGCTCCGCCCTGGAACTTTTTTCTACTTTTTTCAACTATTTGTTACTTGTCCCAAATTTTACTCAAGAAAAACATTTAATCCAAATCTGTGCATAACTGTTTGAGTAGTACTGCACACAAATGCATAAATAAACTAATAAACATGGGGGAAAACATTCTCACATGGCAAAGGTAACAATGTTTTCTTTTACATATAATAATCATATCCTGTACTATTTTCTCAGGAGAAAGGAGATTGTGCAAATACAGATGGAGTGTTTAATACAGGCGAGTCATTCAGTTTAATCACTTCATTGTGCCGATCACTGGGTCTGTTAATCACTATGTGTCTTCTGTATTTGTATACATATATAAAGATGTAAATGTTTGTTTGTTTGTTTTTTTATAGGGACATCAAAGGTACCTGAGAATCATAATCCGGATGAGAATGTCACCAAAGACAAAGGTGCACAACCCCAAGGGACAGGTACAGAATCAAATCTCAAAGCCACAGAACCACGGGAGGAAATATCTCAGAACCTTAATGATCTACAGGAGTCACAGGGGGAGAACAAAAAGCTTGAAGTGAAGGAGAAAAATAGTGAAGATGATAAATCTGGGGAGGAAGATGATGGTCAGTTGGACGAGACAAATACAGGACAGGAGCAGGAAAGACAGCCATGTGATACGAAAGATGAATCAACAGATAAGGAGGAATGGCAGAAAGAAAACAGTGAAGTCGATCAGAGATCAGAGGAACAAGACAAGGAAGACGAGATGCGAAAAGAGGTTTTTGATTCTTCTGCCGAACAACAGACGAATGAATCGACTGTCCACCAGCTTTAAAAAGCTAAAACTTTAAAATCACTGGAAAAGTCGTGCGACAGGTTCAAAAAGACAAACCTGACACACTGACTGAGACCCAGTGGGTTGTGCAGTGTGTGTGATGCATCTGAAAGAAATCGATCATACCTTCTTTCACTGTATTTATATTCCACTGCAGGATAAATGATGAATGATGTAATAATTATTAATGATGATGTGTGATTACCTTCGTGCCTGTCCTGAGTGTATTTGTGTCTATATCTAGAACTGAGTCTTTTGGTCGGGATTTTCAATTCTGTTTGGAAGTCCTGCGTTGTTCTTAGAGCAAACTCCTTCATCTACTTCTTCTCCAGCTTTAACCAAAGTGATATTAATTATAATTCACTGGGATTATAGTGAACCATGACCGAGTGACAAATTAAAATACATTGCTCACTGGACAAGAGCGTAGTGGCGTAGTGGTTAGCACGGCCACCTCACAGCAAGAAGGCTTGTGTTCGATTCTCAGCTCAGGCGTTTCTGTGTGAAGTTTGCATGTTCTCCCCGTGCTTGTGTGGGTTTCCTCAGGGTACTTCCGTTTCCTCCCACAGTCTGAAAACATGCACAGTCCGTTAATTGGCCGTTCCAAATTACCCCGAGGTGTGAATAGTTGTGTGAGTGTTGGCCCTGTGATGGCATGGCGGACTGTCCAGGGTGTACCCTGCCCTCACCTAGAGTCCGCTGAAATGGGCGCCAGCCTCCCCGTGACCCTAATTAGGATTAAGCAGTTACAGAAAAGGAACAATGAACAACAGTTCAGAAAATGAATGAATGTTTATTGGACATTGTTATGTCAACATTTCTTATTAACTCTTAGTCAACTCGTTATTAACAAGCTGGGGTTTCCGTTTTTTTTTTTTAATGACTGTTTATATTATTTGTAGTACTCACCACATATGTGTATATTATTTTAATCATTAAATAAATATGAACACCAAATTTTTGGCATTGTGATAAATTTTTAACTAAATAATTTGTAACATTCACACTAAAATAAAAACAAATGGATATAAGTAATCATACATACTGAAATATTGTAAATTAAAGAATAAATAATTTAACGTCTCAATAGATATTAATGTGTTAAAATGTTGTGCTATTTAAATTTAGATTTAGATTTCGATGTCCAGCACTGAAGTGCACAGTGTTTCAATTCAGTTTTATTTCTTCAGCACTTTTTATCATTGATATCGTCACAAAGCAGCTTTTCATACTAAACCAATTTTGGTAAAGAATTCTAACTTCTGACTGGAAATGTTTCTCTGTAAGCCCAACACATCCCTAATAATGATGGTGGAAGGACATCCACCAGTTGACATGAGGAAGAAACTTTGAAATGAACCGGATTCAAAAGGCAACCATTTATAAAGAAACATAAAAACCATGGAGAAGAAACTTCACTACAGCTTAACACGACGTCTCGTTAGTTTTTATTAAATCATTTCAGTAAAAGAGTTGCTGTCACCAGCAGTGATAAAAGGTCACCTTCACAGTTTCTGAGTGGATATTTAGGTCCACGTGGCTCATCAGCAGCAAGAGCGAGGGGCTTCTAAGATGAGAACTCCAACTAGTCGTACCACATCAGGACGAACCACGGAATTCATGGAACGGAAAGGTCAGGATCACTGGTATGTCTGAAGTAGCATGTGTACCTCAACAAATAATACTCCAAATACAGTGCAGATAAGCATAAAAGCTCAACATCACTGCAGGTTTCCAACCCTGCTTCAGGACACCACCCCACCTCACCCTGCTTTTACTAAATAAACATCACACATAAAATACTATTAGTCACATGCTTACAGCCATCAAGCTTTCGACTTTATTTCACTCTGATGACGACTGCTGGATGTCTTTGGTATTACACACTGATATGTGCTAGTGAGAGGGTTAAGACATAACAAAGAATGTCGGAAATGAATTGAAAGAATAGGTTTTTGCCTCAGTTTATACTTCAGATGTTTAAGTAAGTGTTTTCTCTCTCTCTCTCTCTCTCTCTCTCTCTCTCTCTCTCTCTCTCTCTCTCTCTCTCTTCCTCTCTGTGTGTGTGCTAGACAATTATTCTTAATTATTTGAAAAATTATTTTAATTTAGGAAGTCTGCAGAAAGACTATGACTAAATGTTTATTTAGAATTTTTTTCTGTGTATTTATGCATGTATATTTTTTGTATGAGACAGTTTTTACGTACTTCCATTTTCTCAGTGGAAATTTGCTAAAATTTGTTTGACAGTTAGCATTTGCCAGTTTGAAAAGATCCCCAGTGCAGCTAACTGGGTTATCAATGGTTGAAAGTATCTCTTACTGTCTATGGTGCTTAAAGAAGCGATTATTGGGCCGCCATCAATGTTTTCTGCGCTGCGGTGTCCTGGTGGTTTGTCCAGGATGTACTCTGCCCTCATTCAGAGTCGGTTAAGATCCCTATGTCCCAAAAGAAGCCATTTAGAAAATGAGTAAATTAATTAATTTTTTTTTTTGCTGTTGTACTTCTCATATAAGCCAAGTTCATGGCAATAATAACTGCATGCAAATAATAAATTAATAAATGAACTCAGGCACTTTTTCTGTATTGTTTAAATTCACAATTGTTTTCCTTTAAAGCAGGTTAATTTGAAGCTGAATGTCAACTTAAGTCAGGATCTTGGATCATGGCTTCTTTACAAGAAACAATAATAAAGACTCCAGCTCTCGGGAGACCTTTTCAGCTGGGAATGCTGTACAACTGTCGAAATGACGGAATAGTACCAGGTATAACAATTTTTTTACTCTTGTGATTCAGCTTGGTTTACTGAATGTGGTCCAGATGAACATGCAAACTCCTCACAAAAACAAGACTTGAATCCTTAGTGCAAGGCAGAAATGCTCACCATAACATCACCACATTGCCTGGATATAATATTCTAAATATTTTAGAACTGACAACTAATATAAAAGTTAGGCATAATGTGTGCCTAAGTGTGTCCCTTGCTAAAAAGGGTTGTGACAGGAAGGGCATCCGACGTAAAAACCTCTGCCAAATCAAACGTGCGAATCAGATGATTCGCTGTGGCGACTCCCGAGTAAAAGGGGAAAAGCCGAAAGGAAGACAGAGAGACAAATATATATAGATATGGTGTGTATATATATATATATATATATATATATATATATATATATATATATATATATATATATATAAAATGCAGCCGTGAGGGGGGGCACAAACCAGTGTCTCTCCCTCACGCCGGTCCCAAGCCTGGATAAATGCAGAGGGTTGCGTCAGGAAGGGCATTCGGAATAAAACAAATGCCAAATAAATTATGCGAATCACAAGAAAGAATGACATACCGGATCGGTCGAGGCCCGGGTTAACAACGACCGCCATCAGTGCTGTTAACCAACAGGGTGCTGGTGGAAATTGGACTCTTGTTGGTCAAAGACGTCGAAGAAGGAGAGGCGGGAGGTGTGTCCGTAGGCAGAGAGAGAAGAGGAAAGGCATGAGTATAGGACTGAAAGTAGGGACTTTGAATGTTGGAACTATGGCAGGAAAAGGTAGAGAGCTGGCTGACATGATGCAGAGGAGGAAGGTGGACATACTGTGTGTTCAGGAGACCAGATGGAAAGGCAGCAAGGCTAGAAGTTTAGGAGCAGGGTTTAAGCTGTTTTTTCATGGTGTGGATGGGAAGAGAAATAGAGTCGGAGTCATCTTGAAGGAGGAGTTTGTCAGGAATGTTCTAGAAGTGAAAAGAGTGTCAGACAGAGTGATGAGTCTCAAATTAGAAATTGAAGGCATAATGTTCAATGTTGTTAGTGCTTCTGCCCCACAGGCAGGATGTGAGCGAGAAGAGAAGGAGAGATTCTGTAGTGAGTTAGATGAAGTGATGCAGAGTAACCCCAGAAGTGAAAGAGTGGTCATTGGGGCAGACTTCAATGGACATGTTGGTGCAGGAAACAGAGGGGATAAGGAAGTGATGGGATAGGTATAGTATCCAGCACAGGAACGCAGAAGGACAGATGTTGGTAGATTTTGCAAAAAGGATGGAAATGGCTGTGGTGAATACTTTCTTCCAGAAGAGAGAGGAGCATAGAGTGACTTATAAAAGTGGAGGCATTAGCACACAGGTAGATCTTGTGCAGGCGATGTCATTTGAAGGAAGTCAGTGACTGCAAAGTAGTAGCAGGTGAGAGTGTTGCCAAACAGCATAGGATGGTGGTGTGCAGGATGATGCTGATGGTGAGGAAGGTGAAGAAGGAAAAGGTAGAGCAGAAGGCAAAGTGGTGGAAGCTGAAAAAGGAAGAGTGTCGGTTGTCTTCAAGGAGGAGTTGAAACAGGCTTTGGGCGGTCAGGAAGTGCTTCCAGATGACTGGAGTGTGTACAAAGGAAGAGGTTAGCTAAGAAGAAGTGGGTCATTGAGAGAACCGAAGAGAGTAATCAGGAGTACAGGAGACACAGTGTAAGGCAAAGGTAGCGGTGTCAAAGGCCAAACAGAGCGCGTATGATGACTTGTATGCTCGGTTTGAAAGTAAAGAGGGAGAAAATGATTCATACAGGTTGGCACAGCAGAGAAATAGAGATGGGAAGGACGTGCAGCAAGTTAGATTGATAAAGGACAGAGAGGGAAATGTATTGAATGATGACAGAAGTGTGCTGTGAAGATGGAAAGAGTACTTTGAAGAGCTGATGAATGAGGAAAATGAGAGAGAAAAAGGAGTAGAAGAGGTGACTGTTGAGGACCAGGAAGTAGCAAAGATTAGTAAGGGTGAAGTGAGGAGGGCATTGAAGAGGATGAAGAATGGAAAGGCAGTTGGTCCTGATGACATACCGGTGGAGGTATGGAAGTGTCTAGGAGAGGTAGCAGTACATTTTCTGACAAAGAACATTCAACAAGGTCTTAGAGAGTGAGAGGATGCCGGAGGAATGGAGGAGAAGTGTGCTGGTGCCCATTTTTAAGAACAAGGGAGACGTGCAGATTTGTGGCAACTACAGAGGGATAAAGTGGATGAGCCATACGATGAAGTTATGGGAAAGAATAGTGGAAGCTAGACTAAGGGCAGAGGTCAGCATTTGTGAACAACAGTTTGGTTTCATGCCAAGAAAGAGCACCACAGATGCAGTGTTTGCCTTGAGGATGTTCATGGAGAAGTACAGAGAAGGTCAGACGGAGCTGCATTGTGCCTTTGTGGATCTGGAGAAAGCATATGACAGGGTGCCGAGAGAGGACCTGTGATATTGCATGAGGATGTCTGGAGTGGCAGAGAAGTATGTTAGAGTTGTGCAGGACATATGTGAGAGATGTGAGACAGTAGTGAGGTGTGCTGTCGGTGTGACAGAAAAGTTCAAGGTGGAGGTGGAACTGCATAAAGGGTCAGCTCTCAGCCCCTTCTTGTTTGCTATGGTGATGGACAGGCTGACAGACGAGCTTAGACAAGATTCCCCATGGACTATGATGTTTGCTGATGACATTGTGATCTGTAGTGAGAGCAGAGAACAAGTGGAGGAAAATCTGGAGAGGTGGAGGTATGCCCTGGAAAGGAGGGGTATGAATTTTAGCCTCAGTAAGATAGAATACATGTGCATGAATGACAAGGACCCAAGAGGAACGGTGAGGTTACAGAGAGCAGAGATAAGGAAGGTGGAGGATTTTAAGTACTTAGGCTCAACAATCCAGAGCAATGGAGAGTATGGAAAAGAGGTGAAGAAGCATGTGCAGGCTGGTTGGAATCGTTGGAGAAAAGTGTCCGGTGTGATGTGTGATAGCAGGGTATCGGCAAGAATGACAGGAAAAGTGTACAAGACGGTGTTGAAGCCAACGATGTTGTATGGTTTAGAAACAGTGGCCCTGGGGAAAAGACAGGAGGCAGAGCTGAAGGTAGCAGAGATGAAAATGTTGAGGTTCTCTTTGGCAGTAACGAGGATGGATCGGATTAGGAATGAGCACATCAGAGGGACAGCACGTGCAAGATGTTTTGGAGACAAAGTCAGAGAGGCTAGATTGAGATGGTTCGGACATGTACAGAGGAGGGATAGTGAGTATATTGGTAATAGGATGCTGAGGCTGGAACTACCAGGCAGAAGGACTAGAGGAAGACCAAAGAGATGATTCATGGATGTGGTGAAGGAGGACATGAAGGTCGTTGGTGTAAGAGAAGAAGATGCAAAGGATAGGGTGAGATGGAGGCAGATGATTCGCTGTGGCGACCCCTGAAGGGAAAAGCCGAAAGGAAAAGAAGATATATATATATATATATATATATATATATATATGTACAGGCGGCCCCCTTCTTACAAAAACAGCTGATTTTTGCATAAACTATTCAAACAAGTATTCAACTATCACTTACTCACGTGAAATCGACTTAAACTCACTAAAAACATCTTTTTTCCCTCATTTTTCTGGCGAGTGCCCTCATAAAACTCGATAAAAACAGTCGCAAAACTTACTGGTTTTCGTTGCAATTATTCACAGAGTTCGGTACAAGGCACACCGTAATCCAAACACCAGAAGAACGGTCGTGAAGTAGTCTCTCCATTTTGGATACTGTTTTGACATTAAAATGCTGTTTCAGTTAATAAAATAAAGGTTATGAAGATGATGTTCTCGTAAACAATGCAGGCTAGTTGCTGAGGAAGATCTGAAATGAGCACACTGATTGGTCATCTCAGGCTTGCACATGCGCAGTGCCCGTCACACGTTAACTTGCGGTTTACTTCCTGCTTCTGGTTTACTGTATGTGGAATTTATTTCCAACTTTCTCTTCAATAACAGTCTTTAAGTTTATTCATAATATTGTGAATACTCATAATTTCTGGAAAAGGAAAGTGAAATTTCATCTTTGATGTCTAGCAGCATTCGTATAGATGTTATATTCGACGCGAGAATTGGGCTTTGAAGATGCCAGAATGCTTGGTGTTCTTGAAGATTATTTTGCCGGTGAATATTTTTCTCTGCATGCAAAATTTGATTGTGGAATTTTTTTGATCATTTGATTTGTGTGTAATCTTGTCTGGACTGGACATGCTGGATCATGGGTTTTTTAGTTTTGTATGAAAATTGGTCAAGTCCTGAAAAATACTTAAATGTTTCATTTCTTTTTCAGATGAACAAACTGATGATAATGATGATGATGATAATGCCAGCTGTGTTGTTGAAGATTTAAACTTCTTTAAGACTATCTCTCAGGCGTTCAAACTTAGACACCCATATATCTCTGTTAGCTATGTCAGCCAGCTGCAGCTCAAGATCAGGTTGACTTACACCTGCAAATGCAGACACATTTAACAGGGATGGGTCGATGGTCAGGGGAGCGACGGGGAAGGATAATGTGGCTTTTTCCTCTCTGAACTCTTGAATCATTTCCCAAACGATGCTTGCATTGTAGTGATTGCAGACTGCAAATACTCTGAATGTATCACCTTGTTAGCTCGTTTGAACTCCCTTAAGGACGGGAAGTGAGACAGTGTTCCTCTCTCTAAATCTCTCGCAAACACTGTCAGCTTGTGCTCAAACGCCAACACCTCTTCCAGCATGTGTAGCGCTGTGCCTCCTCTCCCCTGAAGAGTTGTATTCAGCGCATTCAGGTTCGCTGTCATGTCCACCATGAAATACAGCTTTTCCAGCCACTCTTGCCGTTCCAGCTCAGGAAAGGTGAGTCCTTTGCTGGTCATGAAAGTCTTCACCTCTCCCAGACATGCAGCAATCGAATTTTGCATGCAGAGAAAAATACCAATACTCATACAATACTCATATTAGGTTTCTAAAGTACAAAATACTGAGCATATCGGATTTTCTTTGATTGAATTGCAATGGAATCATGTCTTTCTTAATATTCCAGCAGACCTGAGGTATCTCACTCACACACACACACAGACACACACACACACACACACACACACACACACACACACACACACACACACACACACACACACACTAAGCAGTGGGTAACTGCTCGCTTGTGCATCTATCGCACCATTTGCACTCATTTGCCCCACTCACTTCATATACTGTACTGTATTTTCTTCCATTCAAATTGCACTTGTTCATCTGGATGCTGCTCATTTAACTGTTTGCACACTGTGTGTGTGTGTGTGTGTGTATGTGACAAAGACAGACAGAGAGAGAGAGAGAGAGAGAGAGAGAGAGAGAGAGAGAGAGAGAGAGAGAGAGATAATCTTCTTCAAAGCCTGAATTCCAGTGTGGAATTTAACATCTATACTAATTCTGCTAGACATCACAGATGACATTTCACTCTCCTTTT
The DNA here is from genome assembly GCA_024760905.1 of Plotosus lineatus. Taxonomy (NCBI): domain Eukaryota; kingdom Metazoa; phylum Chordata; class Actinopteri; order Siluriformes; family Plotosidae; genus Plotosus; species Plotosus lineatus. The sequence goes on from CM045740.1 coordinate 43,131,519, forward strand.
CCAGAAATTATGTGTACATATTCACAATCTTATAAATAAACTTACTTACTGTTATCGAAGAGAAAGTCAGAGATAAATTCCACATGTGATATACTTGAGTCAGGAAGTGAACCAGAAGTTAACGTATGACGGGCACTGAGCATGTGCAAGCCCGAGTTCACCAATCAGGGTGCTCGTTTCAGATCTTCCTTAGCAACTAGCCTGCATTGTTTACATGCATATCGTCTTTATAACCTTTATTTTATTCACTGAAACGGCATTTTGATATTAAAACAGTATCCAAAAAGGAGAGACGACTTCATGACCGTTCTTATGGTGTATTCTTCTTATGGTGTGTCTTGTACCGAACTCAGTGAATAATTGCAAAGAAAACCGGTAAGTTTTTTACAGTTTTTATCCAGTTTTATGAGGGTACTCGTCAGAAAATGGAAATAAAAGACATTTTTAGTGAGTTTTAGTCGATTTCACTTCAGAAAGTGATCGTTGAATACTTGTTTTAATGGTTCATGCAAAAATCTGAATTTCGATAAAAAATTACCATTTTTACTTTTTTGGCCATTTTCTTGAAAGTAGTTTGTGTGTCAAGCGCCTACATTCGGTGGAGCGCCTCACGTATGTAATAGCAAAACAAAGGTGATTGGTAGGAATTGATGAGGTTTAAATTGGGGAGAAAAGTCGGTTGTGGGCGGCAGGGGGTGTGTCTTGTAAATGTGCTTCTGTCATCTAATCCATATGAACAATATTATGACGTTGATCAGTAAAAGATGGCTGGTTGAATATGCTACTTTTTATTTTAGTTTAATGTTACTTTACTATTGTATTTTAATTCACAGAAATATTTTAAAAAATGGACCCGACAGCAAACAGGAACAAGTACGCGATACTTTATGACATTTAAAAAATTAAGCATTCACCATTTATAATGAATATGAACAGAAACAAACTAAATGTAGTGTACTATTATCATGCATCACATTTCATGGGACAAAAAGAAAGTGGACAAAATAAATAGGAAATGTAAGTTGTCAATTTATTTAAATTTTCCACTCACTCTGTCCTTTATCGTTGTCTTTGGGACGCTGTGAAGGCACGATACACACTGAACAGCTTATCAGTCTATCTTAGGACCAACACACACACACACACACACACACACACACACACACACACACACACACACACACACACACACACACACACACACACACACACACATACATCGGGGTGCTCAAGAGTAAACAAAGTTCATTTCTTTGGACTATTGAAGAAAACAGGAGCAGCCGGAGAAAATCCACGCAATCACAGAAAGAACATGCAAACCCCACACAGAAACGTCCTCACCCAGCCCAGGCCTCAAACACAGGACCTTCTTGTTTTAAGGGTAACGTGTCTCCCTCTACACCACACAATAACCGAAAATATAAGTCTTCTATGTAAAAATAACCTTCAATTTCCTGTGGCTTGAATTTTAACGTGTATGTTTTCATCATCAGGAGCAGTGGTGGTCTAGTGGTTAGGGCGCAGGATCGCTGATCCTAAGGTTGGGGGTTCGAGTCCCCACAGGGTTGCCACTGTCCCCCCAGTGCAGCTAACTGGGTTATCAAAGGCGGGCCATGTCTCTCAGTGTCTATTGTGAGAGGCACGTAAAAGAACAATTGCTGACTTTCGTAAAGAGTAGCTGCAAAGCCGTTGGCGTGTTTCTGTCCCTTGCTAAAAGGGTTGTGACAGGAAGGGCATCCGACGTAAAAAAAAAAAACCTATGCCAAATCAAATGTGCGAATCAGATGGTTCGCTGTGGTGACTCCCAAGAAAGGGAAAAAGCCGAAAGAGAAGATGTTTTCATCATCAGGAGGTTTTTGCTTCCATGTTTTACAGTTGCAGTTTGATAAAATCCATTAGATAGTTTGCATTATCTTTTGTGAAAAGGTCGGCATTTATACTTTACTCTCGATCGAAAGTATGAAATTGCTAGAATATGAAGTAGAAGCATAATTTATAAGAAGGCAAGTGATCAGGACCAATAACAGTTGACAGGTGCAAAAATAAAAAAATATATACTAGTATAGTAGTGAACTTTTGAATAAAATAAAACTAGGCACATCTGCACAGTTTTGTTACATCACAGTTCCCAACATCAGACAGGCATCTACTTGTTGTCTGAATCCATGGTACATATCGAGGGTTAAAACCAGAATGAGCAATGTCTAAACTTGAACAATGTGGACGTAGGCGGTTCTCGTTTAAGCCCTCGATATAACGGTGCATAAAGTGCACAATACAGCAAGAACTTTGATGTCAGTGTTGGCTGTACAGTGGTGCTCTCTGTGCAGTGGTTTATTACTGCATTTCTTTCAATTCAATGAATAAGGCTGTGATGACAAGTGTGTGTCAAGCTGTTTATAGGGTTGAGTTTAAGTCCATTTTAATGACCGCCTTTAAAAAATTATAATAAAATATAGATATATAATGTTTTACTGTTCGATTGGGCCTGAAATATTTCCGGGTCCTGAAATTAAGTGTCTGAAATAATTATTTATAATATTACTCTAAATATTCAATCCATTCATGCAGTTCAAAGCAGCATTACTGTTTTTGTGGATAATTGTATAGTTTTTACTGAAATATAATAGTGTAGATTTATTCTCTTTTCAGTATTTTTCCATAAACCAGTTAAATGCTTTGAAGATGTTGATGAAAATACAAAAAGCCATTGTAAGCAGTTTACAAAGAAACTTCAAGGCAAAAGATGTATGAAGATGATGTCAGAGGAAAAATGTGAAGCTGTTCTGTTCTACCGGCTCGTTGTTTCACGGGCTGGGACTGATATTCAAGCTGCACTGCAAAAGCTCAACACTGATGATCCAGGTATAATATATTTAATCTATCATAGGTCCCAGGTATGATCAGTTCTGTCCTCTGATTGGCTAATCTTCTACTAAGATATTAGTTCATAGATGGAGGCTTTGATGTCATTATCGAAAACAAATGGAATTTGATGAAATGGTCTCTCGTACTAAACTGTTTCATAATAAAATCTTTTTTTTTTTTTCCGAACTAGGCAGAACCGAAAGTGATGGAATACCAACTTTTGCTTGTTCCCCGAAAAAACTGGAAGTGCTGAAAAGTGCATTCTTTTGAATCAAGATTAATTTCATGTGAAGAGACAAATTATAGAATTAAAGTTTTGAATAGTAATTATCTCTCAACTTTTTCAGTGTTTAAGAATTAGACTACAGATTTTTGGCTCGCCAGCTTGTTCGGTGCAACTCAATCACCATGAAAAGCAACAAAATATGAAAGTAAATTAAAGTCTGAAAGTTTGCTGAATTTGAACTGCAAATTTGTAGGGCTTCCAAAGCGATTGACTTCCAGCTAACCAGCTCCATGCTAACTCTCTCCACAAAACATAAAATATGGAATGAGAGTATTTGAACATTTATTTTTATTATTCTCAGAATTTTTTTTACCCCAAATGTGAAATTTATTAGATTACTGAACAGCAGACATTCAGTTACCCAGCGAGTTAACTAGTTATTTCTCCTGTAAAGTATGTTATGGTTTATAGTAAGAAGGTGAATAGCATGGATAGATAGGTGGACAGGTGGCCTAGCGAGCTGTAATCCACCCTCGCCGTGAGTTGGCTGAAGTGAAGGGCTTAGAAAATAAATGTGTGGTTTCCGAGTGACGCATTGACAAGGTGCTCACTTCCATGTCAATCACAGCAATCACCAGTCAATCATGGGAATCTGTGATCTCATTCGTACGAAGGGGAGGATTATGCTTTCTCTCCGATTGTGCTGGACCCACCTTCATGTGTGTGGCGCTTCAAAAAGAAGCAGGTGACGAGCATCGCAGGTCACAGAGGGGGCGTGTGTATGCTTTCACCCCTCCCTGGTCGGTGGTGGTCATGATGAGTGGGAATTGGATATGACTACATTAGGTAGAAAATGAGGGAAAATCCAAAAAAAAAGGAAAATGAATTTGTGTGTGTGTGTGTGTGTGTGTGTGTGTGTGTGTGTGTGTGTGTGTGTGTGTGTGTGTGTGTGTGTGTGTGTGTGTTTATATATAGAGGTTCTCTTTGGGAGTAACGAGGATGGATAGGATCAGGAATGAGTACATCAGAGGGACAGCCCATGTAAGAGGTTTTGGAGACAAAGTCAGAGAGGTGAGATTGAGATGGTTTGGACATGTACAGAGGAGGGATAG
>CM045740.1:43140724-43238224 GCA_024760905.1 Plotosus lineatus
AAGAAATAATACACTTACAGTCGACTGTCTATTTCATGAAGATCTGGGATTACTGCGGGGCCAAAAAAATAAGGAATCACTGTCCAGAATTATCAACTACATAAAATCTCAGGTATGTTTCTGTTTGTTCAATAAAATAAGTGATTGCTGCAGTGTTGGATGAATAATAAAACACTCCACACAGCTTTCACTTCAAAATGTATAAAAGCATTGCTCACTCACTCACTCACTCATTTCCTGAACCACCTAGGCCAACCAATTTCACAGGGAGGCTGGGGACTATCTCAGCCAACACTGTGTGAAGGCAGGGTACTCCCTGAACTGCTCATCAGACCATTGCAAGGCCAACACACTCACATCGAGGAGCAATTTATAAGTTAGCCTATTGTGCAGGTCTTTGGGAGAAAAAGAAAACATTCAAATTCCGTACATCAACAGCCCAGTTAGGGAATCAAATCCAGGACTTTCCTGCTGCAAGGCAGATGTACTAACCAACCACTACGCCACCATGGTGCCCCATTATTATTTATTTATTTTCTTTTAATTTATTTGAGTATTTCCTGTATTATGTCTTATGCTGTAGAAGCGTCTGTTCATGGTTTCAAAAAAAAAAAAAAAATCCATATCGTATGATATTCCACGTGTTCGAGCCACGCCCCTCTCCAACACACATTTCAACGCGCAACTCTTTTCTGAGAGACCTCTTCTTTCTTCTTTTCTTTTCGGCTTTTTCCCGTTCCATAACACTAAAATAAAAAACTCGGAAAAGTTAAAAAGTTTCGCAACAGAAAATATAACAAAATGTACTGTGTTCAATCATTTTTTCACTTAATTTGCGGACCTATGGTATGAGTTATGGTACCGTTAACTTCTGTTCAAAAAACATCAAGACCATTTACATTATTTGTAATGGGAAAAAGCAGATTTGGAATTCGAACAAATTGGAATTCGAACAGCCTTCTGGAATGGATTAAGTTCGAGAACCAAGGATCTCCCTGGTGGGGATCTGACACAACATTTTGTTTGATATTAAACTATCGGCATTTTTCAGGATATTTCTTCAACATGATCCTAGGTGATGATGAATGAATGAAATGTCCATAAATTTTGAAAACATATTACACACAAACAATCTCACAAAGTGGCAGAGGTGAAAACATCAGCTTTAAAAATCTAAATAAAGAATTTGGACTAAATTTCTCGAGTTGTACAGTGTATATATATATATATGCATACTCTGTAGGTAAAGTTACCTTGAAAACTTACATAATACATCTGGGCCCTGCAGTAGACAAGCCAGATGTTCATGGTGTTCCCTGCCTTTACCCAGAGTCAACTGGAATAGGCTCCAGCCTTGGGATCCTAATCAGGATAAAGCAGTTGATAAAATGATATACCTGACCAACTTCATACTGCAGCAGCTCATGGTATTACACTTATCCTGGGTTTACACTGGAGCACAATATATGCGATCTCCATGATTAAAAAAGTGCAGAACTTCATGGTTTATGATCACACTTAGCACACGATCGGGGATAAAAAGGAGACAGCTCACAGTGTGGAGCTGAAACTTGAAGGAATCGCGTTTCCCAGTTTATCAAGATCCTCTACAATGGTGCGTCAAGGACTGTTGTGCTCTGTCAAGGTCTGTTAAGCTCTAATGTGCTCTTCATGTTCTGTCATCAGTGGTGTCAAATCATAATACATCGTCATAAATGTGGCAACATTTTTGACTGTCAAAAATTTGCCACTTTCGGCATGATCATGCTTAAACCACAAAGTTCCCTAAAGATCATCACAATTTGATCCCGTGACCCCCCCCCCCCCCCCCCACACACACACACACACGCACTCATCATGATTGGAAGTGTAAATCTGGTGTAACCACCAGCAGAAGTGAAATGTAACTCAGGTTTAACTATTTGTTGCTCCCCTTTACAGGCTTGTACATTAAAGTCTGATTCCAATTTAACAGGACAAATCACAACAGAAGGGAGTGAAGATTCAAGAAACAGGTGTCAATCCTGGTGAGCGTGATGAGTTCAATGGGAAGAATCAACAACTGAAAGTGAAAAACTCACAGACACAAACAGAGCATATAAAATGTAAAGAAGATAAAAATGGACCAAAATTCCGGGATGCTTCCTCTAAATTGTTAAAAGAAATTCAGAGGTTATTGTCTGAGAAAGATGACATGCTGGAACAACAGGAAACTGAGTTAGAAGAACTAAACAAAGAACTTGAAGAGAGAAAAAAAATTCTAACTGAAAGAGAGACTCGGTTAATGGAAAAAGAAAAGTTGTTTTCTGATATTCTGGAAAATGAACAGACTGAATTCAAAGCACTGGAGACTGAATTAAAAAAAAAAAGTAAGAAACTAGAAAAGACTGAGAGACAGCTGGAAAAGAAAAACTCACAACTGGAAGAAGTGAACAAACTGCTGTGTGAGAAAGAGACAGAACTGAAGAAAAAAGATAAAGAAATGGAGACCAGTAAAAGTCGCCTGGAGACACTGGGACAGGATCTGCAGGACACGAAGAGACAACTGAAAGAGACGATGATGGTTCTGGAACAACAGAAAACTGAGTTCACAGAAAAAAGCAAACATCTTGAAGAGAAAGAGAATCTTCTAACAGAGAGAGAGATGCAGCTAAAGGAACGAGACACACCGCTTCAGGAGAAAGACAGACAGAGGAAGGACATACTGTTTGAAAAGGTAATACTGTAATAATAATAATAATAATAATAATAATAATAATAACATCAACAACAAAAACAACACACATATGGGTCTGATCATGAAACTGGGACATTTTCCAACTCCCTAATTTCTAACTTGAATAAATATTTCCATGTCCAAGTTTATTTGCAACTCAAAGTGTCAAAATCTTTAGTGCATGCCTGGGAGATAAAATTATATCAAAATATGTACATATGGTTTTTACTCACACTTAATTCTTTGAGAAGAGAAAGACGATGTTATTTTCATGTCCCGCTGAGCCTCTGCTAAGGTCTCTACAGGTCCAATAAGCCCATGAACCGGAGCACAGATACATGCACAATGAACCACGGAATCTGCATGTGTGCGGAAAAATTGGCAAATAATCACCAGACTTAAAACGAGATTGATGATATATGTAACTTTTCCTATCCATGTTATACAGTTTATCTTGTGCTCACATGATCACTGATGTATCAGAGTTTATTGCCTTTTAATAATAAAGAAAAGTTGAACATGTTAAACACCATCCATCAGCACGGTGTCACTAATTACACAATTATTATCTAAAGCTGTTATTGAATAGAAGGCTGTTCATCCGTCCATGTTACTGACTTTCTGGTTCATTCCATTGATAATTTGATGCTGCTGCTTCTCCAGGGAATATTATCCTGCATCTACCAGGATTTAATGCTTGTTGGCCTCATACATTAAAAAGTGAGAACTTTTTTTTTATTCTGTAGAATGTCAGTGTCACACATTGCATTACCAGATTCATGATCAGATATATGACAGAACTGATGAACTTCAAAATCCTGACTGCAAATTTCATCACAACTCGTCATAGTTTATAATAATAATAATAATAATAATGATAATAATAATAATAATAATAATAATAATAATAATAATAATAATAATAATAATAATAATAAATGTCTCCCCCTAGTGTAAGGCTGATGAAATTTTGATCAAACATTTTGTGTGTTCATTGACCTTCACTAATTTTTTTATATTATTACATGCACGAGTTTCCTCCGAAATTTCAATAATTTGTGACTTGTCCCACAGTTTCATCATTTCATCAACATTTCATCCAAATCCGTGCTTAACTTTTTGAGCTGTATTGCAAACAAGCAAATAAATAAACTAATAAAAACGGGTGAAAATATTCTCACCTGACAAAGGTAACAATGTTTTTCTTTTACATATATAATAATCATATCCTGTACTATTTTCTCAGGTGAAAGAAGGAGATGGTGCAAATACAGATGGAGTGTTTAATACAGGCGAGTAATTCAGTTTAATTACTTCACTGGGTCAATTATTGGGTCTGTTAATCACTATGTGTCTTATGTATTTCTATATGTACTGTATATGCATATGTAAATGTTTGTTTTTCTACAGGGACATCAAAGGTACCTGAGAATCATAATCAGGATGATCACCAAATCCAAGTCGACATGTACAGAATCAAATATCAAAGTCAGAGAACCACAAGCAGAAATATCTCAGAACCCTAATGATCTACAGGACTCAAAAGAACCTGAAATAAAGAAAACAGAAGGAAATACTGTAGAGAAGAAGAAAGATAGAAATGAAAAAAAAAAGTGCATCAGGAGGTTCAAGACACACCAGGGAAAGAGAAAGAATCAGGTCCGAAAAAACATCCGACCCATAATAAAAATAAAGAAAATGTGGGAGGAGATCCTTTAGAAAATAAACAAAAGGAACAGGAGAAGGAAAATGGGGTGGAAGATGAATCTGAGAAACCAGAACAAAAAAAGCATTTATCAGTTTATCTCAGGAGGAAGACAGTGGGCAGAGAGACAAGACAAAAACAGGACAGGAGCAGGACCTTCAGCAAAGTGATGTGAGATATGGATCACAGGAAACAGTTGAGGAAGACCAGGAGTCACAGGGGGAGAACAAAAAGCATGAAGTGAAGGAGAAAAATAGTGAAGATGATAAATCTGGGGAGGAAGATGATGATCAGTTGGACGAGACAAATACAGGACAGGAGCAGGAAAGACAGCAATGGGACACAAAAGATGAATAAACAGATAAGGAGGAACAGCATAAAGAAAACAGTGAAGTCGATCAGAGATCAGAGGAACAAGCGAAGCAAGACGAGGAGCAAAAAGAGGTTTCTGATTCTTCTGTCAACCAACAGACGAATGAATCGACTGTCCACCAGCTTTAAAAAGCTAAAACTTTAAAATCACTGGAAAAGTCGTGCGACAGGTTCAAAAAGACAAACCTGACACACTGACTGAGACCCAGTGGGTTGTGCAGTGTGTGTGATGCATCTGAAAGAAATCGATCATACCTTCTTTCACGGTATTTATATTCCACTGCAGGATAAATGATGAATGATGTAATAATTATTAATGATGATGTGTGATTACCCTCGTGCCTGTCCTGAGTGTATTTGTGTCTATATCTAGAACTGAGTCGTTTGGTCGGGATTTTCAATTCTGTTTGGAAATCCTGCGTTGTTCTTAGAGCAAACTCCTTCATCTACTTCTTCTCCAGCTTTAACCAAAATGATACTAATTATAATTCCCTGGGATTATAGTGAACCATGACCGAGTGAGACATGATCAAGGGTTTAGAACCTACAGAAATCACAAAGAAGGAATAAATTCTTTGAAATGAGCTGGAAGTAAATCAAAGTTAGAAACTTGGGCTAAATGTGGAAAATTATTTGGTGGTGAGACAAACACTGGTGGCTTCGGGACAGAGGTTTCTGCTATACAGGCGTGAAAAAATTAGGACCACATTTAAATAGTCTTTAAATTCTTTATTAATAAATGATCATAAAACTATTTTGAGTCTTGTTTTAATTTATTTATGGAAAAGTCAGTGATTTAAATCTTCTTCTTTTTCTTTCGGCTGTTCCCTTCAGCGGTCGCCACAGCAAATGATCTGCCTCCATCTCACCCTATCCTCTGCATCTTCTACTCTTACTCCAACGACCTTCATGTCCTCCTTCACCACATCCATGAATCGTCTCTTTGGTCTTCCTCTAGGCCTTCTGCCTGGTAGTTCCAACCTCAGCATCCTACTACCAATATACTCACTATCCCTCCTCTGTACATGTCCAAACCATCTCAATCTAGACTCTCTGACTTTGTCTCCAAAACGTCTTACATGTGCTGTCCCTCTGATGTACTCATTCCTGATCCTATCCATCCTCGTTACTCCCAAAGAGAACCTCAACATTTTCATCTCTGCTACCTCCAGCTCTGCCTCCTGTCTTTTCCCCAGGGCCACTGTCTCTAAACCATACAACATCGCTGGCCTTGCACACTTTTCCTTTCATTCTTGCCGATACCCTTATCACACATCACACACAGCCCTCTCAATAAATTGAATAGTAGTAGGCAATTTGATAAGAGTAACAAACAGGTAATTATGCGTAAGCAGAGCGATGGCGGCGCAAGCCGTATATGTTTGTATATTTGGATATTTGGATATTAAATGGTGCATTCTGGTGTATTCTGACTGCAAAAATATGATAGATTTAGCAGTGCTTCTCAAGGTTAGTACAGTGTAATGATGTATGTGACTGTTATTACCAATCACCTTGACGTAGGACTGCTATATAGGCACTATATTATATAATTTTATTTCAAGTATTTGATTTCCTGTGCTCAAGCAGTGTTACTAATCAAAGAAATCATTTTCCCAATATTTTATAGAATTTTATAGGCTTCATATATTGTGACTTGATCCCACTTTCAAGTTTGGCGAAAGTACTGGTTGAGCTGGCTGATGTATCACATCCACAGTATTATATTATATAGTATAGTATATAAATTTGATCTATAACTTAGAAGTTATAGCATGCAAAATATGTACATCACATTATATCATCTTTATGTGATATTCAATTGTCATGTAGTTGTGTGTAGTTTGGCCGTAAGCTGTGCGAGGGCGCTGTGTCGCGAAGACGTAAAACAGTGCAGCTTTGCTACAGCCATACAAATCAAGCAAGCGAAATTTTTTGAAAGCATGAGGATGATGGGGATGATGGAGAATGATTCATACAGGATTAATCAGGGATCAAAGTTGCCGTTATTGTGAACTTTTAAAGCGTATTTCCTACTGACATTGCATGATTATTTGTCAGAACATGATTTCGAATAAAGGATTTATATATCGCCAAAAAGTTCGCCTTCACAACTTTTTTGTAGCCAGACAAAGAGATTTTTCGTCATTGGGCCGCCAATATGGTAAAGGTGGGTTTTATATAGATCAGAGGGCGGGCCCTGGTAGGCTCTCTCTGTTAACAATCGCAACTGTTTATAATTTATACCTTGTGTTAGTTGTGTACGTTGTATTTTAGGTCTCTTGCTGAAAAAGTCCTTGATAATTCTTTGCCGCTTAGACATCGTAACGAGCGTGTACAGTTGTTTATAAATAAGCTTATTTTGTATCTTTTTGAAACTAAGAAATGCACAGAAATGCAAATCGAGCCTTGAAAACAAAACCGGGTCACCCATGCGTACTAAGTACACGAGCGCTCAGCAACCATGTACGTTGTTCTCTGTCTAAATCCAACAAATAAAAAAAAATCTTTCAAATTTATTTTTTAAAAAACGTTTCAGAGTTGACGGCAACAGGGCTATTCAAGGTGTCAAAATCGCCGGTTGCCGGCAGCTCATGAGTGTGCTGCACACCGGACACTTTTCTCCAACCAATCCAACCTGCCTGCACACGCTTCTTCACCTCTTTTCCACACTCTCCATTGCTCTGGATTGTTGAGCCTAAGTACTTAAAATCCTCCACCTTCCTTATCTCTGCTCCCTGTAACATCACCGTTCCTCTTGGTTCCTTGGCATTCATACACATGTATTCTGTCCTTCAACATCTGTCCTTCTGTGTTCCTGTCCTGGATACCGAACCTGCCCATCACTTCCTCGTCCCCTCTTTTGCCTGCACCAACATGTCCATTGAAATCTGCCCCAATGACCACTCTTTCACCTCTGGGGTTACTCTGCATCACTTCATCTAACTCACTCCAGAATCTCTCCTTCTCTTCTAGCTCACATCCTGCCCGTGGGGCATAAGCACTAACAACATTGAACATCACACCTTCAATTTCTAACTTGAGACTCATCACTCTGTCTGACACTCTTTTCACTTCTAGAACATTCATGAGAAACCCCACGTTCAAGATGACTCCGACTCCATTTCTCTTCCCATCCACACCATGATAAAACAGCTTAAACCCTGCTCCTAAGCTTCTAGCCTTGCTACCTTTCCACCTGGTCTCCTGAACACACAGTATGTCCATCTTCCTCCTCTGCATCATGTCAGCCAGCTCTCTACCTTTTTCTTTCATAGTTCCAACATTCAAAGTCCCTACTCTCAGTCCTAGACTCACGCCTTTCCTCTTCTCTCTCCGCCTACAGACACGCCTCCCGCCTCTCCTTTCTGCGACCAGCAAGAGTCCAATTTCCACCAGCACCCTGTTGGTTAACAGCACTGATGGCGGTCGCTGTTAACCCAGGCCTCGACGAATCCGGTATGAATTTTGTTTTGATCATTTGCATGAGAAATTTGGCAGAAGTTTTACGCCGGATGCCCTTCCTGTCGCAACCCTTTGCATTTATCTGAACTTGGGACCAGCATGAGGGAGAGACACTGGTTTGTGTCCCCCCCTCACGGCTGCTTTAAAAGTCAGTGATTTAAATGTAATTTAAAAAACAAATTAAAATACATTGCTCACTGGACAAGCGCGTAGTGGCGTAGTGGTTAGCACGGCCACCTCACAGCAAGAAGGATTGTGTTCGATTCCCAGCTCGGGCGTTTCTGTGTGAAGTTTGCATGTTCTCCCCGTGCTTGTGTAGATTTCCTCAGGGTACTTCCGTTTCCTCCCACAGTCTGAAAACGTGCACAGTACGTTAAATGGCCGTTCCAAATTACCCCGAGGTGTGAATGGTTGTGTGAGTGTTGGCCCTGTGATGGCATGGCGGACTGTCCAGAGTGTACCCTGCCCTCACCTGGAGTCCGCTGAAATGGGCGCCAGCCTCCCCGTGACCCTAATTAGGATGAAGCGGTTACAGAAAATGAACTGATGAACCACATATGTGTATATTATTTTAATCATTAAATAAATATGACCAGAAAATTTTTGGCATTGTGATAATTTTTTAAATAAATAATTTGTAACATTCACACTAAAATAAAAACAAATGGATATAAGTAATCATACATACTGAAATATTGTAAATTAAAGAATGAATAATTTAACGTCTCAATAGATATTAATGTGTTAAAATGTTGTGCTATTTAAATTTAGATTTAGATTTCGATGTCCAGCACTGAAGTGCACAGTGTTTCAATTCAGTTTTATTTCTTCAGCACTTTTTATCATTGATATCGTCACAAAGCAGCTTTTCATAGTAAACCAATTTTGGTAAAGAATTCTAACTTCTGACTGGAAATGTTTCTCTGTAAGCCCAACACATCCCAAATAATGATGGTGGAAGGACATCCACCAGTTGACATGAGGAAGAAACTTTGAAATGAACCGGATTCAAAAGGCAACCATTTATAAAGAAACATAAAAACCATGGAGAAGAAACTTCACTACAGCTTAACACGACGTCTCGTTAGTTTTTATTAAATCATTTCAGTAAAAGAGTTGCTGTCACCAGCAGTGATAGAAGGTCATCTTCACAGTTTCTGAGTGGATATTTAGGACCACGTGGATCATCAGCAGCAGGAGCGAGGAGCTTATAAGATGAGAACTCCAACTAGTCGTACCACATCAGGACAAACTACAGAATTCATGGAACAGAAAAATCAGGATTACTGGTATGTCTGAAGTAGCATGTGTACCTCAACAAATAATACTCCGAATACAGTGCATATAAGCATAAAACTCAACATCACTGCAGGTTTCCAACCCTGCTTCTGGACACCACCCCACCCCACCCTGCTGTTACTAAATAAACATCACACATAAAATAAAATTAGTCACTTGCCTGCAGCCATCAAGCTTTCCACTTTGTTTAGCTGTGATGACGACTGCCAGATGTTTTTCGTATTATACACTGAAATGTGGTCGTGAGAGGGTTAAGAGATAACAAAAGATGTAGGAAAATAATCTTCTGAGGTTGTTGCTTCAGATTATACTTCAGATGTTTTATGTAAGTGTTCTCTCTCTCTCTCTCTCTCTCTCTCTCTCTCTCTCTCTCTCTCTTTCTCGCTCTCTATCTATCTCTATGTGTGTGTGTGTGTGTGTGTGTGTGTGTGTGTGTGTGTGTGTGTGTGTGTGCTGGACAATTATTCTTAATTATATTTTAATTATTATAGTTTGCCATTTTTTGGGTATCTACTTATAAACATGTTAGATATTTTATGAGTGACTGTTGTTTGAGTGTTATGAGCCTGAATATAAAAGTCAGGGCATTAAACAAAATCAGAAATCTATTCATACGAAGGTATTTGTTTGCTTGCTTGCTTGTTAGTCAACAATAATGTCTGTAAGGGTCAGTTTCTGTGTAATGCAAGCCAGTAAAAAACAACATGAATGATACGTGAGTTTAGATTAAAATTGCATTTTATTTCCATATAATAATAATAATAATAATAATAATAATAATAATAATAATAATAATAATAACTATTATTATTATTATTATTATTATTATTATTATTTTGTGTGTGTATGTGTGTGTTTCTGTCTAAAAAATGTGTCTCATGTATGTGTAGAAAGGTTCTTGCTGTACATGGAACTGGTTAAACAAGTCGAGTCACTCTGATCAGTTACTCCACACCTACAACACGCAGGTGAGGAATTTGAAGTGATTCACTGCAGACTTGTATATCCAGGTTTTCTCTGTGAACATTTTCCACCCTGTCGTCTGAATATTGCATGTTTCAATGTAAAGGTGACCTAGAAAATTTACTGAAAATCAACAAAGCGTGTCCCTTCAAACTTTGGAAAATCATCCATTCCTGGAGATCTATTTCTGATCAAGGATGTTGGCAACCTGAAACGGGGCTGGGAGCCTTTGGAGGGAAATCACTGTGCTGCAGTACACAAAGAATTTTGTTCAAATGTTGTTATCACAGATATGGGTGGTGGTCAGATAGTTGAAAAAAAATCGACACTGGTGTGTATGTGTATATGTGTGTGTATATATATATATATATATATATATATATATATATATATATATATATATATATATATATATATATATATATATATATATATATATATATATATATATATATATATATATTGATGAGCCATAAAGTTGATGAGCCATACGATGAAGTTATGGGAAAGAATAGTGGAAGCTAGACTAAGGGCAGAAGTCAGCATTTGTGAACAACAGTTTGGTTTCATGCCAAGAAAGAGCACCACAGATGCAGTGTTTGCCTTGAGGATGTTAATGGAGAAGTACAGAGAAGGTCAGAGGATCTGCATTGTGCCTTTGTGGATCTGGAGAAAGCATATGACAGGGTGCCGAGAGAAGAACTGTGGTATTGCATGAGGAAGTCTGGAGTGGCAGAGAAGTATGTTTGAGTGGTGCAGGACATGTATGAGAGATGTAAGACAGTGGTGAGGTGTGCTGTCGGTGTGACAGAAGAGTTCAAGGTGGAGGTCGGACTGCACCAAGGGTCAGCTCTCAGCCCCTTCTTGTTTGCTATGGTGATGGACAGGCTGACAGACGAGGTTAGACAAGATTCCCCATGGACTATGATGTTTGCAGATGACATTGTGATCTGTAGTGAGAGCAGAGAACAAGTGCAGGAAAACCTAGAGAGGTGGAGGTATGCCCTGGAAAGGAGGGGAATGAAGATTAGCCTCAGTAAGACAGAATACATGTGCATGAATGACAAGGACCCAAGAGGAACGGTGAGATTACAGGGAGCAGAGATAAGAAAGGTGGAGGATTTTAAGTACTTAGGCTCAACAATCCAGAGCAATGGAGAGTGTGGAAAAGAGGTCAAGAAGCGTGTGCAGGCAGGTTGGAATAGTTGGAGAAAAGTGTCCAGTGTGATGTGTGATAGGAGGGTATCGGCAAAAATGAAAGGAAAAGTGTACAAGACGGTGTTGAGGCCAACAATGTTGTATGGTTTAGAAACAGTGGCCCTGGGGAAAAGACAGGAAGCAGAGCTGGAGGTAGCAGAGATGAAAATGTTGAGGTTCTCTTTGGGAGTAACGAGGATGGATAGGATTAGGAATGATCACATCAGAGGGACAGCACATGTAAGTCGTTTCAGAGACAAAGTCAGAGAGGCTAGATTGAGATGGTTTGGACATGTACAGAGGAGGGATAGTGAGTATATTGGTAATAGGATGCTGAGGCTGGAACTACCAGGCAGAAGGCCTAGGGGAAGACCCAAGCGACGATTCATGGATGTGGTGAAAGAGGACATGAAGGTCGTTAGTGTAAGAGAAGAAGATGCAAAGGATAGGGTGAGATGGAGGCAGATGATTCGCTGTGGCGACCCCTGAAGGGAACAGCCGAAAGGAAAAGAAGAAGAAGAAGAATATATATATATATATGTAGATATATTATTTAATATAATTTGAATATGAAAGGTGCTAGGTTATTAATCCTGTATATGACTATTATAGGTGTAAACAGCTGGATTTTTAATGAAATATCCCCAGAGGCATAGAGAGTTTCATTTTCCCCTCTATGGCAAATTGTGTGAACGAATTCAAGTTTAAATGTTAAAAGCATAATTGGGTGAATAAAACTGCACATGCCAAATTTCTGCTATTTTTTTTTTTTTATTATTCTTTTTTTTTATTCACATTTTTCTCGTTTCACTTCACCAACTTGGGCTATTTTGTGTCATAAAATTCAGATTTAAAAACAAATAATGTTACAGGTTGTAATATCACAAAGGGGTGAAGACTTTTGCGAGGCACTGTATGAGCAAAGCCTGAATATGGATGATGTGAAGAAGGCTGAGATATGGATCATGATTAGGATGGTACTTCTCCAAATGGTTTAGGAAAGGTGTCGATAAATGTGTTTCAAACTCAGTATGAATAATAATAAGACAAAGACTAAATGTTCATTTGGAAAATGTTTCTGTATATTTATGCACGTATATCTTTAGTAAGAGACAGTTTTCAGTTACGATTTCTCAGTGGCAATCTGCCAAAATCTGTTTGATAGCTTGCATTCGCCAGTTTGAAAAGATCCCCAGTGCAGCTAACTGGGTTATCAATGGTTGACAGTGTCTCTTATTGTCTATGGTGAGAGGCATGTAAAAGAACCATTACTGTCATGCTTAAAGAGACGACCATTGGGCCGCCATCAACGTGTTTTTGTACTGCAGTGTCCTGGATGTACTCTGCCCTCATTCAGAGTCGGCTGAGAGCCCAATGACCCTAAAGATTAAGCTGTTTCAAAAATGAAGAAATTAATGAATTTTTTTTTGCTGTTGTATTTGCTTATATAAGCCAAGTTCATGGCAATAATAACTGTATGCAAATAATAAATAAATAAATTATATATGAACTAGTAAACTACTAAATGAAATAAACTTCGGCACTTTTTCTGTATTGTTTAAATTCACAATCGTTTTTCTTTAAAGCAGGTTAATTTGCAGCTCAATGTCAAATTAAGTCAAGATCTTGGATCATGGATTCTTTACAAGAAACAATAATAAAGACTCCAGCTCTCGGGAGGCCATTTCAGCTGGGAATGCTGTACGACTGTCGAAATGATGGAATAGTACCAGGTATAACAATTTTTTTTTATTCTTGTGACTCAGCTTGTTTTACTGAATATGCTCCAGATGAACATGCAAACTCCTCACATCTCCTCTTCTTTTCCTTTCGGCTTTTATCCTTTTTCAGGGGTCACCACAGCAAATCATCTGATTCGCACATTTTATTTGGCATAGGTTTTTATGTCGGATGCCCATCCTGACACAACCCTTTAGCAAGGGACAGAAACACGCTTCAGATGTTTTCTCTCTTACGAAAGTCACAAATGGTTCTTTTACATGAACCTTTCACCATAGACAGTTGGAGAGATGACCGGCCTTTGATAATCCAGTTAGCTTCACTGGGGGACAGTGACAGCCTTGTAGTGAGTGGGCTATATATATATGTATATATATATATCTTCTTTTCCTTTTGGCTGTTCCCTTCAGGGGTCGCCACAGCAAATGATCTGCCTCCATCTCTCCCTATCCTCTGCATCTTCTACTCTTACTCCAACGACCTTCATGTCCGCCTTCACTGCATCCATAAATCTTCTCTTTGGTCTTCCTCTGGGCCTTTTGCCTGGTAGTTCCAACCTCAGCATCCTACTACCAATATACTCACTATCCCTCCTCTGTACATGTCCAAACCATCTCAATCTAGCCTCTCTGACTTTGTCTCCAAAACATCTAACATGTGCTGTCCCTCTGATGTACTCATTTCTGATCCTATCCATCCTCGTTACTCCCAAAGAGAACCTCAACATTTTCATCTCTGCTACTTCCAACTCTGACTCCTGTCTTTTCCCCAGGGCCACTGTCTCTAAACCATACAACATCGCTGGCCCCATCACCGTCTTGTACACTTTTCCCTTCATTCTTGCCGATACTCTCCTATCACACATCACACCGGACACTTTTCTCCATCCATTCCAACCTGCCTGCACGCGCTTCTTCACCTCTTTTCCACACTCTATATATATATATATATATATATATATATATATATGTATATGTATATATATATATATATATGTATATGTATATATATATATATATGTATATATATATATATATATATATATATATATATATATATATATATATATATATATATATATATATATATATATATATATATGTATATATATATATATATATATATATATATATATATATGTATATGTATGTACATATATACATATGTATATGTATATATATATATATATATATATATATATATATATATATATATATATATATATATATATATATATATATAGGATTTTCTGAGTAGATCCTTCTGTAGGAGAGTGCTCAATACTTTTTGGTAGAGCAAATAAACAAAAATAAAAGGACAGGACAAAGACTCTCTATTGAAACTCCATTTATCACTACAGATTTGTTTCGAGGGGTGGTGAAACCATCCTCTCTCTTCAGGTGATTATAGAAGAATTTCTTCTATAGAGATTCTTCTATAATCACCTGAAGAGAGAGGATGGTTTCAACACCCCTCGAAACAGATCTGTAGTGATAAATGGAGTTTCAATAGAAAGTCTTTGTCCTGTCCTTTTATTTTTGTATATATATATATATATATATATATATATATAGGCTGATGATCTGCGCTACTCTCCCTCACTTAAATCCAAGTCAAGCACAAGTCATGACTTCACCCATACCACACAACCTCAAGTCCTAAGGTGATGGGTGAGCGGTGAAGCAGCAGGTGTGGATACACCGCAAGCTGTAGTCCCGGACCGACACACAGGCGGGACAGGCCATAGGGTCATTCTCTACTGGAGCGAAGCAGCAGTGGAGTTCAGGATCCCGCTGGGTGACTGAGCAGTCCTCTTTAGGATTCACTCTGCTCACCTTCATGGAGGAAGGGACTAGAAAAGGTGCCCTAAACATAGCCTGTTTCATTTCACCTTGGCCAGCAAACCGCAGCTGGTGGGGATTCCTAAAAGTGGTCGAACAACAAGTAATGAACTCTTATTTAACGATGAACCATCAGTTAAAGATGATTGTTTGTGTTGTGCTAAAGACTTTGATTGTATAAAACATGCAACCTAAGATGGCTCTTCAGCTGCTTTCAGTGCCAGAGCTTATTCTGGTGTTTATTTCTGTGTGTGCTTCAGAGTTCTCTCGCAGTTCTGCACCAAGTTTTTCATTAAGAGTAACAGGGTCTTTGAAGTAGGAGGGTGCAGGTTCATTGTTGGCTTTTATAAGCAAGCATTAGTATTTTGAGTCTTATGCAGGGCCAACACAGGTTCAATCATACACAATCACACCTAGGAGCAATTTGGAATAGCCATTTAACCTAATGTCTTTGGAGTGTGGAAGGAGACCAGAGTAGCTGAAGGAAACCCACACAAGCACACAGAAACATTCTCACTGATTTTGGGGTTCAAGCCCAGAAGTTTCTTGCTGTGAGGTGGATGTGACCACCATGTTGCCCAAGACTTCTTCTTTTTTTTTTTTTTTACATTTTGTTCTTTTTTGTCATTGATTAATCTATTATTATTTGTAATTGCCTCCAGGAATGACATTCTGGGACCGAGAGCAGCTGCAGAACAACAAGGATGTTCGGCCACAAATTAACACAGAGTTCACAATTACAACTTCAGACACAATTGAGGAAAAATCAAAGCACCTGAAAGTTGAGGGTGAAATGAAACTCAGTCTTTTGGGAGGAATGGTCATGCTTGATGGTGCAGCAAGATATTTCAACGACAATAAAAAGTCATTTAAACAAGAGAGATTGACACTGCACTACAGAACGACCACCAAGTTCGAACAATTGACGATGGATCACTTGGCACCTGGAAAAATGGAACACTGTGGGGTATTTGATCAGAATATTGCAACACACATGGTTATAGCTGTACTGTATGGAGCAGATGCATACTTTGTGTTTGATAGAGAGGTGAATTTATCTGAGGAGGCACAAAATGTACAGGGAGAGATGAAGTTTGCCTTGAAGAAGCTGAAGGGTCTTTGTTCTGCTGGATCTCAGGCAGTGTTAAGCATGAATGAAAACGAGAAGGCTGCAGTGGAACATCTGAATTGTACATTTTATGGAGATTTCACATTACCCTCAAATCCAACAACTTTTGAAGATGCTGTGAAGGTTTACACTGATCTTCCAAAGATGCTTGGAGAGAATGGAGAAGATGCGGTTCCGGTGAAGGTGTGGCTTTATCCTTTAGCTAAACTCGACTCAAGGGCAGCCAAGCATCAAAGAAGCATCCCTGCAGATCTCATTCGAGCTGTGGAATCTGTAATCGAAGCTTTAAATATCGCAGAGATGAAATGTGGTGACCTACTGCAAGACACAGTGGCAAAATCATTCAGCACGTTTCATGATCGAATTCAGGATTTTCACAAATTCTGCTGCGAGTACAAACAAGATTTCATGAAAGCACTGGGGTCCCTCCTGCCACAAATCCGTGGTGGGAAATCAGATATAAATGCCCTGAGGGAACTTTTGGAAGCCCACAACAAATCTCCATTTAATTTTCGTGATCTTCAAAAGTGGATCAAAGTGAAAGAAAAAGAATCCAACCAAATAAAAACATTGCTAAAGCAACTCCATGAACTTGGAGCAGAAGTCGATGATGACATAGACAAATATCTACTCGACTTAAACGTGGAGAACTTGGTTGTTTATACTTTTACCTGCCTTCAGAACCCAGATGATCTCCTGACCAAACAAAATGACTACCTGAGGGCTTCAACAGGAAAAACTTCCAGTGAAAATACACTCGATTTTGATTTTCAAGCAAAATCATGCACATCTTCAGATCTTAAATGCATGAAGAATGATTTAATTATTTTTAAGCATTTGATCAATTCAAATAAGGATCAATCTACAAAATTTATTGTCCAAAGCGTGCCTCCAACTTCAACTTTTCCCTGTTCATGCATCCAAATATATGACAGCGAATGCACGGAACCGATCCATTTTGTTCCTCCAGCGAAGCCGACATGTCCACAGGTCAAAGATGTCACAGAGAACAGCATAACAGTAACAATGAGCTCTTCATGTGCTGCTACGCTGGAGAGAAAACTGCTGTTCAAAGTAAAACATGAAATGAACTGGAAATCTGTTCAGCCCGATGAAGATATAGTTACACTGACGAATCTTGAAGAAGGCACTGAATATGAAATAAAATGTGCAGCAGTAGGAAGACTTGATTACATGGTTGAAAGTGATGTTACTGTTACAACTTGCAAAAGTGAAAGGACCCACCCGGTGGTTGGTAAGTACCAACACTGTGATAATAAATATCAATGTTTTAAATAATAATAGATTTCAATAATACATATTTGCTGAAGGTGAGGTTGGTGACCCTGAACCGTCCCCAAGACAGAATGTGAATGACGTTTTAGTATATACTACATGGCAATATAAGTAAAGTACACTAAAACAATGTAATGCAGGGGTCGGGAACCTGTGGCTCTTTTGATGACTGTATCTGGCTCTCAGATAAATCAGGTGGCCTTTCTTAACAGAATAACGAATACATAATTTCACCCTCATTTAAATAAAAATACGAAAAAGCCATCAAATAAAACAAAAACAGATGAATAAATATCGCGCATTTAAATCTATACATCTATTTTCAATTCCACATCACTGTGGCGCGCAGTGGAGAGCCAGTCCTTTCTGTACGCCAGTATGCGGGCGGGTCCGATACCTTGAAACTCTAATTTTATTGGATTATAACACCAGCCACAGACTGCGCGAGTTGTTTTTGAGTAAAGAGGTAAATTTCCTCGTTTTTGATCCACGAAGCCAAACACAACTGGCAAGCAAACACAAATGGACAGACATGGTAATACTTCAACCTGCAGACCAGCTGATTATATGTCTTTTTTTTTTGGCTCTTTTTGTCAAAAAGGTTCCAGACCCCTGATATAATGTTAAATATATAAGGTCTGACCAGAATAAAACATGCTCCATTATGAGATGTTCAGAAACTCATTCAAAGTTTTAGTATACACTACACAGAAACATAACAAAAGCAAACTTGAAGTTTATTTTATAAGATTTAAAGCATGATAATCATCACATCACCTTCACAATGGCCACACATCATGTCAATCAATCAACTTCAGAACTTTTGTACGCTGTATTTGCCATGAAATCGCAAACATGGGTCGTGCTAACAGTGCTTGTTGAATGTCAAGTGCTTATGAGCTTCTGAAAATGGAGAGAAATGCGTAAATATGGTTGTTATTTCGAAAAAGATTTATCTGATACTTTTTGATAACGCCTTTATATTAGAGCTGGAGTCATACAATCCAAGGAAAATTACAAAATTTTGACACTGCTCAAATTCTTATCTGGCCCTCCATCACTTGCAGGACCATATTTTGAGATTTGGCCAAGTAATGACTGAAACTGATCAATTTAATTATTTTATTACTTTAAAATGATTCAAGTTTGTTTTTTTTTAACTATATACCTGCATTTAAAGTGAGAAATATGACAGATTTTCTTAAAAATATACCAACAATGCAAAAGCATCATAGTGTACATTGCATGATGTTCAGGGATTCACCATCATGTCCACTAATACTACTGAGTTTAGAATTCCCAACATGCTTTTCAACATTTCAAATTGATTTCTTTTCCATAAATACATGCAGACTATTTTCTGATTAATCAGGTCAAATAAGTGTGTGTGTGTGTGTGTGTGTGTGTGTGTGTGTTATACACAGATGAGTTTAAACTTATTGGTCCCAGGCATGCACAGTGGTATAATTCCTCTGCTGTCACTCTCTTGTGTCGTCTGTCTCCTGAAATCAGCGCTGAGAACATGGAGATTCAGTGGTTTAAGGGGACAGACTGTGTTTGTGTCTATAAGAACAGACAGTTAACGGAGGGGAGTGGTTATGAGGGCAGAGTCAGTCTGTTCACTCAGGATCTAGAGACAGGAAATGTCTCCTTACAGTTGAGAGACTGTACTCGATCAGATTCAGGATATTATCTGTGTGAGGTCACTGATGGAGACAGAACAGAGGAGATGACAGTACAGATAAGTAAGTGTTCCTGATCCACACACTGCAAAACATCAACATCATCATCTGGAGATTGTTGAGCAGCAATTCTGACTGTAAATCATCAGTGTTACTCCCTGGACTTTTTCTAACATTACATCTCTCTCTCTCTCTCTCTCTCTCTCTCACTCGCTCTCTCTCTTTTTTACATGACTGTTAGCATGGGTAAGTAAACAATTGAACTTCACGCCAATGATAGTTTATACAGGTATCACATATATTCAGTTTGAATCCAGGGATGAAGTCAAAAGAAAAACATTTTCATATCATGTTTATGTGAAGGACTCTGCTCAGTAAGTGAAATTCTACTTCCAGCTTCTTTCCCACAATGCATCTTTGCGTGACCCCACTAAACTGCGGTAATGGGGGTGGAGACGTTTACCATGTGGAGTAAAAGTCACAACAAACATGCAACATATAACAAACTCCACCTACACACTCCATCAGAATCTTCGACACAATCATATCAGAATCAAAATATAACATTTCCCAGAATTCCTCTGGATGGAACAGTTCTCTGGTGTGAGAATGTCGAAGTCACATGTGATGTTTTTGGATCATTTTCATCAAGTGTGACTCATAATGATGTTGTTCCTGAAATGAACAGAAACATCACATTTCCTGCCACTTCACAATCCCCAGAAATCACAGCTGGAACAGGTTTCAGTTCTCGTACTCACAATCATTACTTCCCATCATTTGCTCTGCGCAACAATCGCAGCATTTTATGAAAAAGCATTTAAGCGCTGTATATTGGGAAATACATGCAGCGCTCAGAAAATCGTATTTTCTAATAAATCTCAGGATATTTCTGTTCCTTCAGGGGAACCAGCGCTATATTAGCACGATGCTACGTTCTCCAGATTCACTGTGTGTGACGACTGATTGTTGTGGAGTTTTCCTCTTTTTTATTCACACACACATCAGCTGTGTTTTAACCAGAGTACTGGACTCTGTTTTATATAAACTAACACTCTGTTTTATTTACTTTCACAGGGAGTAGTGCGACGTGAGTATGAAAGTATTTTCTGATTGTGATGTGTTGATGCTGCATGAATAATATATTTGTTGTGCAGATGAAAGAGATGAGACTGTGCTGTGTGTTCAGAGTGCAATAGCACAGAGATATATGAGCATCATGAGCATGATGCAGTGAATACAACAGCCTGTGACCGCTGGCAGAACATTCATCCTGCTGTTGTCTCGTTTCTGATTAGTGTTGTAAAGACTAGAGCTGTGCAATAAAACCAGTTTATCGGTTTAAACCGGTTCTAACATGCAAACAATGTGTATTGCAATACTCTGAAGCATAACCATTTTTTTGACATGCATTCAGAAAACTTCCGAACAGTCAAAAAACTTTGCTCTTCCCGCTGATAGAACCGGAAGTAATGCTTTCATTGGGGAAAAAAATGGCGACCGCAGAGGTTCCGGCATGTAATCCTGACACAAACGTTTTCCGTCCTCTTATCTACAGTCATTGAGTGCATGGAGAGCTAGGTATAATAAGAGCCATGCCATGGCAGTGAGGATGTCACGAAGGCCTTCAGCCAATAGAATTTGTTTTTATACAGGATAAAAAAATTCCTGCGAAAAACAAAAGCACGGTTCATGTTGATAATTGCTTAGAAATTTACTGACCTACTGCATCTAGATTTTCACTTAAATATTTATTTTGAAATGAGCAAAAGAGGGAAGCGGTCCCATGAACCTGATCTCCAACATGGCACATTAACCACCATCATCATCATCATGATCATCATCTTCCGCTTAGTCCAGGGTCGGGTCGCGGGGGCAGCAACCTAAGCAAAGAGGTCCAGACGTCCCTCTCCCGAGCCACTTCCTCCAACTCTCCCAGGGGGACACCGAGGCGGTCCCAGACAAGCCGAGAGACATAGTCCCTCCAGCGTGTTCTAGGTCGACCCCGGGGTCTCTTCCCGGTTGGACATGCCCGAAACATCACACCAGGGAGGCGTCCGGGCCACACCAGGGAGGCGTCCGGGTCCACATTAACCACGCAGGTTTTTATTTATTTTTCTTTTTGCTGTACACGGCAATAATATGTCGACTCTGAAAAAAATGACGTCACACATCTTGCAGACTCAACATGCTCCAAATCGGTCCCAGATTCCAGTAAATTACATTCCACTTCTCTCCAGCATAATGATGATATTAATGTGATTTATATGATAAGCGATCGTGTATGTTATTATCGTAAAGTTCTAAAGTTTGACGACTTTCTTGAGCCGTCAGTGTCACTGTAAGTGTTCTATGCACGACACGTGCCCTGTAGGCCTATGGACACCGCTATGATGACATTAATATATATCGATGTAATGTTAATATTGTCCTATATAAATAGATCAAAGTACTGCTCATAGGGTCACAGGTCTGATGGTCTAGTTGTGCATGATACAGTTCTGCACATGCACTGATGATGCTCCACCTTTAATCCCGCCTTAACATTTTAATATGCATGCATTAGTGATTAAGGCTTCATGATATGCAAATTAAAGCACTAGATGCACTTACACTTCCAATGTTTATGTGTATTTAATATGTTTAAATAACTTATTCTGCACAATATGCAGTTCTATTTCAGTGTTAATGCTTGTGCCAAACTTTTAAACATTAAATTTTCATAAGTAGATGTATTCTGATGCTTAGAATTTTTATTTTAATGACAAAAACAACGTTTTAAATGTTGTTCATTTCACTTTTTGAAATAAAGAATAATTACTGTCAAGAACAGGCTCACTTTTAATTTAAAATTCTTTTTGCAATATATCGCAATACATACTAGAAATCACAATATATCGCAATACAAAAAAATCTCGGCAATACCCAGCTTGAATACAAACCCAGAAATCTGAGCAACACTCTGATCCTGACAGCTAAAAAGCTGAAATTTTGGTTTGAATGGGATTTTCTCGCAGTATCTGGTTCTGAAAGTGGTTGAGACTGGAGAACATTCCTGTAGTGTGTATAACTCCAGAGAGAGATGGGAGTTGGAGAGTTCACGCTGAGTATCGATGCAGGAAAGAGATTGGAACAGCGACAGAATGTTTATAGCTCATACTACACAATAAAATACAGAGAAAATACTGATAATAACGATGTGCAGTATTTTTAATCGTCTCAATAATGTTACTGATTTTTATTTTTCATTCCCTCCTCTGAATGAAGACGTCTGGGTTCATCAGGTGAGTAAATTATTATAAATATTCAAAGATCATGAATCTCTTCCTGATGGTCGTGGCATCAATAAAAACTATAATAATGTTATAATCAGGCCAGTGTCCAGTTACAGGTAAATGAGTTTCCATGGTAACAGCCCCAGGGATGATATAAACCTGTTTATTTACTTTAATAAAAAAATACATATCATTTAATTTTGTAAAAACAATCGAAACTTGTTTGTTGTTGTTGTGAATGAAAACACTATGAAAATCCAACTACAATAAATAACTTTAAATATGATTTCATTGTGATATTGACTGATGACAGAAGATGGAAAGAGTACTTTGAAGAGCTGATGAATGAGGAAAATGAGAGAGAAAAAAGAGTAGAAGAGGTGACCATTGAGGACCAGGAAGCAGCAAAGATTAGTAAGGGTGAAGTGAGGAGGGCACAGAAGAGGAGGAAGAGTGGAAAGGCAGTTGGTCCTGATGACATACCGGAGGAGGTATGGAAGTGTCTAGGAAAGGTAGCAGTAGATTTTTTGACAAGAACGTTTAACAAGGTCTTAGAGAGTGAGAGGATGCCAGAAGAATGGAGGAGAAGTGTGCTGGTGCCCATTTTTAAGAACAAGGGAGACGTGCAGAGTTGTGGCAACTACAGAGGGATAAAGTTGATGAGCCATGCGATGAAGTTATGGGAAAGAATAGTGGAAGCTAGACTAAGGGCAGAGGTCAGCATTTGTGAACAACAGTTTGGTTTCATGCCAAGAAAGAGCACTACAGATGCAGTGTTTGCCTTGAGGATGTTAATGGAGAAGTACAGAGAAGGTCAGAGGGAGCTGCATTGTGTCTTTGTGGATCTGGAGAAAGCACATGACAGGGTGCCGAGAGAGGAACTGTGGTATTGCATGAGGAAGTCTGGAGTGACAGACAAGTATGTTAGAGTGGTGCAGGACATGTATGAGAGATGTAAGACAGTGGTGAGGTGTGCTTTCGGTGTGACAGAAGAGTTCAAGGTGGAGGTTGGACTGCATCAAGGGTCAGCTCTCAGCCCCTTCTTGTTTGCTATGGTGATGCACAGGCTGACAGATGAGGTTAGGCAAGAATCTCCATGGACTATGATGTTTGCAGATGACATTGTGATCTGCAGTGAGAGCAGAGAACAAGTGCAGGAAAACCTAGAGAGGTGGAGGTATGCCCTGGAAAGGAGGGGAATGAAGGTTAGCCTCAGTAAGACAGAATACATGTGTATGAATGCCAAGGACCCAACAGAAACTGTGAGCTTACAAGGAGCAGAGATGAGGAAGGTGGAGGATTTTAAGTACTTAGGCTCAACAATCCAGAGCAATGGAGAGTGTGGAAAAGAGGTGAAGAAGCGTGTGCAGGCAGGCTGGAATGGTTGGAGAAAAGTGTCCGGTGTGATGTGTGATAGGAAGGTATTGGCAAGAATGATAAGATAAGATAAGATAAGATAAGATACAGCTTTATTAATCTCACAATGGAGAAATTCACTGTTACAGGCTCTTGAGGTACTATCAGTAGGGGGTGCAAAAATAGATACAAGTACAAACATACACACATACATATATATTATATAAGTAAATAAATAAATAGATACATAAATAGTATAAATTACTAAACAATAAAAGAAAAGAAAAGAATGGAGCAACTTTATAGACTGGCCTATATTAAAGTGTAAAGGAAAAGTGAAAGGAAAAGTGTACAAGACGGTGGTGAGGCCAGCGATGTTGTATGAGTTAGAAACAGTGGCACTGGGGAAAAGATAGGAGGCAGAGCT
This sequence comes from Plotosus lineatus, assembly GCA_024760905.1. NCBI lineage: Eukaryota > Metazoa > Chordata > Actinopteri > Siluriformes > Plotosidae > Plotosus > Plotosus lineatus. The sequence continues at coordinate 43,165,188 of CM045740.1, forward strand.
GGAGGTAGCAGAGATGAAAATGTTGAGGTTCTCTTTGGGAGTAACGAGGATGGATAGGATCAGGAATGAGTACATCAGAGTGACAGCACAGGTAAGACGTTTTGGAGACAAAGTCAGAGGGGCTAGATTTAGATGGTTTGGACATGCACAGAGGAGGGATAGTGAGTATATTGGTAGTAGGATTCTGAGGTTGGAACTGCCAGGCAAAAGGCCCAGAGGAAGACCAAAGAGAAGATTTATGGATGTGGTGAAGGAGGACATGAAGGTAGTTCGTGTAAGAGAAGAAGATGCAGAGGACAGGGTGAGATGGAGGCAGATGATTTGCTGTGGCGACCCCTGAAGGGAGCAGCCAGAAAAAAAAAAAAGACCACACACACACACACACACACACAGTGAACAGAGAAACACTTTATGTTTATACTGAATGCTTTATTTATATACAGTATGGATTCCTATATAAAACCTTCACACTGTTTTATTCACTTCCACAGAGAGACAGAAAATGGACAGAAGATGAAAGAATAAAAATGAAGATCTCTGCACTACAGACTGGTGAGTGTGGAAGGAGCTAGAAAAGTAAACACACCTGTTGATTTGTTGCAGAGTGTTCAATAACGAGATCTCCAGTCATGTCGTCTGAACTTCACAATTTCTTACTTTCTTCATTAAAGATATGATTTATTCATTATAGAGAAAGTGAACAGAAAGTGTTTATGGAGCGATAAAAACTGAATGTCGTCAACTATTTGAGCGTTTAATCTTTTACAGTATTAACCCAATGTACAGAGATATAAATACAACCTGCTGGGGTGAGAAAGAGAGAGTGAGAGGGGGGGGGGGGGAGAGAGAGAGCGAGAGAGAGAGAGAGACTGAAAAGTGCTGTTTCCCATTAACCCCGTTTCCTATAATTCTACACAAATTCCTTGAAAATATGGAACAAAATCTATAAGTTACCTTTCAACCCACCAAAAGACTTTATTGATCAATATGTCGCGCTCACCTCAGTGCAGGCAGCCATTTTCTCACTCGTTTTCTCTGGGATGGAGGGAGGGTTAGAGGCTTCAGATAGATATGCTATAAACTGGAAAAATGTTGCATCCCAGTCTTGCAATAATCTTCCAGTTTTCAATATCACTGAAGGATAAATCAGCCCATTGAAGAATATCAAGAATTAGCTGATGGCTTTCCACCAATCAGAAACAACAAAATGTTTTAAATGAATAATGATGTCTGTTAACCCCAGATCGCGAATCAGTGAGATTGATGTATTTAGTGAATCAGATAATTATTCTATATTAAGTAATAATTAGAACTTCTGTATCTGATCTCTGGTTATGATTCCATTAATCATTCAGCTCCATGTCCTGATTATTTTTAAAGAGCTTCATGAGGCATCAGAATCACTGGAACATAAAGACCAACAGCTCAAGGATTAAACAAGAAAAAAAAAACAACAGAAATAAATGAAATTAAAAGGAGCTAAACCTCAATCACATACAATTTAAAAACAAAGAGAGAGAGAGAGAGAGAGAGAGATGGAGAACACAAAGAAAGAATTGGAAACCAGTACGAATAAACTAATGGAAAGAAACAAACAGTTTCAAGAGTAAGAAAGAGATTAAGAGGAGAAAGCAGGAGCTAGAAGAGAAACCTCTGTCAAAGAATATAGAACAATTCAGAAGAAGGAGAAAATAATAAAAGAGAACGACACCGAATTAAAAGAGGTGAAGAATGACCTGGAAAAACAGAATATTTGAGGAGAATCAGATCCAGCTGAAAGAAAAAGAAAGACAACTGGAGGATATGAGGAAAGAACTGTAAACAAGGAAAGATGAAAAACGACAGGAAAAAAAACAGATTTTCAGCTGGAAAACAGAAAAAGCTGCAGACGGCGGATGAGACCCAGGCACAGAAGTGCACACAGTTCAAAAATCTACATGATCAGTTCAAGAGATCAATTCTTTTATAAGCCTTGTTTGTATTTTTATGTTTCTGTGATTGAATTGTGTTATTATTATTATTATTATTATTATTATTATTATTACAGACACTCCCCGACTTACGTTTTTAATTGGTTCCGGACAGCCGAACATAAGTTGAAAGTGAACGTAAGTTGTTACGGTGACGTATGACGTATGACGCTCATACTGTACTATACAGCCATAAATACCATTACAGTATCTCATAAAACACCCCTAAATCAATTATTATAAACATAACATTGTAAAATAATGTCAAATATATCAAATAATATCAACTTTAATTTCAAATAAATTAAATTCAAGCAAAATAATTTCAAATTGATAAATTTTAATCAAATTCCACTCATAAAATATCAAATACAGTATCAAATATAATCTTTAAAATTCTCTATGATGCGATCTTTCTGCATGTAAATGGTTCCGATGGTCGACGGATGGTCACATGACATGAAGCTGAGCCGAGTCACTTTACATGAAGCTTAAAACAGCCAATCAACACTTACAATATGTGAGGCGCTCAATACCGAAAGTAGTGCACTTACTGAAAGTAGTTTACTTGCTTGAAACAAAGCGCAGGTTGTACGGATTTCCGGTCTTTTAAGTGCGCAAGGGTGCCGTTGAACTTGTTTAGGACTCAGCCTGCACTGATGTGAATCACTGATGTGAATGAGCAGAGCAGAGCATTCTCTTTCTTGGGTTTTCATTCATTTTACAACTCTCTTTGCTTAACTGAGTATGCATGGTAGATTGCGCCGATCCGAGCAGATAGTTAATTCATCTCTGTGTATGAGACTTGCACCCATGCTAGTAGGCTTATGCTTCTGACCAACCATATTTGCTTAAGGTTACAAAAGTCTGCAGAACAGTGTAAACACAAAAATCACAGAGACGACGTCTTAACACAAGAGTAACACGCTATATAACTGATAAAACGATATATATACATATATAAAACTGAACTGGGAAGAAGGAGGGGCACGTTCAGTCTCGTTTGTAAACAATGGACGCAGCATCATTACGTCATTACATCAGCGTACTACGTAGGTATGTCTAAACTCAAAATTTGACTTTTTTTTGGGAAAAAAACCCGGAAAAGGAAAAAATGTAAAATGGATGAAGTCGGGGAGCGTCTGTATTATTATTATTATTATTATTACAGACGCTCCCCGACTTACGTTTTAAAATTATTTCCGGACGGCCGAACGTAAGTTGAAAGTGAACGTAAGTTGTTACAGTGACGTATGACGTATGACACTCATACTCTACTATACATCCATAAATACCATTGCCGTGTCTCATAAAACACCCCTAAATCAATTATTATAAACATAACATTGTAAAATAATATCAAATAATATCAACATTAATTTCAAATAAGTCACTTATTTATACCGAGTTACTTTACATGAAGCTTAAAACAGTCAATCAACAGTTACAATATGTGAAGCGCTCAATACCGAAAGTAGTGTACTTGCGAAACTAGTGTACTTGCTGTGGGTTATACAGACTTCCGGTCTTTCAAATGCACAAGGGTGCCGTTGAACTCATTTAAAACACAGCCTGCATTGATGCAGTCTCAAGGCAAAGCAGAGAGTTCTTTTGTGTAAGTAAGTAAACGTTATTCAAGAGATGCATACAAAGAACAAAACAAATCCTAATGAATATTAATATAAAAATAAGTATACACTCTTAGGATTCTGCTAAAAGATAATAAATATAAAGATTGTGCCGATCTGAGCAGATAGTTAATTCATCTCTGTGTATGAGACTTGCACCCATGCTAGTAGGCTTACACTTCTGACCAACCATATTTGCTTAGAGTTACAAAAGTCCACAAAACAGTGTAAACACAAAGATCACAGAGACGACGTCTTAACACAAGGGTAACACGCTATATAACTGAGATAACTGGGTTATCAAAGGCGAGCCATGTCTCTCATTGTCTATGATGAGAGGCATGTAAAAGAACCATTGCTGACTTTCGTAAAGAGTAGCTGCAAAGTCGTCAGCATGTTTCTGTCCCTTGCTAAAAAGGGTTGTGACAGGAAGGGCATCCGACGTAAAAACCTCTGCCAAATCATAAGTGCGAATCAGATGATTTGCTGTGGCGACTCCGGAGTAAAAGGGAAACAAAGCCAAAAGGAAGACAGACAGACATATTATATGTATACAGTCAGTCTGTAGTTTGTAAACAATGAATGCAGAGTCATTGCATCATTAAGTCAGGCGTACTACGTAGGTACGTCTAAACTCAAAATTTGACTTTTTTTGGGGGGAAAAAAAAACAAAAACGTAAAATCGAACAAACGTAAAACGGATGAACGTAAGTCGGGGAGCGTCTGTATTATTATGCATGGTTATATGCGATGATTAGTGTATGACCACATGTAAACTCAGTCTTTTTTTTAGTTTTGGGAAGAAATTTTGCAAAAAGGAAGCTGTCTTTGTCTTTGCTTGTATGTGTGTGTGTGTGTGTGTGTGTGTGTGTGTGTGTGTGTGTGTGTGTGTGTGTGTGTGTGCATTGCTGGAGAAAGACCTGTGGAGTGTTAAGTATCTCAGCATGCAAGTGGGTTCTGATTGTTAATCCTCTGGCTGAATTGTGAAGTGATTGTATTATTATTGCTAAACTTGTAATAAAACTGTGTGATCTGGGTGACCTGTTAGTAACCACTTCCCAGAACCTCAACAAGGGCTTCGACGTAATGCAAAGCTACAGAGCCCAGAAGAAAACAACAACACACCAATGCAGGTCTTCGTCTGAGGCCTTTTTCTCAAACAGCAGGTCTCAAAGTCAGCAACGTCATCTCATCGTCAGACTCACGGTATACAATCACTTTCATTTTCTAGAATTGAACATGGCTTGAGATATGGAGGGACACAAATTTGAGATATTAACTGGAAACTGGTGTATTATTTTCAAACAAGCAGTGATGGATATGGGGTGAGAGAAAAAAAAGATTCTTCCTCTCCTCATTCCCTTCGTGTATGTGTCAGATTACAACGTCATTTTCTTTCATGCCTTTCAGTGTTGATTATTATTGGGTATGACTATATTATTATTGTGGCTGTTGTTGTATTTTTTCTTTCCTTCTTCTTAAGACATTTTGTTGCATTATTTAAGTGGATTTATTTTATAAAATAAAGTTTGTTCTTTTTGTCAGTTCTGTCCCTTTTCTACTATCTTTTATCTTTTATTACATTTTTTCCATATTCAAAATAAACATTATTTTATTTTAACTCTCAAGATATAAGCAAGGCAACTAGGAAAAATAAATGAATAAAGGTTGGTGTGGATAATAATGGAAAATGATTTTTAGTCCTGGTCATGAATACAGTCGGCTCCCAACATACAAAACCCCATGCGTACAAAAACTACGGGTTACGAAAGACATTTTCCAAAGTTTTCATCCCCTGTATATGAAAATAACCTCGTCTTTCAAAAAGTGCCAAACGTGCCATTCAAAATTCAAACAAGCCAGTAAAAATTTCACATGATGCACGAGTTCCTCTCTCATTGGCTGTCTCCCAACATCCCGCCCTGCTGGCCTCCCATTGGCCAGGAGAGAGCTGAAGCTCCATAGTACTGCACCCATAAAGCTTGTTTGTCACACATGTGAAGGAGAGTTGAACAGGACTGTTCCTTGTTTTGAGATCGTTGCAGCGTTAGATTTCATTATCGCCAAAACCCGTCTACAACCGGGGCGATATTGAAGACGATATCGTCTGTTCCCTTCAGGGGTCGCCACAGCGAATCATCTCCCTCCATCTCACTCGATCCTCTGCATCTTCTTCTCTTACGCCAACTGCCTTCATGTCCTCCTTCACCACGTCCATGAATCGTCTCTTTGGTCTTCCTCTAGGCCTTCTGCCTGGTACTTCCAACCTCAGCATCCTACTACCAATATACTCACTGTCCCAGCTCTGTTCATGTCCAAACCATCTCAATCTAGCCTCTCTGACTTTGTCTCCAAAACATCTAACATGTGCTGTCCCTCTGATGTACTCATTCCTGATCCTATCCATCCTCGTTACTCCCAAAGAGAACCTCAACATTTTCATCTCTGCTACCTCCAGCTCTGCCTCTTGTCTTTTCCCCAGGGCCACTGTTTCTAAACCATACAACATCGCTGGTCTCAACACCGTCTAGTACACTTTTCCTTTCATTCTTGTCGATACCTTCCTTTCCAGACCCGGAAGTTGCATTCCACCCTTTTCTGGCTGAGAACCATATGTTACATCTGGAGCATATGCGTCGGACCCATAGATGCAGGAGACCAGGTGCGAAGATTCAACCATTTTATTTTGGGCGACTTTTCACCAAGGGCTTGATCAGGGATACATGGAATACCGGGTGTATTTTGAGTGAAGATGGGAGCTTGAGTCGGACAGCGCTGGGGTTTATGATTTTTTTCTATCACATAGGGCCTGATGTACCTGGGAGACAATTTTTTTTGAGTCGACTTGCAGGGGCAGGTCCCGAGAGGAGAGCCAAACTTGTTGCCCGACAGTGTAGGGAGGTGCCGGGGTCCGATGACGATCGGCAATTCTCCGGTTTCAGGCCACTGTTTGTTTCAGGGCGGCACGTGCTTCTCTCCAGACCCAGCATGCTCTGCGAAACTGCGCCTGGATGGATGGAACTATGTGCAGGAGCTGATCATGCCCGAATACCTGGCTGGTGTGGGGATGAGCGGTTCTCGGCGCATGGGGAGTTTAGCTGGCGCTGGCGCTGCTGCCGAAGCCGACAGTGAAGCGTGAGTGGTCGGGGTCGTTACGGCGAGTTGAGTGGCGATGACATCCATCCTTCCGCCAAGCTGCACCATGCTGGTGGTTATCCGCTAGAGGTTGTCCACAATTTGGTGCAGGGAGGACTCGTGTAGTCCGAACAGGACTCCCTGGTCAGATAATGCCTGCCGGAGCTGGGCGGTCTCCACTGGGTCCATGTTTCAGGTCAGAAGATTCTGTTATGTCTGGAGCGTATGCATCGGACCCAAAGATGCAGGAGACCATGTACAAAGATTCAACGATTTTATTTTAGCCCTGGGAAAACCAAAATCACTGTAAATAATTATTCATGGGAAACTGGTCGAGCACAAAACAGGATACCAGGAGTCAGAGAGATCGCAGAGAAAATGGAATCACAAGGAAGGACACTCTTCTGACGCCGGAGGGGAGTGCGCTGCTCCTATTTATAGCTTGCTGATTGCTGAATGGAAACAGGTGTGCTCTCAGGACCTCGGCTGCAGCTAACATGCAATGTTGCAGAGATATGTCATCTAATACAGTCATACAGCATCCAGAGCCCAGAGACATTTAGAGTGGATTTCATCACCAGGACACTTTTTGACTACCTCAGCAACCTCAGCTCCAGTGATGGAAAATCCCCAGGGTCTTCCTTCTGCATGGAGAGAGTGCTGGGGGGAGGTCCTTGAAGTATTCCTTCCACCTCCCAGCATTGCCCCCAGTCGAGGTGAGCAGCTCCCCCACTTCCACTGTAAACAGTACTAGTGGAGAACTGCATCCCCCTTCTGAGGCATCAGATAGTGGTTCAGAACCTTTTCGAGTCCAACTGATAATCGCTTCCCAGGCCCTGACCGCACTCCTCCCATTTGGCCTACCAGTACCTATCTGATACCGAGGGAGTCCCACAGGCCAATAAGACACAACAGGCCTCCTTTTTCTACTGGACGGCTCCTTCACTGAAGGTGTCCACCAAAGGATTCGGAGGTTACCGCCACAACAGACACACATGTGCCAACATGTGGACACTGTGGGGAAAGAAATTTAAAAAAAAAACATGCAAGCATAAGGAGAACATTCAAACTCTCCACAGATATTCCTACAGTGATGCTGGGACAAAAGTCACAGTGTTTGGTGTTTGAGGTCCCTGGTTGGAGTTTGCATGCTTTTACGTCAACTGTTGATCATGGTTAATACATAATGTTTATTCCTCATCTCATCTCATCTCATCTTCTTCCGCTTAGTCCGGGGTCGGGTCGCGGGGGCAGCAACCTTAGCAAAGAGGTCCAGACATCCCTCTCCCGAGCCACTTCCTCCAACTCTCCCGGGGGGACACCGAGGCGGTCCCAGACAAGCCGAGAGACATAGTCCCTCCAGCGTGTTCTAGGTCGACCCCGGGGTCTCTTCCCGGTTGGACATGCCCGAAACACCACACCAGGGAGGCGTCCGGGGGGCATTCTAACCAGATGCCCGAGCCACCTCAACTGGCCCCTCTCAATGCGGAGGAGCAGCGGATCTACTCCGAGCTCTCCCTGGATGGCGGAGCTTCTCACCCTATCTCTAAGGGAGAACCCCGCCACCCGGCGAAGGAAGCTCATTTCAGCCGCTTGTATCCGTGATCTTGTTCTTTCGGTCATTACCCAAAGCTCGTGACCATAGGTGAGGGTTGGAACGTAGATCGACTGGTAAATTGAGAGCTTCGCCTTGCGGCTCAGCTCCTTTTTCACCACGACGGACCGGTACAGGCACCGCTTAACAGCAGAGGCTGCAGCGATCCGTCTGTCGATCTCTCGCTCCATCCTTCCCTCACTCGTAAACAAGACCCCAAGATACTTAAACTCCTCCACTTGGGGCAGGACCTCATCCCGACCCAGAGGGTGCATTCCACCATTGTCCGACTGAGAACCATGGCCTCGGACTTGGAGGTACTGATCTTCATCCCGGCTGCTTCGCACTCAGCTGCGAATCGCTCCAATGAGAGCTGGAGGGCCCGACTTGATGAAGCCAAAAGGACAACATCATCCGCAAAAAGCAGAGATGATATCCGATGGCCACCGAATCAGAACCCCTCATCGCCTCGACTGCGCCTAGAAATTCTGTCCATAAAAATTATGAACAGAATCGGTGACAAAGGACAGCCTTGGCGGACTCCAACTCCCACCGGAAACGAATCCGAGCTGCTGTTACCAATACGGACCAAACTCTGGCTCCGGTGATACAGCGACCGAATAGCTCGTACCAACGGATCCGAACGCCCGTACTCTCGGAGCACGCCCCACAAGATCTTTCGAGGGACACGGTCGAAAGCCTTCTCCAAATCCACAAAGCACATGTGGACAGATTGGGCAAACTCCCATGCCCCCTCCAGAATCCTGTGGAGCGTACAGAGTTGGTCAAGAGTGCTGCGGCCAGGACGAAAACCACATTGTTCCTCCTGAATCCGAGGTTCGACTATCGGTCGGATCCTCCTCTCTAGTACCCCTGCATAGACTTTACCAGGTAGGCTGAGGAGTGTAATTCCCCGATAATTGGAACACACCCTCCGGTCCCCCTTCTTAAAAATTGGGACCACCACCCCAGTTTGCCAATCCAGAGGTACAGCCCCCGATGACCACGCGATGTTGCAGAGACGTGTCAACCAAGACAGTCCTACAACATCCAGAGTCCTGAGGTATTCCGGGCGGATCTCGTCCAACCCCGGAGCTCGACCACCGAGGAGCTTTTTGACAACCTCAGTGACCTCCACTCCAGTGATGGGCGGACCCTCACCCGAACTCCCAGGGTCTTCCTCTTCCACGGAGGGCGTGTTGGTGGGATTGAGAAGGTCCTCAAAGTATTCCCTCCACCTCTCAACAACATCCCCAGTCAAGGTAAGCAGCTCCCCACCTCCACCGTAAACAGTGTTTGTGAAGAACTGCTTCCCCCTCCTGAGGCGTCGGATGGTGGCCCAGAACCTTTGAGGCCACCCGATACCCACTCTCCAGGCCCTCACCGAACTCCTCCCACGCCCGAGATTTTGCATCTGCGACAGCCTCGGCTGCAGCACGTTTGGCCTGCGGTACCCGTTTGCTGCCTCAGGAGTCCCACAGGCTAATAAAACCCGATAGGCCTCCTTCTTCAGCTGGACGGCCCCTTCACCGCAGGTGTCCACCACCGGGTTTGGGGATTACCGCCACGACAAGCACCGGCGACCTTACGGCCACAGCTATGGGCTGCCGCCTCAGCAATGGAGGCACGAAACATGGCCCATTCAGATTCCATGTCCCCGCCTCCTCCGAACGTGGTTGTAGCTCTGCCGGAGGTGGGAGTTAAAGGCCTCTCGGACAGGGGGCTCCGCCAAACGTTCCCAGCAGACCCTGATTACACGCTTGGGCCTGCCAGGTCTGGAAGGCAACCTCCCACACCACCGAAGCCAACTCACCACCAGGTAGTGATCGGTAGACAGCTCAGCTCCTCTCTTCACCCGAGTGTCCAGAACATATGGTCGCAAGTCCGATGACACGACTACAAAGTCAATCATCGAACTGCGACCTAGGTGTCCTGGTGCCAAGTGCACTTATGGACACCCTTATGTTCGAACATGGTGTTCGTGATAGACAAACTATGACGAGCACAGAAGTCCAACAACGACACACCATTCGGATTCAGACTGGAGAGGCCGTACCTACCGATCACACCCTTCCAGGTCACACTATCGTTGCCCACATGGGCGTTGAAGTCTCCCAAGACAACGAGCGAGTCTCCCGAGGAGCGTTCTCCCACACCCCCAAAGACTCCAAAAAGGGTGGGTACTCTGAACTGTCATTTGGTGCATAAGCACAAATAACAGTCAGGCCCCGTACCCCCACCCGAAGACGGAGGGAAGCTACCCTTTCGTCAACCGGGGAGAACCCCAACATTTGGGCACCGAGACGGGGGGCAACAAGAATACCCACACCGGCTCGCCGCCTCTCCCCATGAGCAACTCCAGAATAGAAGAAGGTCCAGCCTCTTTCGAGATGGATGGTTCCAGAGCCCAAGCTATGCGTTGAGGTGAGCCCGACTATATCTAGTCGGTATCTCTCCACCTCACGCACCAAATCGGGCTCCTTTCCGCCAGAGAGGTGACATTCCATGTCCCGAAGGTCAGAGTAAGCAGCCGAGGATCAGTCCGACAGAACCCATGCCTTCGGCTGCCACCCAACTCACACTGCACCCGACCCCTAAAACTCCTCCCACGGGTGGTGGGTCCATGGGAGGGCGGACCCATGTCTCCTTTTCGGGCTGGGCCCGGCCAGGCTCCATGGGCATAAGCCCGACCACCAGGCGCTCGCCTTCGAGCCCCTCCCCTGGGCCTGGCTCCAGGAGGGAACCCCGGTGACCCGCGTCCGGGCAAGGGAGACTGATTCCTCTGTTGTTTTCTCATGTCTTAGGGGTCTGTTTTGAATCGCACTTTGTCTGGACCTTCACCCCGGACCTGTTTGCCTTGGGTGACCCTACCAGGGGCATTTGCCCCCGACAACATAGCTCCTAGGATCATTAGGTCACGCAAACCCCTCCACCACGATAAGGTGGCGATTCGAGGAGGGAGAATGTTTATTCCTTGGGTCATTAATGATGACACAGATAAAAGACAGTCTCTTGACCATGAGATCCCCAGTGCAAACTTGTTTTTCATCTTGATTGGAGTTAAAGATAATTATTAGGAGTTTGCCATGAGTCATATGAAAACAAAATTTCAAAAGCACTTGTTTCAACTGTCTTCTCAAGTGGTGCAGAGGTTAAGTATAGAAATTACAGTGCCGGGTCCTCCAAGTTCAATTCCATGTATCATCTTTAGCTGTAGTTCAGAGTTGATGTTTCATCTTATGCTGAATCATCTGTGAAGACAAAAGTCCAACACGCACAATCCCAACCACTGTTTGAATGGACTGCAGCTCATAAATTTCATATTTATGTGTTGAGTCACCTTTGAAAGCAAAAGTCCAATAAGCATAACTTCAAGTGGTTCTACAGTGGTGTAGTGGTTAAAGTTGTAGTTTCTGGTGTCTGAGGCCTCTGGTTGAACTCTGTGAGTTTTCATCTTCATTGAAGTTCATGAAAACACTTTAGTTGGGATAGAAGTAAATTATGAAAACAAAAGGCTAATTCACAGCTTCTCAAGTGGTGCAATGGTTAATGGTACAGTCTGTGATTGAACACTGTCCATGTTCAAGTCCAAATTTTACTTTGAGTTGGAGTTCAGCTTGCTCTAGTTATTTGCTGAATCATCTATAAAGACAAAAGTCTGATATGCAGAACCCCAACTACAACTTGAATGGTGTAGTGGATTAGGTCATGGCCTTTGGTGGTTAAATATGTTGGTTCAAGCCTTCATACTTTTGAACTTTGATTGTCAGTCAGGTTTTGTTAAAAAAAAAAAAGGTGAATAGCCCTAAAAGGTTAGCATCTTGTGTGCGTTCCTATAGCTCATGTGGATGAGCACTTGCCTCTGGATGGAGAGGTTGCTAGTTCAAAAGCTCAGTAAGGACTCCAGGATATTAACACAGGTGGTTCTGGGAGAAACAGAAGGTTCAGAGGGTGTGGAGGGTGTGAATGGGTGTGAATGGGGGGGGGGATTCCGGGCAGCTACCCCCCCAGGATCTAGAAAGGACAAGTAGGGGGTTATGCCACTTGAAAAGGTAGGTTGGACTTGGTTTTGCATTTATAGACAATGCTGTAAAAACTATCAACCATACCTATTCATGCCAATTTTCAGCAGCATTTACTGCCTTCTTCTCAGCCTCATACTGACCCCCTCAGCATCCACACAGCTCCAACACACCAAGTGAGACTTGATCCACCAACTTCAAGTTCCAGCAACCTGTCTCTTACCACTAAGCCAACAAATCACATACAAGGTGACAGTTCTCATAGCACTTTTGTCTTTTAAAATGAGACAAAAAAAAAAGAAAGAAAAAAGGTGAACCTGGACACTGACGACTCCTCAAACAGTGACTGGGGTCAAAAATGAATGAACAACAAACACTTTGTTTAAGGCAATTCCTTTTGCATGGATGCAGCCAATTCACACTCTGATACATGTCTCTTTGCACCACTGTCTTTGAAAATGAGACCCATAACAAGCACAACACTGTTACATCATTCATTCGTGGGTAACCTAAACCCATAACCATTCACCATTAAATTTATTGGGATGAGCCAGGGAGGAACGACATACATTTGAAACAGAGATAATTGAGAACTGGAACTGTACCTGCAGTGTGGAAGCAGACTGACTGCAGGGAATCCGTGAACTGCTTCAGTCTCCCCTCTTTTCCATGCAGTTGCTGCACTTGCCTCACAGAATCACGTCAGGCGAGACTGCTTCCTGGGCTGTACCTTTACATACTGCATCCTAGAACAACACATCATGACTGAGGTTGAAGACTGGATGCATACATTTGTTTAAAAGGAGAAATAAATCAATTGTAAATTTAATTATGTAAAACATATAATCAAACACACTCAATAAATTGACCTCAAACGTTTCAGGTCATATCGCAGTCCCTGTATTTATAACTAAAGTTCATTTTGAAGACAAACCACTTGACAAACCATATGTAGAATGTCATGAAACAGTCAATTCCAGTAACTCATCTGTGATGTCACGGGGGGGGGGGGGGGGTCCCATAGATTGTTTATATTGTAAATATAATAATAAACATGAATCCACTGTGTGCTTGTATGCAACTTTATTAGCAGCTTACTCGAAACATTGGGCCAACAACAGAACATGAGTATAACATCCAAATCTCTGGTGACACTCCCAAAAAGAAATAATAATTAAAAAATGATTTCACGAGGAAAAATAAATAAATGACAACAACCAGCAATTCCACATGTCCTCCTCCATTATCTAAATATAGATACACAGCATTTTTCTTCCACTATTTTTGCCCACATGTGTATTGAAGTCTCCCAGGACAACGGGTGAGACTTCGGGTGAGTGTTCCCACACCCCCTAAAGACTCCAAGAAGGGTGGGTACTCTGAAATATCATTTGGTGAATAAGCACAAATAACAGTCAGGACACATCCCGCCACCCGATAGCAGAGGGAAGCTACCTTTTCATCGACCAGGGAAATCCCCAAACGTATGGGCACCAAGACGGGGGCAACAAGAATGAGCATGAGCAACTCCAGAATGGAATAAGGTCCAGCCTCTCTCGAGATGGGTGGTTCCAGATCCCAAGCTTTGCATTGAGGTGAGCCCAACTATATCCAGCCAGTATTTCTCCACCTTACGCACCAGCTCAGGCTCCTTCCCTGCCAGACAGATGACATTTCATGTCCCAAGAGTCAGAGTCAGTAACCGAGGATCGGTCCGAAAGAACCCATGCCTTCGGCTGTCACCCAACTCACATTGCACCCGACCCCTATAGCCCCTCCCACAGGTGGTGGGTCCATGGGAGGGCAGACCCATGTCTCCTTTTCGGGATAGGCCCGGCCAGGCTCCGTGAGCAGAAGCCCAATCACAAGGCTCTCACCTTCGAGCCCTGCACCCAGGCCTGGCTCGGGAGGGGCAGTGAACTGCATCCGGGCAAGGGAAACTGTGTTCTTGTGTTCTTTTTATTCATCACAGAGGTCATCTGAATTGCACTTTGTCTGGATCTTCACCTAGGACCTTCCTTGGATGACCCTACCAGGGGCATAATGCCCCTGACAACATAGCTCCTAGGATCATTAGGACACGCAAACCCGTCCACCACATTAAGGTGGCGATCCACGGAGGGCTCCGGGGTGGATGAGATCCACCTTGAATATCACAGTGCTCTGGATGCTGTAGGACTGCCTTGGTTTACATATCTCTGCAGCATTGTATGGTGATTGGGGGCTGTACCTCTGGATTGGCAAACCGGGGTGGTATTTCCCCTTTTTAAAAAAGGGGGACCAGAGAGTGTGTTCCAATTATCATGGAATCACACTCCTCAGCCAACCCAGAAAAGTCTATGCAGGGGTACTGGAGAGGAGGATCTGACCAATAGTTGAACCTCAGATGCAGAAGAAACAATGTGGTTTTCATCCTGGCTGTGGCATTCTTCACCAAATCTATACACTCCACAGGATCTTGGAGGGGGCATGGGAGTTTGCCCAATCTGTCCTCATGTGTTTGGTGGATGGGGCGTGCTCCAGGAGTATGGCGTTCCGGACTTGTTGCTACGAGCCATTCGATCGCTATTTCACCAGAGCCAGACTTTGGTCTGTATTTGTAACTGTAAGGTTGAATTCGTTTATGGTAAGAGTTAGAGTCCACCATGGTCTTCCTTTATCACCGATTCTGTTCATAATTTTTACAGACAGAATTTCTCGGCACAGCCAAGGCGTTGAGAGGTTCTGGTTTGGTGGCCATCAGATCTCGTCTCTGATTTCTGCGGATGTTTTTGTCCTTTTGTCATCATCAAGCCAGGACCTCCAGCTCTCCTTGGAGCGATTTGCAGTCGAGTGTGAAGCGGTCGGGATGAAAATCATCACCTCCAATTCCGAGGCCATGGTTCTCAGTCAGAGAAGGGTAGAATGCATCCTCCAGGTCAGGAGTGAGGTTTTGCTCAAGTGGAGGAGTATAAGTACCTTGGGGTCTTGTTCATGAGTGAGGGACGGATGGTGTGGGAGATTGACACACAGATCACTGCAGCCTCTGCTATAAAGTCCGAAAGACGAGACTTTTTCCTCTTTACAAAGATACTTTCTAGGGACTTCCGTTTCTTGCTCATTTTGCTTGTGGGTTACATTTTAGCACTCAAATGACCGAAATGTCACTGAGAGAATCCGGCCATTTTTCAAAATAAAAGATTTTTCAAAAATAAAAGATCGTTCAGGCTCAGAGAATTAAAAAAAGGAAATAATTATTTCTTGTGTGGCCCGGTACCAGTCTGTGGCCTGGGGGTTGGGGACCACTGCTTAAGGACTCACTTCAGCCTTGTACCAAGAGTTACTGCTCTCTTCTGCATCCCTCTCCTCCCTAACCAAATTCAATTTTTTCTTTGGCCTTCCTCTCCTCCTATCAGGCAGTCCCATCCTCAACATTCTTCCACCAACATACTTTTTATCCCTCTTCTGTACAACTGGAAACTGTCCTGTCATCTGTTGTTTTTGGTAAAAAAAAATATTCCTCCTGCATCACAGAAGCTGAAAATGAGAATGTTTTATATTTACAAAAATACATCACGTGCAAACTGTTCACAAAATGAAACCTTATTTCCTGTCCTCAGTTGGGATAAAAAGAAACTTTCATGAGGTTTTCTTTGTTTTGCGACAAGCCAGACTTTAAAATGCTCAAACATGGACAGAGCAAAAGAAACGCCCCTCCACTCCTGACACACACACACACACACACACACGTTTCCCAAATTAACCACTAGAGGGAGACAAGTTACATTCATATAAAATGTATTCATTCGTTTTCTGAACCGTTTAATCCTGATTTGGGTCGCGGGGAGGCAAGTGCCCATCTCAGCCAACCCTGGGCGGTAGCCAGGTCATCACAGGGCTGAAAGTGAATTCATTGTTAGAATTCAGGAAAACAGTTCTTATACATGGAAAAAAACCTTATATTTTATTAACTTCTTTTCCTTTCGGCTTTTCCCTTCAGGGGTCGCCACAGCGAATCATCTGCCTTCACCTCACCCTATCCTTTGCATCTTCTTCTCTTATACCAGCTACCTTCATGTCCTGCTTCACTACATCCATGAATCGTCTCTTTGGTCGTCCTCTAGGCCTTCTGCCTGGTAGTTCCAACCTCAGCATCCTACTACCAATATACTCACTATCCCTCCTCTGTACATGTCCAAACCATCTCAATCTCGCCTCTCTGACTTTGTCTCCAAAACCTCTTACATGTGCTGTCCCTCTGATGTGCTCATTCCTGATCCTATCCATCCTCGTTACTCCCAAAGAGAACCTCAACATTTTCATCTCTGCTACCTCCAGCTCTGCCTCCTGTCTTTTCCCCAGGGCCACTGTCTCTAAACCATACAACATCGCTGGCCTTACCACCGTCTTGTACACTTTTCCTTTCATTCTTGCCGATACCCTCCTATCACACATCACTCCGGACACTTTTCTCCAACCATTCCAACCTGCCTGCACACGCTTCTTCACCTCTTTTCCACACTCTCCACTTCTCTGGATTGTTGACCCTAAGTACATTCATTAATTTTGTCATATTTTGAAACATGTAATCCTATTAGGGTGCCAGTGAGGCTGGGGCCCATTTCAGCCCACTCTGGGCACAGGCAGGGTCCATGATGAACAGCTTGCCAGCATGCACAAGGCCAACACGCACAACCGTTGCACTCACAATGGAAAGGTATCACAGCCGGTTTGCTGAATGTGCTTTGGACTGTGGGAGGAAACCAGGTAACCCAGAGGAAACCTACCCAAGCAGTGGGAGAACATGTGAACTTCACACAGAAACGCCCAAGCTGAGTTCCAGCTTATTTCTGTGAGGCCGATGTGCTGATCACCAATGTCCGGCCTCACTTTCAGGTCCATTATTTTTCTCTAAATTTTGATGTGAACGAATTGGTTTAGTCTAATTATTTTAATTTACATGAAGAATTTTCACGGTTCAAGATATTAGCTGTGATGCTGATGATGATGATGATGGTGATTATTCTTATGATTACTTTTCTCACCACCATCATCATTTTTCATATATTTTTAATGGCCACTTTATCCACTTCTTTTTCTTCTTCTTCTTCTTCTTCTTCTTTTTCTTCTTCGTCCACTGTCAATGAATAAAGTTTAAAATAGCTGACGCAGTGTTTCAACACAATCCAGAGAAGCCAACACAGCCAACAGGAAAAGGGGCGGGGTTTTAAGAGTTTTTCGGGCGGAGCTTTCTCAGAACAGTCAATTCCATAAAGAGGACTTTATTGTGACCACACCCACTTCAGTTCATAACACACACTCCCTGTAAGAACTCCAAGTTCTGCCAGAAGCTCGAGTCCCAATACCTCATACTAACCCAATCAGAGGATGGCAACTTCGTGAAGTGGGCGTGGTATGCAGTGGGCGTATCTTATACCTCTGCGCTGTGGCAGGTGTTGAACGTGTGAGGAGTTTCGAATTTATTCACTTCCTGAAAAAAAGCAGACGAGCGACGAAGGTAGGAATCAGCAGCATAAGGTCATGTTGACCATTAAACATAAATATATTATACAATAATGGCTTATATTTTTAGATCCATTATATAAAAATGCATTTTTAGGAGAAAAGGACAATTAATTCACTCTCTCTTTTTATTCTGTATATACACTGTAGATTCTCCAGGAAGATAAAAAGATGGCAGCTTATCATGATAGCAGGAGAAAATCAGGTATATAAAGATTTAAATAATATCATTAATGGACAAAAAAATGGGAGAACATGACCAGCATGTTATAACTTAAATATTATAAAGATTCTCTATATGGGATTGTGGGAATAAAACACAGCATACTTCAACTTTTACTTTCACATCTATTATGCAAAGTTTAGTGGTAATACGTGTATGTTTGTTCAATCTCGGAAATCAAAGTCTAGTAAAACTGTTCATGTAATGCGTTTACTGCCGTCCAGCATTTTGAATGTGACACATGTTCTCCAGATTCATTCATCTGTCAAACCACTTCATCCTACATCCTGCCTTTTTGCCAACTGGCCAGCCCATTATTGGGCCCACCCAGGCCCACACACACACACACACACACACACACACACACATACCTACCTAACCTACCTTGGGGAAATTTGGAAAAGCCGATTGTGCACGCCTTTGGGCTGTGTTCGAGGAACCCAGTGTACCTGGAGGAAACCCTCGCACGTACTGAGAGAACAACCTCCTGACTGATATGCACCCACCAGGCTCGGGAATCAAACTGAGCACGTCATCCGTCTTATAGCAAGAAGGTCCAAAACACTGTCACCATCTCCTCTATTAGCTCTTCTATGTTAGAACGTCAACATAAATATCATGCACCAATTAAACAGTCACTTATGAATCATGGACATGTATAGAGAGGGAAGAGACACTGATGACGTCAAACTCAGGTTTACTGACGTGACCTACTGAGATTCTGATCAGCAGAGAGACTTTGGTGGATTTATGCTGGGGGGGGTTTAATGTATTTTTTCTCTTTTGCCAGTAATCACAACCGAATGCCATGAATTGTTAGTTTTAAGATCTATCCATTGAAAGCAGATATGATTTTATGATGCTCGAAATTGCAAAAATTGTCCTTGCATTTGGCATGTTTTGCATTCAGAGCAATGAGCTCGATGGTAAATACAACTCCTGCTTTAAAGGGAAAGGTCATATGCTAAAGCTTCAGGTGTGACAGCGGAAATGCATGGACTTGTCCGGCATCCAACCAGAAACTGTCTTGGAAACTTGAGCCACAGGAGGGTGTTGATTTTCTACTGGGGCTTGTAGCACTGAGAGCTTCCACGGTTTTAGAGGGAAGAAAGGAAAGCTCGGGTTTGCCGGGTTAGCATGTCGCAAAAAATAAAAATGTTCCGCGCTGTCTGACATTTCTGGAATTTACATGTTCACCTGAGCATGACCCCGAAGCCTGTCTCGGAGAGTCACGTGAGCTCAACCCACAGCGAGGGAACAAGACAAACATTGTTGCCTGGAAACCATGTAGTTACGAGTCCCTCGTACAAGGTAGAACCAATCTCAAAAACAAAAAAACTTACCAGACAATTTCCTTATGCAAAATGTTCCCAGGAACATGTTTTTCAAACGTCAAACAGTTGTCACACTCAGTATTGATTTCGGACACTGACTATCACTGATTGGCGCTGCACCATTTTTCTTTTTTTTAGTTATACAGATGATAAAAAGCTTAAATACTTTTTTTTTTTTAAAGATTGAGTCAAATACATTAATAATTGATCGTCTTATGTAAGGGACTTGAGAACCACAGTGGTCTCACCAGCAGAGAACTCATTCATGTTCTAAACCATTTAATACTAATTCGGATAACAGGGAGGCTGGCGCTCATTTCAGCCAACTCCGGGCAAGGGCAGGGAACACCTTAGACAACTCACCAGACCATCTCAGGGCCAACATTCACACAACCATTCATACTCACACTTACAGGTGATTTGGAACAGCAAGTTAGCCAACTGTGCATGTTTTTGGACTGTGCGAAGAAACCCGATTATCCAGAGGAAACCCACGCAAGCACTGGGAGAACATGCAAACTATACATAGACACACTGAAGCTGGGAATCAAACAGAGAACTTTCTTGCTGTGAGGTGGACATGCTAACCATGACATCACCATGCAATCCCAACAGAAAGCCTGTATTAAATTTAAAAAAATAATAAAATGTCTTTGATGTTAAAAAAATCCATGAATAAGTCTTGCAATTTGACTCTCGGAAGCTCAAAGAACTGGGGCAGTGGTGGCCTGGTGGTAAGGTGCTGGATCACTGATCTTAAGGTTGGAGGTTCAAGCCCCAATGTCAATGGGTTGTCACTGCCCCTCCCCCCAGTGCAGCTAACTGGGTTATCAAAGGCTGGCCATATCTCTCGCTGTCTATGGTGTGAGGTTCATGTAAAAGAACCATTGCTGACTGTCCACAAGAGTAGCTGCATAGCTGTTTGTGTGTTTCTGCCATGTGATGGCCTGGCAAGCTCTCCAGGGTGTACTCTGCCCTCACCTGGATTCAGCTGGGATGGGTGCCAGACACTCTAATTAACATTAAGTGGATACAGAAAATGAATAAATGAAGATCAAGGAACCTCTGGCACACATGGACCTTCTCCACATCAATCAAAATATGACCTGATCTCATTTTTTCAATTTTTGGGGTTCGATCACTGTGGCTCTCAGCCTTTCATTTATTACAAATATGACTTTTAGAAAAATCGGATTAAGTTTTACACCATATTTGAGCTGAAAAACAATTGAACAATGTAAAGGGTGCGTAAAGTTTCAAACATTCAGTTTTTGCCTCTACACGATAAATAAGTGTCTTATTTCTTGAGATAATAAATCTTCATCGATTTCAGTGAGTCTGGATATATTACAGAACGGTACTGGAAGTAATGATTACATATTTACTATTGTTTACTCGTTATTCTAATTGACAAATTCTAATGATGTCTTTCCTTTCTCTTCTTTGTCTTGCACATTATTGTAGAGGTAAGAAAATGTTGCTCCACTTCTCTTTTTTTGTTGTTGCTATATTTTTGTTTTGGTAATTATACGTATAAGTGTTGAATAATAATATCCTATCTTTTTACAAAAATAAATATGAGAATTAATTTCAAATTATGCATTGAAAGCAAGGTAGCCGTCATACAAACAATTGTTTTTAGTCAAAACTGACTTTATTGACATGTTTTGATCTGCAACCATTTTCATCAATTTCAATCACCATTGGCCGCTGTGTATATTGTAAACTCTAGACTAATTGTACGAAAAGCAAGAAAACTTGACCATCAGAATTTAACATTTTTTTTAAAGTATGAAGCATTTTTTTTAAACCAAACATGACAGCCGATGTAGCTATGAAGCAAGCAAGAGGAAATTTAATTTACATGGAAAAAGAACTGAAATGAGATTTTGGCAGCTGAACAGACCTCATATTCAGTAAATCATTTTTATTCATGTATTTGGAATAATTTGTAGCTTCAAGTGGTCTCCAGGGCAATCCAATGAATCGTCACATATTTCAAAGAAATGGGGTTAAAAAAAAATAATTAAAAATACAAACTTTCTATTTACACGCACTGATCCATCAACTTTTACAGGAGAAAGAACTAGATAGATATGTGGTAAATCCTCGAGAAGATCTAAGGTCAGGTAAGTGTGAGGCATTTTATTTCTGATTTGTTTCTTAAGTTGATTGAGCATATCAGTAAAAATCAATCAATCAATTAATCAACCTGTGCATCTGTTTGCTGCATAACTTAACACAGAACTGAGAAATGTAAACCTGAAACCAGAGAAGATATCCCATGAGGCAGAAGATGGCAAACATGAGATGGCTGAACAACTGGATCAAAAATACCTCCACATAGAAGAAGCACTAACAAGAGTGGAGAACATGGAGAAAAGACGAGTGGAGCGGCAGAACGAATTAGATATAGAAAACGAGCAGCTCAGAGTCATGAAAAAAGCTTTAGATGTTGGTGAGAAGATTATTTCGGAGAGAAGTGTCCGGTTAGTGGACACAAAAGAAAAAATTCAAAATACAAATGAACTGATGAATGAGAAAAACCCTCACTTGGATGCCATGGAAAAGGAGCTGCAGGACACAAAGAGACAATTACATGAGATGACGATCTTAATGGAAGAACAGAAGAAACAGGTTCAGGAGAAAGATAGAGTTTTGAAAGATAACATAAAAACACTTCAGATGAAGGACAAGATCCTGGAACAGAAGGACATGTTGCTCCAAGATGTCACAGAAGAACTGGTACAAACATATAAGATGTTAGAGGAGACTCAGATGCAGCTGAAAGACAGAGAGAGACAATTGGAGGATATGGGGAAAGAACTGGAAACTAGTAAAAGAAACTGATGGAAGGAGAGAAAGAGATCTGGTTGAAAGAGCACGAAAACTAGATGCACAAAAAAACATGTTTTACAAGATGGATTGTGTCTGTGATTGGCAGCAATCCGATAAAAGTTAGAAACTTCAGGCTACGAGGATCAGCTGAGAAGGTCATTGGCTGAAAAGTTCATAGAAAGCCATCATGCCATCAGGGTGAGAGATTCTGTCCCAAGCGGGCCCAAAAACCTCAACACTGATGGAAGAAGTGTGTAGATCACAGTGGAGACCACGTTAAAAAATAAACAACGTTTGGTCACATTCAAAAATTGCATAATGGCCAGCCTATGAACTTTTCGGCCCACTCTCACAAAACCGGAAAATTGTTTGGTGACGGGAAAAATTCCAATAGTTTAGAGAAATGAAGAGTTTATGATAAAAGATAAATTATATACATTAATGATTATATTTATTGTGAATTTTTTTTCTATATATTTAAACTATTTTTATGCTTCATTACTTATTTATTTATTAATTTATTAATAAATGTATTATTTATTTTTGTCATAGACAGTTAAATAAATCTGACATGGAAACTTTTTCTACTTGATCTCATTTGTTGTTCATTCATTCATTCATTTTCTGAACCACTTAATCCTAATTAGGGTCATGGGGAGAATGGCACTCATCTCAGCCGACTCTGGGTGAAGGCAGGTCATCGCAGGGTGATCTCATCTGTGTTGAAGATTATTGATGTTAATTTCAGTTGCAAAAATCCTTCATAAATCCATCCACCTATAGAGAAACAGCCAACCAAACCGTGTGTGCTGTCATTTGTCACTTTTATATCCGTCTCTTTAACCTGCTCCAATTGGCTGGAGCCTACTAAGAGTTCCTATTAACCAGTGAAAAGCCTATGCGTTTGATCCTCCATTGGCAGTTCATTTCGGCTGAATGCAAAAATTACCTGCAAAACCACTGCAGCTCACATCCTTATTCGCCTACTTTACATCTTGTTCAGGTTCTTTGTCTGTTTACAACAACAATGACAAACCTACAGGTCCAGATGAACCAGCTTGAGAATGCAAAATAACTCTTCGCCAGGAGATGTCACCCACGCACGCTATGAAAGAATTCTGAACCCTCACCATCACAAGATGGCAAAAATAGAACGTGCCTGGGGTAAAACATCTGCCATGGAAGAGAAATTAAAGGAGCATCTTCTCATCAGTGTGATGATACCATAAACTTTATAAACAGACAAACACTCATCACATACAGCTCAAGTTTTTACAAAACTACTGTGTCACTTTTAATTTTTATTCAGTGTCTAAAGGTTCTGTTATTGTGACCCTTACAGTGTCACAAAGGCCGAACTTATTAATTGTAATTAATTGTAAATGTATGACTGTGATTTAGCCTTCAAGAGTCCAATACCTGAAAGTATAAAATGTGGCCTTTACACAAAGAGGTTCCAGCAATAATCAACACAGTAACAATAAACTAATAGGTTATGATGATGATAACATAAAAACAATAGCAGTGATGATGATCATTATCTTCTTCTGCTTAATCTGGAGTCCAGTCACGGGGGCGCGACATCCCTCTCCCCAGCCACTTCCTCCAGCTCTTTCGGGGGACACACACCAAAATGTTCCCACACCAGCTGAGAGACATAATGGAGGGATCCAGCATGTTCTTGGTCGATCTGGGGTCTCTTCCCATATGCCCAAGCCACCTGAGCCACCTCAACTAGCTCCTCTCAATGCAGAGGAGCAATGGTTCACCTCCAAGCTGCTCCTGGATGGCTGAGCTTCTCACCCTATCTTTAAGGGAGAGCCCCAAGCTCATTTCAGCCGCTTGTATCTGCGATGTTGTCTTTCAGTCACTACCCAAAGCTCAAGACATTTGGAACATTGATCGACTGATAAATTGAGAGCCATGAACCATGGCCTTGGGCTTGGAGGTGCGGATTCTCATCCTGGCTGCTTTGCACTCGATTGCGAATTGCTCCAATGAGAGCTGGAGGTCCCGGCTTAGTGAAGCCAAAAGAACAACGTCATTCGCAAAAAGCCGAGACAAGATCTGATGGCCACCAAACCAGAACTTCTCAACACCTCAGCTACGCCTAGAAATTCTGTCCACAAAAATTATGAACAGAATCGGTGACAAAGGACGGCCTTGGTGGACTCCAACCCTCACCGGAAACGAATTCGACCTGTTGTTCCCAACACAAACCAAACTCTGGCTTCTTTGATACAGCGACCGAATGACCCGTAGCAACAGGTCCTGAATGCAGTACTCCTGGAGTACACCCGACAAGATAACCTGAGGGACATGATCGAAAGTCTTCTCTAAATCCACAAAACACATCTGGACACATTGGGCAAACACTCATGTCTGATCCAGGATTCTGTAGAGCGTATAGAGTTGGTCGAGAGTGCAGCGACCAGAACGAAAACCACACTGTGACTCCTGAATCTGAGGTTCAACTATTGGTCAGATCTTCCTCTCTAGTACCCATACGTAGACTTTTCTTGGTATTATTATTATTATTATTATTATTATGACAAAACAACAACAATAAGAATCCATACATACATCAGATGGCAACTCGATTAATCCTACAAGGTCAGTCAGTGGAAGGCTGGAATCTATGTCAGCTGGCTCTTGCAGGGAGGAGGGTGGTATACACTGAAAATCTCACCAGGCCATCATAGGGCCAACACAAGCACCCAAGTCATTAACATTCTCACTCACACCTAAGGGCAATTTGAAACCGCCGATTAGCCTAATGTGCAGGTCTTCTTTTTTGTTTTCTTCTTTTATTATAAATTTAATAATAGGACAGAAGTTTAAATCGGTGAAAAGAGAGTTAAAGTCGAATATAAGAGCGAGCAGAAAGTGGGCGGGGCTGTGAGAGTTGGAAGGACGAATTTCTCTCAACTGTCAAAATAAGTCATACGACCCCGAAAGAACTGATAAAGTTCCTAATTTCTCCCCAAAGTTCGAAACCCACTTTTATTCCAAGTGTGCAAAATTGTCGGCTCTGTGAAATGGGCGTGTCGTCGAGTAGTGGGCGCGTCTTAGTCCCGCGAGTCAGTAGTTGGAGGCGGAGACTTCAGGTGGAGCTTGATGTTTTGTTTTTCGGATGAAACTGAACAAACATTTTTAAAGTAGACGAGAAACAGCGCAGGTAAGAAGAATCAAAGTCATACTGTATATAATAATAGTATGCAATCATGTCGTATTCTCTCTCTCTCTCTCTCTCTCTCTCCTTCTCCTCATCCGTCCTTTTGGTCTGTCTCTACAGGAAGATATAAAGATGGAATCTTTAAATAGCAAAATTTCAGGTATATATAAAAATATCATTACTATATATACAATAGTCGAGCATGTTGTAAACTAAACATAAAGATTCTATGTGTTGGATTCTATTCATGTGTAAATGTCTGTAAATATGTATAAATTCTGTGTTGGATTGTGGCTTAAAAGTGTGTTTTCATGTGAATATCTTGACGGAATGAATGAAATATTGTGAGATTTCCTTTGATTATGTCTATGAAGTATATTGGGGCAGTGGTGGTCTAGTGGATAGGGCGCAGGATCGCTGATCCTAAGGTTGGGGGTTCGAGTCCCCACAGGGCTGTCACTGTCCCCCCCCAGTGCAGCTAACTGGGTTATCAAAGGTGGGCCATGTCTCTCAGTGTTTATGATGAGAGGCATGTAAAAGAACCATTGCTGACTTTCGTAAAGAGTATGCTGCAAAGCCGTCAGTGTGTTTCTGTCCCTTGTTAAGGGTTGTGACAGGAAGGGCATCCGACGTAAAAACCTCTGCCAAATCAAATGTGCGAATCAGATGATTTGCTGTGGCGACTCCCGAGAAAGGGAAAAAGCTGAAAGGAAAAGAATAAGATGTCTATGAAGTATATTCTAAATAAATACTTGCTATAGTGGGGCAGTGGTGGCCTTGTGGTATAGGTGCTGGCTCACTGATCCTAAAGTTGGGGGTTCAAGCCCCACTCACAACAGGTTGTCACTGCCCCCCCCCCAGTCCAGCTAACTGGGTTATCAAAGGCATGTCTCTCACTGTCTATGGTGTAAGGCTGTAAAAGAACTATTACTGCCTTTCGACAAGAGTAGGCTACACATATAGCCATCAGTGTATTTCTGCTCTGCAATGGCCTGGCGAGCTGTTCAGTGTGTACTCTGCCCTTGCCCAGCCTCACCGCAACCATAATTAGGATTAAGTGGTTACAGAAAATGAATGCCTTGTTTTTGTCACTATCAGCTCATATTGGTCTGAAGGCCACACTGGTCTGTTGCAAAAAACTACCTTGTCGATTTAATCTAACAATCACTCTCATTGTCATCTTCTTCTGCTTCCGCTTAATCCAGAGTCGGGTCAAGGGGGCAGCAGCCTAAACAGTGAGGTTCAGACATCCCTCTCTCCAGCCACTTCCTCCAGCTCTTCCGGGGGGGGGGCGAGACATTCCCAGATGAGCGAAGAGACATAGTATCTCCAGTTTGTTCTAGGTCGACCCCAGGGTCTCTTCCCGGTTGGACATGCCCGAAACACCCCACCAGGGAGGCGTTCGAGAGGCATTCTAACCAGATGCCCAATCCACCTCAACTGGCTCCTCTCAATGCGGAGGAGCAACAGTTCTACTCCTAGCCATCTCTAAGAGAGAGCCCCGCCATGTGGCGAAGGAAGCTCAATTCAGTCACTTGTATCCGCAATCCTGATCTTTCGGTCATTCCCCAGAGCTCGCCATAGGTGAGGGTTGGATCATAGATTGACTGGTAAATTGAGAGCTTTGCCTTCCCCCTTGCGTTTCCCAGTTATCTTTTCACTACAACAGACTGGTACAGGCTTCACTTTACAGCAGAGGCTGCAGCGAGCTGCCTATCGATCTCGCGCTCCATAATTCCCTCATTCGTGAACAAGACCCCAAGATACTTGAACTGCTCCGCTTTAGGAAAGATCTCATTCCAGACCTGGAGGGTGCATTCCGCCCTTTTCCAGCTGAGAACTGTGACCTCATACTTCGAGGTGCTGATTCTCATCCCGGTTGCATTGCAGTCAACTGCAAATCACTCCAATGACAGCTGGAGGTTCCGGATTAATGAAGCCAAAAGGACAACATTATCAAAAACGAGATGAGATCCAATGGCCACCAAACCAGAACCCCTCAATGCTGTGGCTGCGCTAGAAATTCTATCCATAAAAATTATGAACAGACTCGGTAACAAAGTACAGCCTTGGCGTACTCCAACTGTCACCGGAAATGCATTCAACTTGTTGTTCCCAATGTGGATGGGAAATGGGTCCATAGCAAGGGGTCTGGTATGCTGTCCTCCCAGAGCATGCCCCGACAAGATGGCCCAAGGGATACAGTCGCAAGTCTTCTCTAAATCCACTAAACACATGTGGACAGATTGGGTAAAATCTCATGCCCCCTCAAGGATCCTGTAGAGTGTATAGAGTTGGTCTAGTGTGCTGCAGCCAGGATGAAAACCACATTGTTCATCCCGGATCCGAGGTTCAATGATTGGGTGGATCCTCCTGTCCAGCACACCTACACAGACTTTCCTGGGTAGCTGAGGAGTGCGATATGCGATGTTAGAGATGTGTCAAGACAGTCCTACAAAATCCAGAGCCCTAAGATACACATGGCAGATCTCATTCACCCCTGGAGCCCGACCACTGAGGACCTTTTTGCCTACCTCAGCAACCTCAGCTCTAGCCCCACCCAAACGGCCATTGTCTTCCTCCTCCATGAAGGGCATGCTGGTGGTATTGAGGAGGTCCTCAAAGCATTTCTTCCACCTCTCGTCAACATCCCCAGTCAAGGTGAGCAGCTCCCCACTTCCACTGTAATCAGTATATGTGGAGATTGCTTCCCCCTCCTGAGATGCCCGTTGCCAGTCCAGAACCTTTCTGAGGCCAACCAAGATCTGCCTTCCAGGCCCTTACTAAACTCCTCCCATGCCCGAGATTTTTCATTGGCTACAGCATGTTTGGCCTGTGGTACCTGTCTGCTGCCTCGGGAGTTCCACAGGCCAATAAGAGCCGATAGGCCTCCTTTTTCAGCTGGACGGCCCCTTAACTGCAGGTGTCAACCACCAGGTTCGGGGGTTACCACCACGACAGGCACCATTGACCTTCCGGCCACAGCTATTGGCTGCACCTCAGCAATGGAGGCTCCGATAGAACCCATGCCTTCGGCTGCCACCCAGACTCACACTGCACCCGACCCCTATAGCCCCTCCCACAGGTCTCCTTTCTTCTCCCAGGCCGGGCTCCATGGGCAGAAGCCCCCGACCATCAGGGGCTCGCCTTTGAGCCTCTCTCCGAGGCCTGGCTCCAGGGAGGGACCAAGTGGCCCACGTCCTGTCAAAGGAAACTGTGTCCTTGTGTCTTTCTTCATAGCGATCTTTTGAACTACGCTTTGTCTGGGCCTTTACCTAGGACCTGTTTGCCTTGGGTGACCTTACCAGGGGCATAATGCCCAGACAAAATAGCACCTAGGATGATTAGGGCACACAAACCCCTCCACTACGATAAGGTGGAGATTCAAGGAGGGGAATTTAAATGTAATTATTACTTAATAAAATTGACTTTATTTAATCTCAAACTGAACAAATTTTGATGTTAATTTTATAAAGTAGTTTTAAAAAATCACAACATTTGGAAGACACTCTTATTCACAACTTCTTACATTTATAAATTTTTATACAGTCGAGCATGAAGGGTCCTCTTCAAGCACCCAGCATTGGCAGCATGGTGGTATTGAACCTCCAACTTTTGGATTAGTAACACAAAACCTTCACCACTCACAACTGCACCAGATAAATATCACAGCCAATTACCACATTATACTCCTACATTATTCAAATGTCAAAGAATTTTCACACTTAATATTGATTTTGAGCTCTTTGTACCATTGAATGTAGAATTGTCTTTTTTCCCCAATTACAAAGACATTAAAATGTTTAAATAGCTGTTTTTGTTGTTGTTTGTTTTTTACAATCTAGATTTACTCCAAAACATCTTATTGGTACAGTGTTAATCAAAAGAAATATGATTCATTATTGAGACTCTCTCTCTCTCTCTCTCTCTCTCTATATATATATATATATATATATATATATATATATATATATATATATATGTGTGTGTGTGTATATATACGTGTGTGTGTATATATATATATATATATATATTTTTTTTTTTTATATTAATATATATATATTATTTATATATATATATATATATATATATATATATATATATATATATATATATATATATATAGATTCTTCTGTAATCACCTGAAGAGAGAGGATGGTTTTACCACCCCTCGAAACAGATCTGTAGTGATAAATGTAGTTTCAATAGAAAGTCTTTGTCCTGTCCTTTTATTTTTATTGTTATTTGCTCTATCAAAAAGTATTGAGCACTCTCCTACAGAAGGATCTACTCAGAAAATCATATATATATATATATATATATATATATATAAAATAGGGGAAGGAGTATTGTGGCATTTACAGTTTATCATCTCAATAAAAATATCTGCATAATATGAGGTTAATATCATGTTTCTTTATTATGTTTACACAGGATTGTCCTCGATGGTGGGTTAATAATTATGATTTCTTTCTTTCTTTGGTGTTAATTGTGGATTATTATCAGTAATTCTTGATACAGAGCATAGAAAGTAGCACAAACATTTATACTGCAATATTTACATTGACAGATTTCCTGGCCATCATCCAACAGAAGCAATCAGGAACAATCTAGTGAGTATTAGATCATCCAGAGGACCAAGAAAACAAGGTCCATGAGTCTGTCACCATTTCTTAGGTTTATAAAGCCTAAAGAAGATACTTTGCTATATTTAATTTTTTGTCTTGATCCTACATCAAGAAGCATACTTTTTGTACTGAAAGTGAAGATTACTTACGCCTATTGACTTATTATTTTTAATACAAAAGAATAACATTCTAACAGCCTTCTTCTGTTTCCATTCTTTTGTTTTGCACATTATTGTAGAGGTAAGTACATGATTCTATGTCTTCTTTTTTTAATGATAGTATTTCATTTGATTTTGATTTAAATAGATAAAACAGCAGGAACAATTGCCGAGAATGGTGGCCTAGTGGTATAGGGCGCTGGATCGCTGATCCTAAGGTTGGGGAGTTCGAGTCTCACTGTCCACAAGGTTATCACTGCCCCCCCCCCCCCCCCCCCAACTGGGTTATCAAAGGCCGGCCATGTCTCTCACTGTCTATGGTGTGAGGCATGTAAAAGAACCATTGCTGACTTTCGACAAGAGTAGGCTACATAGCCGTCAGCGTCTTTCAGCCCTACAACCTACAATTGCCTGGCGAGCTGTCCAGGGTGTACTTTGCCCTCACCCGGAGTTGACTGGGATGGGCACCAGCCTCCCTGCGACCCAAATTAGGATTAAGCGGTTACAGAAAATGAAGTGAACCATGAAGAATTTCAGTGTGGTAGGTAAATTTTATGCTCTATGTGGAAAACAGAATTGTACAGTAGTTCACAATTGGTGTGTTTTGCACAACATTGGATGCACTCACGACTTCACCTTCCCAATAGTGTTCTTTTTTTTTTTTTTTTTTTTTTTTTAAACATATAAACAGTGAGAATTATATATATATATATATATTTATGTGAAACAACAAAAATAAGAAGGATGAAAAACAAGCAGACTACCCACAGTGTGGCACCCACAGGGCACATGGGGATTAGTTGCCTTGCTCAAGGGGCATTTCAGGCATGTAGTTGGGGGGAATTGGGGAGGTGAGACTCACTTCCCCTGACGCCACACATTTTACTGGCATGGTGGTGCAGTGGTTGGTACATATTCGGCAACGTGTGAGTGTGAAAGGTTGTATGTATGTTGGCCCTGTGATGACTTGGTGAGCTGTCCAGGATGTGCCTTGCCCTTGTCAAGAGTCGGCCGAGATGGGTGGCAGTCTTTTGTACACATATCCATATTAATAAAATATCTTCCATTGAAACTCTTATTTTCTTCATAAAATAAATAAAAAACAAATAAAAACTTTTACTGATATTCAATTTTAGATATTTCTTCTCTGAATATGAATGACATCATGCATGAAATGATCACAGTCTGTAATTCCCTTCCACAGCCTATATCACGGAATGAAGAACAGTCAAGTGAGTAAACATGCTATGGACACAAATTCTGAATAAATGTACCGAACATCTTAAAATTCTGGATGAAAAAATGTTTTACAATAAATGTAAATATTTGCTATCTTTGTATGATTTTTGCCACCAAGAAATGGGTCAACTGCATAATTTCTAAAAGCTTCTCCAGACTGGCTCCAAACACTCCCAGACTAGTTTTCAATGTTAACTTGTCGCTCAGTGTTGCCCAAACACTTACCTTTTTTTATTACTCGTTTTTGTGGTGCCAAAGACATCTTCAGTTGCCTGAACGTGGAGTGACATAAACACAGTGAAAAGCCAGAGAATTTTTGTTTAGTTTATGGTGACGTCAATTTGGCAATATTTTCCAATGTTCCCATTTTGGAGACATATCGCGTTAACCAGGAAACAGAGTTTAATACAGCACACTAAAGTTCTGCTCACATCTGTACTGCTTCACCGATAATCTGAAGCCTTGATTCTTACGGTTTTGTTTTTCACAGGAAGTATAATACGTTTTTTTAAGGTATTAGCTGGACAGACACTGGGTGTTCATAAAGACTTGCTGAAACAAATGCCAGATCTGCTGGAGGTGAATACAGAGGTGGAGTGTGACATCATTTTGGTGTTCTGTCCTCTTGTTCAAACACATGCAGTTGATATTCCAGCAGCGTTGAAGAAACTTAATCGTATTTCAGGTATGTAAAAAAACACACTACGGGCATGTACATCCTATGTCACATATCTGATGGATGAATTAATCATATGGCTTTTACAGACACCAAACCTGCAGTTGTGGTGGTGCTCCATCACACATTTGATTCCGAGAGTGATGTAGGAGACAGCAGCAGATCTGTAAGCAGAGCGAATACACTCGCAGTCGACTGTCTGTTCTACGAAGATAAGGGATTACTGCAATGTTCAAAAAATGATGAATCACTAGCTGGAATTATAAACTTCATAGAAATGCAGGTAGGTGTTTGGATGCTTTAAATAATTTCAAACTATGTCTGCAAAAACTGGATTGTTTACATGAGAGATTTGATCAAGTATTTCATGTCCCATATCGATCTAAATTTAAAAAATACTCAATGTCGACTAATTGCTTTATTGATAAAATGTTATTGATTCCAAATTAGCTTTCATGTTTAAATGATTTCTACAATTTTTTAAAATAATATGTTTTAAATTTTTGTTTTTTCACTTATTCGTCACTTATTTTCTCATGGAACTTTGATTTTTTTTTTCCACTCAATTTTACAGAGGAAACATGAAAGTCCAAACCAAAATCAAACAAAAAAGAAACAAGTGGTGCCTGGTGAGTAACAAGAGACAAAGAGACTAACTTTAAATTCTTATCGTATACTGTACATTTACTTAGAGTTACAAACAAATCACAGGAATGACACAATTTTTTTATTTTTTTTTTTGGTGGGGGTTGTACAGCTGAATTGTACTTTTGAGAAAAACCACTTAATCGTACTATGGTTGGAGGTTGGAGACTATCTAAGACAGGGGTCACCAACCTTTTTGAAACTGAGAGCTACTTCATGGGTACCAATTAATGCGAAGGGCTACTAGGTCGATACACACCTCTGAAATTACAAATTTGCTCAATTTACATTTAATTAGATTTAATTAGATGTTATTATTAATAATTAATGATATTCATCTATGTGAAGATATTGACTTGATTTAAAAATATATTCAAAAAAATTATATGCAGCTCAATGGAGAGTGGCGCTGTCCTAAAAATGGGCCTGTCCTAAAAATAGCAGTGAACAGGTCCGCGGGCAACTTATATTGTCCTTGCGGGCTACCTGGTGCCCACGGGCACCACGTTGGTGATCCCTGATCTAAGATGACTGTATGCGAACGGGGTACATCCTGAACAGTTCACTTGTCCATTGCATGGACATGCCATGTCTCTCACTGTCTATGGTGTGAGGCATGTAAAAGAACCATTGCTGACTTTTGACAAGAGTAGGCTGCAAAGCCATCAGCATGTTTCTGCCCTGCAATGGCCTGGCGAGCTGTCCAGGGTGTACTCTGTTCTCGCCTGGAGTCGGCTGGGATGGGTGCCAGCCTGCCGGCAACCCTACTTAGGATTAAGCGGTTACAGAAAATGAACTGAACTGAACATTATCACGCTGAAAAATTACATCATCTACTGTTCCACTAATGAAATGCGAAAAGTGCCCAAAAGGTCAAAGTTCACCTCTGCACTGAGTATTGCAGAAAAAGTTAATCTCCCCTGGTCCTTTACATGTACTGAATAGGGAAATGATTTTATGAGAAAAGAGCCAGATAAGCAGCACCAGCATAACCTTCATGGTCAATGCAATTTAATAATTCATCAGTGGTGGTCTAGGGCGCTGGATCACTGATCCAAAGGTTGGGGGTTCGAGTCCCACTCTCCACAAGGTTGTCACTGTCCCCCCCAGTGCAGCTAACTGGGTTATCAAAGGCGGGCCACGTCCCTCACTGTCTATGGTGAGTCTGTTGGGTTTTTTTTTTTACACCCGAGCCTCGTGGCTCATCAGGCCAGTGCTTATCCCCGGTTTCCATAGCGTGAAGCGACCAGGAGTTCAACTCCCCCTGGATGGGACGCTAGTCCATCACAGGTTACCTTCCCAGTATATTTTTACTGGTACCCATTTATACTGCTGGGTGAACAGAGGCACACTTGTGGATGAGACCTTGCCCAGGGGTCTTAGCACAGTGAGGGTCTCAGTGGGATTTGAACTCACAACCTCCCGATCATGAGCGCAGCACCCTAACCACTACACCACCGGCCCCATGGCATGTAAAAGAACCATTGCTGACTTTCGTAAAGAGTAGCTGCAAAGTCGTCAGCGTGTTTCTGTCCCTTGCTAAAAAGGGTTGTGACAGGAAGGGCATCCGACGTAAAAACCTCTGCCAAATCAAACGTCTGTAAACTGACTTTACCTCCTGGACAAGTTTTTCTCCATTTATTCTGTGGTGCAGTTTTAATTTTCAAACATATTTCTTTGAGATTTACATCTGAGTGTCTGCTCCCCTCACCCTATTTCATAGTTTTTTATTTTATAAACTACATATTTTGTTTGTTTTCTTGCAGGCATCCAAGTTTCACAGTCTAAACCTTTATTATATCTGAAGGTGAGAAGAATGGAGCCTTTGAGAAAAGCACAAGGTGACCAACTTTGTACTAATGTCCACTGTTTTGGAATTGGGGGGGGGTCCCCATATGCATTTAGCCAAGTGCTTCTCAATTATTTTCTGTGGCGCTCCCCTAGGAACAAAAAAACATTTCATGCCCCCCCACTGCCCCGCAAGCGACTATAAATAGTATTATTTGTCTATAAAATTGTTAATAGTACACCACCACATAACATTGTATCTATTAACATTTAAAACAAGAAAAGAAAGAAATATAGTTCAACTTACAATCAAGAAAAACTTCATTAACGTTGTTTTTTAATCTGTAACAGAAAAGATTTAAAGTGCACCAATGTGCCTGAAATAAAAAAATACATCCTTATTTAAACTCATTCAACTTATTTATGTTTTAATATCTCCGTCTCTCTCTCCACTTTTCTCTTCATTCTTGTTAGAAAATTTTCCGTGTTGTATCCTGCACTTCATATCATTTGCTTGTGCAAAAAACCGCTACACCAAAAGTAAAGTGTGACAATGAGAGCGCCACTGCCAACTAACTGAGTGGAGGTGCAATTACACTTAATTCTCGTACACAATTCCAGAAAAGCATGTTTCCCAGGGTCATTCATATATATATATATATATATATATATATATATATATATATATATATATAATATGTATGTGTGTATATATGTATGTGTGTGTATATATATATATATATATATATATATATATATATATATATATATATACACACTAAACTTAAACTTAAATACAGTACCTGTAAGAAGAAACAAGTTCCAGCCTGCAGTCAAAAAAAAAACCACTTAATCAGAATTAATGAATAAATGAATGAATATTGCAGACATTAGGTATGCTTAATATCTTAACCGGAAATTCTCTATTTTTTTTTTTTTTTTTTTTTTTCTACCTTGCTGTGGATTTGATGAGAATGACAAAATCTCCAGTTTCTGGTTACCAAAATATACATTTTGAGACAGGAATGTTAAACAGAGTCTCTGTTCTCGCTCGAAACTACATCATTCACTTGGTATATTGAGTAGATGAATAACTTATCTGAGTTTTGTGCTCTGAAATATTTTGTATTTACAGACAAGGAAACGCTGAAGTGTTTCATTTTACTGGCTGGACCAACACTGAACACTCATGAAAGCTTCATGCATCAGCTTACACATAAAGTCCCACAGCTGCAGGAGGTGAATAGAGTGGAAAAGTGTGATGTCATTCTGGCTTTCATCCCTGTTGTGTCACGAATTGGAACTGATATTGAAACTGCTCTGAAAAAGCTGAATCAACTTTCAGGTATTAAAAAAAATCCATTAAAAATATTGTATAGTACTTTGAATAATTTCATGCGAATTGTTTTCAGTAAATCTCTCATTTGTTTCCTAAAGCTGTCAAGCCTGCAGTTGTGATTGTGCTCCATTACACATTCAAAAAAGAGCTTGTTGTACCAGACAGCAGTCGGAATATAAAGAGAGAGAAAACCATCACCGTCGACTGTCTTGTCTACGAAAATAAGGGATTTTTGAAGTGTCGTAAAAACGATGAGGCATTTTCCAGAATTGTAAACTACATAAAACTTCAGGTACCGTTTCATCACTTTTAAGAGTTCCTGAGGAAAAGAAAAACAATCTGTTTTGATCAGATCAAAGGATTTTTTAAAATGCATGAATCATATTCATATTTATGTTCATAGATAATATCATTCTTCTGTCTGTCTGTCTTTTAAAAAACACGTACTGTAGTTTAAAATGATCAAAGATTCCACTTTACCCAACAGAATGATTTAATTGTAGAATAAATGCAGATTGGACAGAGACTGATAGTCAAATTTAATATCCCAAGGTTATAAAATAGAGCATCTATGATTTATACCAACACAATTACAGTGAACCGTATTGAAACAACTATCTTGTTTATATTACACAGATTAAACAAATAATGCCTGTAGAGAACGCTATGGACACGGATCAACCGTCTATCAACCCGTGTGAGTAATAAAATACTTTTGAACATAATTACTTCTAAACATGAGCATATAATTATGAATGAAGCTATAATCACTCCTGAACTCAGAGCATATAATTAAAGAATGAAGCATTTGGGAAAAACAGGTGGAATTCAGAGTCCACCCTCATTATTGACACAACCCTCTGCATTTATCCGGGCTTGGGACCGGCATGAGCGAGAGCACTGGCTTGTGCCCCCCTCACGGCTGCATTACAAGCCAATAATGCAAGCTAATAATGTGTAAAATCAGCGACTCCGACGGTCCGACGGCACCAAAAATGTCCTTCACTGGAACTACTGTAAAGGGCTTAAACCTGTTTTATCACTACAGTATCATTTCAAAAAGAGTCGAACGTTATTTTACAAAAGTTTTTTACAAAAATTTTGCATTTTTGTTCATGCTGTACTTTGGGCTGTATGGTGTATGAATGTGTAAACAAAGTTTTCATGTAGAAATTAACGAGATATGATTAACATGATACTTACTGAATAATAAGTTTTCTAATAATTTGCATTTACAGACATGGAAACACCGAAGTATTTCGTTTTACCAACGGAGGCGACACAGAACGCTCACATGGAGTTCGTGGGTCACCTGAAATATCAAATCCCAGAGCTGCAGAAGGTGGAAGACATGGAAGAGTGTGATTTAATTCTGGTTTTCTGCACTGATGTGTCACAAGCTGAACATGCCATTGAAACAGCTCGAAAAAAGCATCATCTTTCAAGTAATGATAAAAACATAATTAATTGTATTTACACACACAATGAGTCATATGATTTATTATTTTTTCTTTCTTTGAGTAAATATGTTGTTTGTTTTCTGAAGGCATCAAACCTGCCGTTCTGGTGGTGCTCCATCACACGCTTAATCCGGAGTGTGATGTACCAGACAGCAGTAGAGCTGTAAAGAGAGAGAAAACCATCGCAGTCGACTGTCTATTCGATGAAAGTATCGGACTCCTGCAGTGTCAGAAAAATCTTGATGCATTTAAGAGACTTAAAAATTTCCAAAAACTTCTGGTATTTGTTTGATTGTTTTCCCTTCATAAGAACTGTCAATGAAAACAGCAGCATGTTTTGATCGAGTACAATTTTTTTAGATGTACTGTATATGTAATGTCAATGTTTACCTGCATATTGATTCGAATGTCTCTGTCTCTCTATTAGACAAAGATTTCCTGTCGATTACCTGATCAAACCTTTCATTTTACTGAACTGAATGGCTTGATTGTCTCGTAATGAATGATTTGACAGAGACTTATTCTAACAGACACTTGTTTAAATATATCAGTAATACATTTGAGATGCTTAATTTTATACTTTACACCAATTTACCCAGACACATGTACAGTGAACTAAAATAAGAACAAATCTGTCCTGTTTGAACTCCATAGATTGAACAAATAAGGCCTGTAGAGGACAAGGTGGACACTGAGCCGATGCAATCGAGTGAGTAGTGAATCCATATTCAAATGTAATTCCAAATTCAGAACGTGAAACAAGAAAATTACGTTTTGAAAAGGGGTGTGCACTGCACACACTCATCCACATACACTAACTTGCACTTGCGTAAACAAAAGGGCGATGACAACAATGATTAACAGCAAGAAATTTATGCCGGCACCTCCTCCCAGAGGGAACGCCCAATTTCGCTTCTTGGCTTCAATCCATAGATGGCAATTTTTTTTCCCTTTCAGTCATTTATTCATTACATTTCTGAACTGCTTTATCACAATTAGGGTCATGGGGGAGGCTGGCGCCCATCTCAGCCAACTCTGGACAAGGGCAGGGTACACCCTGCTCGGCTCGCCAGGCCATCACAGGGCAGAAACACGCTGACGGCTATGCAGCACCTCTTGAGGAAAGTCAGCAATGGTTGTTTTACATGAACCTCCCACCACAAACAGTGAGAGACATGGCCACGCCTCGATAACCCTGTTAGCTGCATTGGACAGACAGCAGCGACAACCGTTGACAGTAGGGCTTGAACCCCCAACCTTGGGATCGGTAATCCAGCACCTTCCTACCGGGTCACTTTTTTTTCAGAGGATTTTATTTGTCAAATTTGGAATAATATACTGCATTAAGCAGAAAACATGCATGGGTTCTCAGAAACGTTTATGGACACCTGAGCTAACTTTATTTCTTGCAGAACCTGTTGTGTCAAATTCAAAGCATGCAATGTCTTTGAATTCTTGTGTGAAATATTTCTTTCGGGGAATTTAAGGGCCCAGAGCTTTATTAATACTGCAGTATCGCTGTGAACAAAGTCAACTAGGTTTGCCGCAGCTGCACCACAGAATAGAGTTGAGGTTCCAAAAGGACTGGAGACTCTTATGAACCCAAAGAAGGAAAAAGCACAGTTGTGTAAAATCAGCCACTGTTACTGTGGTTGGTAGCAAGAAAATGTAGGCTTTCAATTCGTCACAGAGAGAACACACACTTTTGCTTTCTTGGGTATCGATAGCTCAGCCATATTTTTCATTAGATTATTTGAAGAAAATTCCAGTATAGTGCATTACATACAGAATGTGTTACTGGTGTGTTGACATGCTTCTGGCATCACTGGCCCTTGCATGTATCCGCTCTCTCTTAGCGAGGGCAGAATCCCTCCTGGGCAGCTCACCGGGCCATCACAGGGCAGAAACACGCTGACGGGTATGCAGCTACTCTTGACGAAAGTCAGCAACGGTTCTTTTACATGAACCTCCCACTATAGACCGTGAGAGACATGGCCCGCCTTTGATAACCCAGTTCGCTCCACTGGGGGAGGGGTGGTTTGGCAGTGACAACCTGTGGAGAGTGGGGCTCGAACCCCCAACCTTAGGATCAGTGATCCAGCACCATTTACCCCCAGGCCACCACTGCCCCATACAGAATGCGTAGGGACAAAACCATGTTGACGCCCAACCTAAATTTGGGGCTTGCGGGGACGGTTATGGCCAAGTTAAAAATACACGGGTGAGTAAAATGTCTTTGCATTCTGTTGCATTCAAACTTTCCTGCACCGGACCGAAAGGGCCCAAACCTGTTTTATCACTACAGTGTTATTTTCCAAAGTGAGCTGGAGTTACTGAAGCTGTATTACAAAATCTCGCAGAAAGTCTTTACAGAAGAGCGGAAGCTCTTATAAACGTACATTTTTGCTCATGCTGTACTTTGGGCTGTATGGTGTATGCACATGTAAACAAGGTTTTGGTGTAGAAATTAACGAGACATGATTAACGTGATGCTTCCTGAATAATAAGGAATCTGAGTTTTCCATTTCCTTATAATTTGCATTTACAGACAAGGAAACACTGAAGTATTTCGTTTTACCAACGGGACTGACACAGAACACTCACACGAAGTTCATGGGTCGCCTGAAATATCAAACCCCAGAGCTGCAGAGGGTGGAAGATGTGGAAGAGTGTGATTTCATTTTGGTTTTCTGCACTGATGTGTCACAAGCTGAACATGCCATTGAAACAGCTCGAAAAAAGCATCATCTTTCAAGTAATTTCAAAATCTTTTCAAATTAACGAATTATATATTCGGAATAGTATAATCAAAAATGTTCTGATTAAATGTCTGCTTCTATTATTTTCTTTTTTTAAAGATGTCAAACCTGCAGTTCTGGTGGTGCTCCATCACAGGTTTGATTTAGACTGTAATGTACCAACCAGCAGCAAAGCTGTAAACACAGAGGAAACCATCAGGGTCGACTGTCTGTTCCTTGAGAACCTCAACTTACCTCGGTGTCAAATAAATCTCCAGTTATACGCCAGAGTTAAAAGCTGCATCATACCTGTGGTATTTGTTTGATCATTCTAGGTTTTTTTGAAGGATTGTCACAGAGAAGCTGCATGGCTTTTTCATTGTTTTTGTTTTAAGTGCATTATCTGTAATAATGTCTGTATTTATATTCATCAGGGATTTAATGTCGAATCCATTCATTCGTTTTCTGAACCGCTGAATCCTAATTAGGGTTGCGGATAGGCTAGTGCCCCCGTCAGCAGACTCTGTGTGAGGGCAGAGTACAAACTGGACAGCTCGCCAGGCCTTTGCAGGGATATAATGTCTCTGTCTGTCTGTTAGATACGAGAGCAGTGGACTTGCTTCTTCTTCTTTTCCTTTCGGCTGTTCCCTTTCAGGGGTCGCCACAGCGAATCATCTGCCTCCATCTTCATGGAAGTCATATTAATGATTGGCATGTTTGATTTGGTATAGGTTTTTACATCGGATGCCCTTCCTGACACACCCCTTTAGCAAGGGGCAGAAACACACTGACGGCTATGCGGCTACTCTTGTCGAAAGTC
The DNA here is from genome assembly GCA_024760905.1 of Plotosus lineatus. Lineage (NCBI taxonomy): Eukaryota > Metazoa > Chordata > Actinopteri > Siluriformes > Plotosidae > Plotosus > Plotosus lineatus. Next base: position 43,206,100 of record CM045740.1, read on the forward strand.
AGCAATGGTTCTTTTACATGAACCTCTCACCATAGACCAGGGGTGTCAAACTCATGCCACAAAGGGCCATGTGGCTGCAGGTCTTTGTTTCAACCAAGCAGCAGCACACCTGACTTGGCTCATTTCATCAATTGAGCTGAGTATTCAGCCAGTTGATTGGCCAATCTCTGTACAGAGCACACAGATTGACCAATCGGCTGCCAGTTGATTAAATGAGTCAAGTCAGGTGTGCTGCTGCTTGGTTGAAGCAAAGACCTGCAGCCACATGGCCCTTTGTGGCATGAGTTTGACACCCCTGCCATAGACAGTGAGAGACATGGCCGGCCTTTGATAACCCAGTCAACTGCATTGGGGGGGAGTGACAATCTTGTGGCAAGTAGGACTCGAACCCCTAACCCTAGGATCAGCGATCCAGCATCATTTTCCACTAGGCCACCGCTGCCCTAGAGCACTGGAGTTTAATTGATTAAAATAGATCTACATGGAGGCGGCACGGAAAGAAGGTCCTGTGTTCAATTCCCAGCTCAGTGTCTCCATGTGGAGTTTGCAGGTTCTCCCCGTGCATGTATGTTAATTGACCGTGCTAAATCTCCCCGAGGTGTAGAGTCTGAGCATGGACGGTCGTGTGATTGTTGGCCCTGCGATGGCATATTGAGATGTCCAAGGTGTACCCCGCCCTCGCCCAAAGTCAGCTGACATAGGCATCAGCCTCTGCCGTGGCCTTAATTAGGTCGAAGTGGCATTTTTCACTGAATAATGTACTTTTTTATTCTGCAGATTGACTCACTATTACCCATTGAGGACAAAAAGGACACCGTGCCGACTAGTGAGTAGAAAAGTATTTCCACAAATAATTACTTCCAAAAATAAAAATAGTATTTCCGATGAACAATAAAGTCAACTGCAAACCGGAAAAAAATTTAAATGTCAAGTCTTCATATGTCAAAGTCTCAATATGTGATGAGTGTAACAGTTCGCTGAGTATCTTCTGTTTCTGGCACCAATGATCCTGAGACTGTTTTTTTTTTTTTTTTTTTTTTTTTTTTTTTACTTATAGCAAAGAAAACACAAAAGTATTTCATCTTTCAAAGTGAAAGATCTCGAAAAGAATTCACAGACAACTTAAAAAATTTTAATCTGAAAGAAGTTGAAACGGAGGATGAATGTGATTTGTGTATGACCGTCAGCTCTGCTCAAAAGGTGAAAAATGATTCTAGTCGATCATTACACAGATAAATAAAATGGTCTCAGGCAGCGGTGGGCCTTCAAGCTGGCCGAAACACAGACCTTCATTTACAACTTAAATGAATTTAAACTTAAACCTATAGAAAAAGGTAACGTTTACATACTTTACATTTTGGCCTAGCGCCAATGTATTCAGCGGCTTCCATCTGTAAACGCCACTGAGGGAGATAATGCTCAGAGTTATTAGTAGAAATCTCTCTCTCTCTCTCAATCTCACTCTCTCTCCCTCTCTCTCTCTCTCTCTCTGTCTCTTTCTGGTGAAAATGGTGGATTAAGTCCCACTGAAGGCTCCGATACCAACTGCATGTGTATAAATATTTTTCAAGAGGCCATAAAGTGTATGTACATGCTTCGAGAGAGATGTGAAAATTACCTTTTACCTTTATGTATTCATTCAACAAGTGTTTACCTCTTCCAGAATGGCAAAGAAGAGGAGACGAAACAAGAAGATGCAAAAGAAAAGCAGAAAAATATAGGAAAAACAACCCATGAATGGACTGAGTGTTAAAAGACAAATTATATCACAGTGGCCGAAAGACTGCAAACTGGAAAATTTTTTAATCAATTTCTTTATTTTATTTTTAGGACAATGTTCAGTGTCCAGTTTTTATTTTTACTCATAGAAAATGTAATAAAGCAGTTTATAAAATCGTTTACCAGGTAAGAGAATTATACAGCATCGGATCAAAAGTAGTCACGATTTTCCAAGATGGCCGACATAAACAAACAATCAATTGTCTGTCTGTCTTCCTTTCGGCTTTTTCCCTTTTACTCGGGAGTCGCCACAGCAAATCATCTGATTCGCACGTTTTGATTTGGCAGAGGTTTTTACGTCAGATGCCCTTCCTGTCACAACCCTTTTTAGCAAGGGACAGAAACACGCTGACGGCTTTGCAGCTACTCTTTACGAAAGTCAACAATGGTTCTTTTACATGTCACCATAGACAGTGACAGACATGGCCCGCCTTTGATAACCCAGTTAGCTGCACTGGGGGGACAACAGTGACAACCTTGTGGAGAGTGGGACTCGAACCCCCAACCTTTGGATCAGCGATCCAGCGCCCTATACCACTAGACCACCACTGCCCCTAAACAAACAATCGACTGGCATTTTCAATTGAGTAATTATAAGAGAAATCATTAAAATTCCTCAATACTTGGTCAGCTGTCTTTTACTTCGAACACAGGCCAGCATTGGTCTCTGAAGGGATGAATATAGATTCCTCAAGTAATCCAATGTGATATTTGTCCACATGGCATGAATTTCATGAACCAGTTAATCTTGTGTTTTTATGTTCGCGGCTCTGGTTTTCAGTGAATGCTTTATTTTCAGTCAAATATTTTCTCTGATGTTGAGATCGAGAGACCGGGCCGGCCATAGCATGCCATGAATATTGTTTTGAATTTTGTACTCCTCTGTAATATGAGCCCGATGGACGGGGGCGTTGTCGTTGGAACGTGTACGGTCTGTCCGTGAAATGACGGGCTAAAACTGGCCTCAGATTATTTTCCAGGATGTCGATGTATTTGACAGCACTTATGTTACCATCGACCTGGCACAAAGTCCCCACACCGTACCGAGTGATCCAACCCCACACCATAACAGACAACTTCTGCTGGCTCGGAACACAAATACACTCGGGTCGGTACGCTTCATTTGCTGATTGCCACACAAATACACGATTATTTTTCCCAGTGACCACTTGAGATTCATCACTGAATATAACGGTTCTCCAATGTTGATCAACAGTCCATCTGTGCCTTGTTGTTTTAGATTTGCCATCAACTGTTTCAGGGCACTGTCAACCTCCATCAATCTGTGACCCATTGTTTGTGTTGGTTCATCTGCTCTGACCTACTTGGCAGACGACAAAACTATTACATCAATACCACGCGTGTCTATGGTTAAAATTTCACAAAATTTCGTCAACGATAAATGTTTTCATTTATTATTTGACTTTTTGTGTTTGCTTCTAAAATTCAACGATTTCACGAAAACTTTTGATCCGATGCTGTATATGTATTCATTGTCTCATATAATTGCCGAAGCACTTGATCTTCCAATGAGGTTGGAGCCAATAGGTTGACCATTACAGGGCCAACACATAGACACATTCATACTCGCACACCTTGGGACAATTTGGAACAGCCAAATTTGCATGTCTATGGACAGTGGGAGGAAACCCATGCAAACACCGAGAGAACATGAAAACTCGAGACAGAAATGGCTTTTATCGAATCCTGGACTTCTGAAAGGCAGACCGCTACGCTACCGTACCGCCCGAAATCATGCATCAGTCCTCTATGTCCTGACATAAAAAGCATAAACATGCAGGTGAAATATTTTTAATCAAATATCTCTCTTTTTTGTTCTTTTTGTTTGTCAAACGGTTTGGAAAAAATACTTGAAACCGGTATAAACTTCCATCAGAGTTAAAACAGCACTTAAGTATCTCACAGTAGCGCACAATACATCTTAATAAAAATGAAGACAGAAGCATGAAGGATTGTCTGAGACAGATCGAAAGAGGAAAGCGGTTAAAAAAGATATTTGTTTATATTTCTCATAGTCTCAATATCGCTGTTGTGGTAACCAATCAACATTTGTCATTCATGGTGTCTCGACTTACAGGGAAATGGTTTCCTATGACAGTATAAATATCTAAATACTCGTATTTAAAAACTATATAAATTGCAATGGAAAAAATATATGTAAATGTTACACAATTTTTGGACAAATTCCTTGTTGAGTATCTTTAGCTCATATCATAATATTCATTCATTCATTCATTTTCTGTAACCGCTTAATCCTAATTAGGGTTACGGGGAGGCCGGCGCCCATCCCAGCTGACTCCGGACGAGAGCAGAGTACAACCGGGACAGCTCGACGGACCATCAGAGGGCAGAAACACGCTGACGGCTATGCAGCTATTCTTGTCGAAAGTCAGCAATAGTTCTTTTACATGAACCTCACACCATAGACAGTGAAAGACATGGCCACCTCATAATATGCCCTTTAATTTAAGTTATTTTGTGATAGGTTGTGTATTCGAAATTTTGTGTCACAAATACTGAATCAAGCGGTAAAAATAAAGGCAAGTCGAATGTAACCTGAGAGTGATGATTAATATTGCACTAAAAAAAAAGAAAAAAAAGAACTGTCTCCAAATATATAATAAACAAATATAAAATATTACAGTTAAAAGTGTATGGTTTGTTTGTATACAGTGCCAGCTACAGACTGTGTGTATCTCACTAAAATAAAACTGGATTGAGACACTGGGTTGAGGCGGATAACCCATGGATGGTTTGCCACACCAGAGCAGGGCAACACACACACATTCACACTTAAGGGCAAGTTGGAACAGCCAATTGGCCTTCTCCATATTTCTTTGGGGAGGGCAGTGGTGGTCTAGTGGTACAGGGCATTGGCTCACTGATCCTAAGGTTGGGGGCTCAAGTCCCACTGTCCACAAGGTTGTCACTGTCCCCCCAGTGCAGCTAACTGGGTTATCAAAGGCTGGCCATGTCCCTCACTGCGAAGCCGTTGGCGTGTTTCCGCCCTGTTTCCGGCGAGCTGTTCAGGGTGTACTCTGCCCTCACCCAGAGTTGGCTGGGATGGGCGCCAGTGACCCCGTGACCCTAATTAGGATTAAGCAGTTACAGAAAATGAACTGAACTGAACATATTTCCTTGGACTGTGCGAGGAAACCAGAGTAACCCAGAAGAAGGCCATGCAAGCATCAGAAGAACACACAAACTGGAGCATCTGAACCTGTGACGCAAACCTGTGTGTGTGTGTGTGTGTGTGTGTGTGTGTGTGTGTGTGTGTGTGAGAGAGAGAGAGAGGGAGAGACTCACCCACTAGCTGCATAGACTATTTACAGTTCTACCTGGAGGCTGGAGGTAGAGCAGTGTGAAAAGCAGGACCTTCAGGTTATGGAAGCCCTTCTTCCCTGATGCCATCAGACTCCCATGCAGATGTAATACAGCATTTAAAACCCCATCTGACTGTTTACATCCTCGCCAAGTGCACATGCACATAAAACTGATGTTGCACACAGCATTTATCATCTTATTGTAATTTTTTTGTTGTTGTTTGTTTGTTTTTGCACAATTTTGTGTATCTGGCCTAAGCCTTTCAATTTTTAACGCATAACTCAAATCCGGACTGTATAAACCTGACAAGTGAGGACAAGGCCCGAAAAAAAGTAAGCCAAATAGCAAAATGTTAGTTACCGTAAAATACTGTATATACGTGCACTGCCGTAATCGACTTGTCTGCTGTCTAAAATGTAACGTTTATGCATCCAAAAATGATTCAGAAACATTCCGTGGGGTACGCTGGCAGTAAAGTAACCACAAATGCATTTTGATTGGATAAGGGAATATGTAAATTCAAAATTTTGAATGTTTTCTTTTTATGTCATTTCATTTTATTTTCTAAAACTGCTTAATCCTAACTAGGGTCGCAGGGAGGCTGGCGCCCATCCCAGCCAACTCCGGGCGAGGGCAGAGTACACCCTGGATAGCTCACCAGGCCATCGCAGGGCGGAAACACTCCGACGGCTTTGCAGCCTACTCTTGTCGAAAGTCAGCAATGGTTCTTTTACATGCTTCACACCATAGACAGTGAGACACATGGCCGGCCTTTGATACCCAGTTAGTGCACTGGGGGGACAGCAGTGATAACCCGGTGACAGGGGGGCTTGAACCCCAACCTGAGGATCGGTAATCTGGGATCTTTCCACCAGAACTCCACTACCCAGTAAATTATTGAAAAACTAAATGAAATTTGAGAAAATTGGCCAAATTGTCTGAGAGATGAGATGACAGTACAGTACAAGAAACGAAAGTCTCTCGGACTGACTAATAATTTACATTGATTTGTGAGTAATTACAAAAATGCCATTATTTATGGTTCAGGTTAGAACGTTTTTGACTTTAATTGGTTTTAACTTCAATTGTTTTTAACTGTAATCACGGGATCCAAGTCACCATTTGGATGTTTAATTATTTCTCATCATTTAAACTCGATTTTGAGATCGTATTTGTATTTACCGTAAGTCCTGTATAAATGGCGCCTTTAGCCCGCCCCCACCCTCCCCTCTCCCTTTCACAACCCCCAACCTTGCTCGCGCTCGTTCCTGATGTCCTTCTCAGTAAGTTAGCAGCTATCATTAGCGGAAAAAAAACAACTGTAAGTTTGAATAAAACGACTCACTACTTTATTTATTTATTTACTGTATTTGTTATTTTACATTGTATAACTAGTTGTTACCAAATTTTTATTTGATATATTTTCTATACTTGTGCTTATCTAGTCTTGTTATTTTATTTTATATACATACTTTATATTTTATTTGGTTTTATATACTTGAATACCTAATTTTATATTATTAATGCAAATAATTTATCAGTTTACTTGATTTATGAGTAATACTGTATATTGGTGTGAGCATTGTATAAATAATTTTTGCTTTTTATGCCATCTAAGAAACTCAAAATTATAAACTATTGTATGGTAATAAATTATTATTGACTGATATATTACACTATATGAGCATTATTTGCACATGTTGAAATCAAATAAAATCAATCAATCAATTCAATTTGTGAAAAGGTAAAAGGAGTTAGCGTCATGCTAAAGTATGTTAGTCACCAAAAATTGACTTAATAAACCAGCTACAAGAAAAGACAGTTGTGGTGCTTTACGTAAAAAACTTTATTTTACGTGCTACTGATATATTTGTGAGAGTAAAGCTGTTTAAAAGAAAAAGTTATTCATGTGTTATGATGTACGATGTATTTTGAATATATCCTGAGAGAACAAAATGGCGGCAGCAAAGTGGAAGTTACATTTCCTGAGGTAATTTTTTTCCTGAGGTAAATTTTGTAATTTTATTTATTTCTCATGTTTATCAAAGCTGATAATTACAGTAGTTCTTGTCATCTATCTCATAAAATTAGTGCTGTTTCCATGGCGATCCGGTGATTTAAGGAGACAGACTGTGTATGTATAAGGACAGACAGACAGATGGAAGAAACAGGTTACGAGAATAGAGTGAGTCTTTTCACACAGGAGATGGAGAGCGAGTAATGAAGGTCTTCTTACAGCCGAGAGAATAGTCAGGTGAGCATTATTACCTGTGTCAGGTAGAGACAGAACATCGGAGGTGAAGCGATGGGTAAAGCTGCATAAACTTGAATCTGTCGTGGTGATAGTGGAAAACACACACTGTGTATTCTTCACTATCCAGCGAAGTGATGAATCCAGCGTCTATGATTATTATTCGTTTATTCATTTGCCAAACTGCTTCATCCTGTTTGGGTTGCAGGGAGGCTAGAGTCTATCTCAGCTGACTCGGTGCGATGGTGGGTACACTCACACCTCAGGACAATTTGGAGAGGCTCATTAACCTAATGTGCGTGTCTTTGGACTGTTGGAGGACACTAGTCCCCAGAAGAAGAAAAAAATCATTGAGAAGTGAGAGAACATGAAAACTCCACACAGAAACTTCCTCACCAAGCCCTGGGGCCGAAACCAGAACTCCAACATCATGCATCATGCAGAGATAATTTTAATTGAATTTCCAACCTTTTGATTTTTAAATTATTACTGTTGTCTAATTATGCACCAACATTTCAGACAAGAAATCCTAAAAACACAAAGTGAACAGCTCAACTGAGAGCAAATCTCAAACTGACCTTCTGTGGTGATGCACACAAATCCAGCAACAACACTGACATGAAAAAAGAAAAAAGGACAACTGACTGCTTACTGTCAAACAGAATGAGCTGACCTTGGACAAAACTGCAATAGAGACTCAACTGCTGTTTTTTTGCCGCCCTATAGCCTTGTTTAGACTTCCACAGACCTCAGGTACAACCATATGTATGTCTCTACAAAATCAAGTAGATTTCACAGGCCTGATGTGCTTAGTCCCTAGGTGGCCCTCCTCTCCATTATATATGTTCACAATGTCTGGTAGTACCAATGTGGCCATGTGTTATCAAGCCACTATTACTATTACATACACATTTACAATCACTGTTATAGGTGCGAATGGTGTGGTATAGAACATGCAGCCAATGTTCTGGGGTGAAATTTCCCAATACTGGATATTTAGATATCCTAAATAATCCAAGCCATATCACATATCATATTTACTTTTTTATTTTGTTTTGTAGGTAATACTTTTGTAAAATTGTTAACACCCAAATACAAACCGTGAAAACAAATGTATATTTACAAACTGTGTTCAGGCACTTTGAATTCTGAGGCATGGTGTGTAATGTCTGATATTAAGCGCATTCAAACTTCAGCCCAAGTATAAATGGGTTTAAAAATATTATTTGTGAAACATGACATCAGTGTCAGATTTTAACACTGTGGTGGCTTGTTGCTTCTAAAATCACACTGGGAAAAAAAAACAAACAAACAAAAAAAAAATCAGCAGTCCTCCAGGTTGTGATTGTACAGAAGTGTTAGGACTCCTTGCTCCATTCTGTCCTGAGTATTAATTAAATATTTCTGCATTTAGGCCATGGAATTGAAATCACTGGAGAAACACTGTTCTGCCTGATCCTCTTCTTCCACCTCTACCTCTTCCTCGACCTCTTCCTCGACCTCTTTCCCTTCCTCCTTTTGTTGTAGCTAGTCCTTCATTAAACGCAATTCTTCCTGCGCCTCTTCCTCTGCTAATCTGTCCTCTTCCTCGCCCCCAACCTCGACCCCTCCCTGCTCCTCTGTTCAATCTTGGGCCTTGCCCTCTGAATCTCAAGCTCGTGAACCGTTCATTCAAGGACAGCTGAGTCTGCAAAAAAAACACAGTCAAGTTAGTCAGCCGATTGAAAAGAAAAAAATCTGTTCAAAATGATTGTGATGGTAAAATATTCCAAGTCAGAGCTCGTATTTGGGGATGACTGCACAGGTATCTCTATGTTTCAGTCAATACATACCTGGTTGCTGGCTGCTTTGAAATTAAAATGGAGAGGGACGCCTTTGGGTGATGGCCTGCTGCTCAGCGCCTCAGATGACCTTCCCCTCAACACTGTACCGCCCCGCTGAGGCCTCGGCCTGAAAAGTAAAAAAAACAAACAAAAACAGAATCTCAATAATCGTAGATATACTACTAGTATATTTAAAATTCAATGGAGAATTTGACAAACAAAAACACAAAAAACCTCTTGAGAGATTTTGAAGTTCTACAGGGAACCAAGTGTGACCAAGTGTGAGGAGCTTAGACTCATTCGAAGAACATGACTGCTCTTTGACCCCAGAGACGCAAACAGATTAAATGTAATGAACATACCAGAAGGATATCCTATGGGAGGAGTCATGTACTCTGACCCCAGTACTCAATGATGATGGTATGCCAGTGGACTGTGATATGTGCATGTCCCCAGGAGGAAGATTATAGTTGGGGCAACACTATGTAAGTAGCGGATCCTGTAAACCTGTTCTCAGGACTTGTTCAGTGACTGGAATGTAACATCCCGACAGAGTCCAAACACAGTCCAAGTACACATTTCTGTGTATGAGCATGACAACACGTGGGAGGTCACTGCTGCATTCAGCCACATAGAGGGCTCCATAATGTCCAGCTGGAACTTTCTAGAGAAACAATCAATTTTTCCATTTTCCAGTCCTTTCATTTTACATACATTCAAGAAACTGCTGGGAACCCACCTAACCCATGATGGTGTGTGCTCCAGTACTTAACAGAGAATAACACAGTGGTGAGGCCAGATCCTGATGATAGAACAGTAGCCGAAATTTAATTTTGACATAATTTTGAGCAGATACAAGAAAGAAAAACTTTACCCAGGATAAGAAAACAAAAAGAAAAAAAAATTATATATATATATAATATGCATTTGAATTGTAGGCTCAAATGCATTCATCCATTCATTCTCTGATCCACTTCATGCTACCCTAACCCTAACCCTAAATTTGCTGACTCTAGGCAGAGTACAACCTGAACAGCTTATCAGGCCATCGCAGAGCCAAGACACAACCATTCACTCACACCTTGGGGCAAGTCGGAATATCCAATTAGTCTCATTCAAGATTCAACATTCAAGAGTCTTTATTGTCAATATGTTTGCATGTAACGAAATTTCGTACGACGCTCTAAGCATTAAAATGTGCAAACAAGTTAAAAATGTACGAATGAGACAAACTGCAGTTAACATTGTCAAGAGCAGAACATAAACACAAGTAATTATGTACATTAAATTTTAAGTAAAAATATAAAATAGAAATGAAAACGCTTTACCTATGAAAGAGAAGCGAACATTGAGAGATACAATATGTATATTGAGGCGTGTGGAATGAGTGAATGAATGGATAGATAAATAAATAAATAAATAGTAGCAGCAATGTGAATAAACTAAAAAGTCAACGAAGTAAAGTGGGGCAGTGCAATACAGTCATAAACTCTGTGGATTCAATGTCATTTTGCAAAGCACTGATGTCTGCGCCAGTGTGTGAGTGCGTGTATGTGAGTGTGTGCGTGTGTGCATGTATCAGTGGAGGAGGGTTGCATGTATGTGTGAGAGAGATTGCAAGAGGGTGGGGGTTGATATCTTTCACCGCTCTGGGGTAAAAGCTGGTTTTGAGTCTGGTTGTGCTGGTCTTGCAGTCTATTTCCTGCGTGTGTGAGATCCATTGCGATGCATATTGTGTCTAGATCTGGTAGATGTGCAAGTCTTTGGACTGTAGGAGGAAACCGGTATTCAAGGAGGAAACTCAAGCAAGTGAGGGGAGAACATGCAACCTCCATACAGAAATACCCTCGTCGGGTCTGGTACTCGCACCCAGGTTTTCCTTTCTGTGAGGCAGACGTATTAACCACGACATCCCCCCCCCCTTTTTTTTTTGTCATTTAAGATTTTAAATTTTAAAATACTAAATGTAATAATTGTGACACTGGGTATTAAACTTTGCCCTGGTTGTGAGTGTGAATGGTTTTATGAGTGTTGCCTTGTGATGATCTGGCGAGCTTTCCAGAGGGTACCCGCTTTGCTCCTTTATTCGTCTTTCGTGTTTTATACAACATTTATAAGCTCTTGTTGCAAACACACATTTATTATTAAAATTGCATAACAGATTTATATCATATGAGTAAAAATATAAAATAATATAAAATCATCAATGGTGGAGAAACTCACTGAGTCATGGGTGGTGACTTTGCATTGGGTAGCGACACTGTTAATGTTGTCCCAGGAGTAGATGGTGTTCTCTGACTTTACAGAGAGAGAGAGAGAGAGAGAGAGAGAGAGAGAGAGAGAGAGAGAGAAAAGGGAGATGAAAGAATTACGCATCATGCTCCACTAAGACCTTACACTACACTTACTCCTCTTTTTAAAATTTACATACCTTCTTATTTTCTGATATTGTTCCAATTTGCCAGTGCCTCTCAGAGCAACAAACTACAAATTAATGCAATTGTTAATCCATCAGTCCATCTAACAATAACACATACTGTCAGTTAAGCAATCAACCTGAACCAACTTACTCCTCTGTCTAATGCAAATGGTCGTCCACCTCTCTGGGGAACTTGCTGACCTCTTGCTGACAGAGCTCCCCTGGAACATCGTAAACAACACAGTCATTTATTTTAAAGCTTTCGCCGGACAAATGATTTCAGATGAGCCCTTTTTCTATTCATTCATTCGTTTTCTGAGCCACTTAATCCTAATTAGGGTAATAAGGAGGCTGGTGCCCATCTCAGCCAACTTTGGACGAGGACAGAGTACACCCTGGATAGCTCGCCAGGCCATCGCAGAGCAGAAACACACTGACGGCTATGCAGTTCCTCTTGACGAAAGTCAGCAATAATTCTTTTGCATGAACCTCTCACCGCAGACAGTGAGAGACATGGCCGGCCTTTTATAACCGAGCTAGCTGCACTGGGGGGGACAGCAGTGACAACCAGTGGGACTTGAGCCCCCCCCCCCAACCTTGGGATCAGTAATCTGGCATGTTACTACCGGGGTATCACTGTCCTCATATTTTTACTTTATGCTAAATATCTTGTACCTGCTCAATCCTCCTCTTCCTCTCCCTCTGCCTCTTCCTCGACCACGGAATGAGCCTCTTGCTGAAGCTGTGCTTTCAGCTTGTAGTTCACCTGTCTAGGGAAAAAAAAAATTTCAATGTTGCTGCTGGCTGGCACAGTGCCAGAGAGGTTAGTACTTCTGCCTTAAAGCAAGAAGGTGCTGGGTTCGAGTTCCGTGCTCAGTGAGGGTGTTTCTGTGTGGACTCTGCATGTCCTCGCTGTGCTTGCGTGTGTTTCTCTCCCACAGTCCAATAACATGAAAATATAAAGTTAACTGACCATTTTAAATTGTCCCTCGTTCTAAGTGTAAAGGGTTGTGTGTGTTGGCTGTGCGATGGACTTGGGAACTGTTCAGGGTGTACCCCGCCTTCACCCTGCGATTGATAAATAAAGAATGTTGCTGTACATCAAATTAAATGTCTTGTCTTTATTCCATTTCGTTATTTTTATCCCCCTGATCTCATTATACTGAATTGCATAAAGTCAGTATATATAGATATTTATGATGTAATTCAATGTACTAACCACCGCATTATCTCTGTCGAGGGGACTCATGCCGTTCTGTCTCCCCAGTCCTCTTCTCCGGTTCAGCCCACGTGACCTGATTGGTCCTGAAATAATGTGAATACTATAATTAACTTTTTGGTCTTCTTTCAATCCAGTTAATTTATTCCTCACTTTGAATTTTTAAGCAATTTTGGTCAAAAATACTTTCATTTGTAAAAGCAACGCTAAAGGACGGAAGATGTACAGATAGAATGATACATGCATACAGATAGCTGTTACTTCAGTACCCTGATACTGCAGCGAACCGCGTCTCGGACCTCTTCGTGCCTGTGGTGTCTGGTTAAACTTCTTCAGTACATTGTTTCTGTTTGAAACACGCCTGCTTCTTGCTCTGTTTGCAGCTCTGTTTGCTTTCTCCTCTTTTTTATTCAGCTTGATGATCTCGTCTGAGGTGGAAGAACATAAGAAAACAGTTTATGATGTCTCCGTTCATATGAAACGCCACTTTGCAGTACAGGTGGTATTTATTGGCCTAACAAAAAACTTGCAGAGTACAGTATTGTCAGGAACACTGAACGGTGGTCAGGAAAGGACAGTGAAAAACCTGGAAATATCATCAGTCATAATCATTGACGTGTTCTTCAGAAGGGCGGCACGGTGGCGTAGTGGTTAGCACGTCCGCCTCACAGCAAGAAGGCCTGGGTTCGATTCCCGGCGTGGGCGTTTCTGTGTGGAGTTTGCATGTTCTCCCCGTGCTTGTGCGGGTTTCCTCCGGGTGCTCCGGTTTCCTCCCGCAATCCAAAGACATGCACTGTAGGTTAATTGGCCGTGCTAAATTGACCGTAGATTCTCTCCTGCAGCGGCACTGGAACCCAGTCGTATCGGCACTTGCCCTTCCATTGGATCCTTCCGGTGGCGCCGAGACGGGGGACTTGCTGCTTGGGAAACAGCCTGTCCCTCATTACTCCCTACCCAGGCTCTGCGCACTGGGGAGTATCACCAGCCGGGATACCAGCCAGAGCGCAGCCATAGTCCTTCGTGACTGACGGAGGCCTACCATACCATCTTCAGAAGAGTTCCGAAGGTAGATTGGTCCATAGAAATAACAGAGATTAAGATAACTGGCAACAATTTTAAATTGATACGTGTGTAGTATAGTAGCGTAGTTGTTAGAATGCTCGCCTCGCATCAGGAAAGTCCTGGGTTCGAGGCCCACGTTTGCATAGGTTTCTTCCGGGTACTCCTGTTTCCTCTCACAGTCCACAAACATGTATATTAGGCTGACAGGCTGTTGCGAATTACCCCAATGTATGAGTGAGATGTAAAAGAGTCATTGTTGTGTTTCTAAAAGAGGAGGCCATCGGATTGCCTTCAGGGCGTACCCTGAACTCACAACCCTCATTAGGATTAAGTGGACAGAACATTAATGCATGAAAGGTAATGGACACGGAGTTGTCCCAGGACCACCTGTCAGTTCTGTTTAGTAAAAACGTCTAACCATTAAGCCCGAGGTTTGTAGACATTTTGCAAACAAAACACAGCATTTCATAAAAGTTAGCGTGCTGAAGATTCTAGCACAGTATTATCGAACAACCCAAGTGGAGCAGCAGAAGTTTGAATATCTTCTTCGTCTCCTTTCGGCTTTTCCGCTTTCTCGGGGGTCGCCACAGGGAATCATGTGATTCGCACGTTTGATTTGGCATAGATTTTTACGTCGGATGCCCTTCTGACACAACCCTTTAGCAAGAGGCAGAAACACGCTGAAAGCTGTGCAGCTCCTCTTTACAAAGGTCAGCAATGGTGCTTTTACATGAACCTCTCACCATGGACAGTGAGAGACATGGCCCGCCTTTGATAACCCAGTTAGTTGCCCTGAGGGGGGTGGGGGGGGGTGGACAGTGACAACCTTATGGAGAGTGGGACTCGAACCCCCAACCTTAGGATCAGCGATAATTTTTTGAAATCGGAAAGATGCTGCAAGGTCCAGCTGAGTCTGATCAGATCTAGGTCAGACGCGAGGTCTAGACCAGCCAAACCAAACAGTTTCTGAATTAAACTAACTCAGCATTACAGCATTACATTCAATGCACTTTCTGAAAAAAAAAAAAAAAAGTCAGTGTGGTAAAAAACACCATTAATCCTGGAACCAAGCGTCCACCATTTTGAACAGCTGTGACTGAAAACTTTGAGCTGACAGATTTAATGAACAGGTGTTGGCTGCTGTACGTGGGTCACAAACCGGAAATACGTAATGGCGTGTTCAGGATATGATGAAGAAAAAAGTCCGTGTTTTAACACTACAGTAAATAAAGGTTTCTCTTTGAGCGTTTTTTCTTAAAGTAGACACAGATTGTGCCACTGAAACCTTTCTCGCACTATCAGTGTTGTATTCGGAGATAAAATGAGAAATAATATTATGAAGACTAAAAAAAAAAAAAAAAAAAAGTAAGCTTTTGTTTTGTCCCTGGAACCACTCGGATCTCTTTTCCCTATCGGCCCGTCGATCGCTTTATTACTCCAGTCGAATAAATTCAACATGTCGCAGTCAAACGAACAGGACAACAGTGTAATTCATAGTAACGATCATATATAAACGTATCGCGCGCGCGCGCTTTACGGGGAAACGGCAGATTCATGACACCACCGTGTCCTTTCACGCGCGACACGGAAGCACAATCTCCAGCTACACACATGGACGACGTCACAGCGGGATTTCCGAGGAAAATGAACTCGGTGGTTTCGTGTAGATATATTAAAAACAACAACAACAACAACAAAAAAAACCCGCTAACCGAGTGACATGTCGATTTTGTCCGCGCTGGTGTCGGTTCGAGAATCGTCCATCGGCTCGGAAAACTCGCTGTCTCCCATTTCCGGTCCGGTTGTCGGCGCGCGCGCTGCCACTTCTGCGAGTTTAATGCGATCAAAAGCGAGATGTTGTTCGGTTTCTTTTTGCTTTCTTCTTCTCCCGAAAGGTTCCAGCGAGATTTCCCAGGGTGCAGCTCACTGCTCGTCGTGGCACGTCATTTCAAAGGAAACAAAAACGTGAACACCTCTGCAGAAGCGCTTCACCCTCACGTGTCAGTCCGGAGCCCAAAATAGCACACGCTCGAACAGCTGAAATGTCCAACAGAGGGAACCGTGTCTATATATACCGAGTGTCCTCGGACAACCCCCCCCCCCCCCCCCATTCCTTCCTTAGGTTCTTGATTAAATAAAACAAACAGGAAGTGACAACTCCATAACACAGTGTAGTAATTAATAATAAAGTGATGTATAACACAGTCTGACAATGCTGGAGGAGAAACTGTGAAATGTTCAGGCTGAACAAACTTGTTCTTGTGAATTTGACTCCTGGACATTTCACTTCTGTCTCTTTTTTTTTTTTTTTTTTTTTTTTTTTTTTTGGCCTGTTGTAATTTCTTCCACTTACTGCGACAGTCCGTTCATTTTCTGTACCCGCTTAATCCTAATTAGGGTGGCAGGGAGACCGGCACTTCGGGTGAGGGCAGCGAACACCATGGACGGCTCGCCAGGCCATTGCAGGGCAGAAACATGCTTGTCAAAGATGATGGGATCAGCAATGGTTCTTTTACATGAACCTCTCACCATAGACAGTGAGAGACATGGCTGGCCTTTGATAACCCGGTTAGCTGCACTGGGGGGGGACAGTGACAACCCACTGAGAGTGGGGCTTGAACCCCCAACTTTAGAATCAGTGATCCAGCACCTTTAACCACCACTGCCTGCTACAGTCCTATTTCTGTTTTTTCTTCTAAACAAGATCTTGGGTTGTTTGGAAATTGAGGTTGTGAAGCATCTTACAAATATGACATAGCAGACATGATTAAGGCCCAGTTTCAAAAAAGGTCCAGTCGTGACATCGAGGTGGATCTGGAAGTTGAAACCCAAACTTTCAAAAATGGAGGTTCCAGGTGTTCCTCAAGGGAACATTCCTTTAATATTGGGTTTGGGTGTTAACAGATTACGATGTCACACTTGGAGAAATATTGAACGGATGCATGGAATGATTGATGGATAGGATCATAAAAATCATCCATTGACAAACCATACATCAACAAATAAAGTCTTTAAGATGTTAAATATAAATTTGCATGTAATATGTATATCACAAGCAGGAAGAAAGCCATTAATGTGAAAAAAAAAATGTGTGACACCACCTGTGATCCTGATTGGATTGAAATGAAACCTTATTTGGTGGCTGCAATGAAATCCTACGAAAGATCAACAAGCATCTAATCACTTCTGAAGACACTGTATGGAGATTGGTGTGAACTGAAATCGAAGGCTGCATCCACAAACAACCTGAAAACACACTGCTACAAACATTGGTCTGTCTTATCGGGAAAGGACTGGCGTGCCTTTCATTCCAACCGACCTGTCCAAATGACTCGGATTTACCAGGTGAAAGTCTACAGTTGCACTGGCCCTTGATTGAAGAAGATCCCTGATCAGTTTACAAAGCCACACAGGAGGAGACTGCAAATGCTGTAAGATGTACCGCCACTAGATGTCGCCATGGAATCATTGCGGGTTTATTCGACTTTAACCACCAACCACATGAAAAGAAATGAAAAGACCCTTCATTGCAGTAGGTGTCATTAAAATAGCATTTGGGCTAAACCATCAGAACTACACTGGTATTTTGTGTGAGAATCTCACGCGCTTTAACTCAAAACAAAACTCGACAAAAACGAAACCGGTTTATCGAAGGATTCTCTTCAAAAACAGTCCGTCTGGTGAAATGGGAAGGAAAACCAGAGAACCGAAGACTATGGAGCATCCACGTCAATAACCATCCACAGCACCTGTTCCCCTTCTCCATCTCCATCCTCATCCCTCTCTGTCTCCCCCCGCCTCCTCCTCCTCCTCCTCCTCCCCTCCCCGTCATCCTCCCTCCAGCCCCCTCCCCGTCTTCTCCGCGCGGGGCGGAGCGGATAAAAAAATACCCGTGGTTATTATCTTCAGCGTATATTTCCTTTATGAAGATGGCGGCGAGTCAGGGAGGAGCGGCAGCCGCGGCGGTCTTGCAGGGCCATCACTATCCAGCCGGACCGCACTGGAGCGCGAACGGCGCGCCGCCTCAGCCGCCGGCCCCGCACACCGCGCGGAGCCTGGACCGCGCGCTCGAGGACGCCGCCAGCTCCGGAGTGCTCAACATCAGCGGAAGGAAATTGCGCGACTATCCGGGTCTCAGTTATGATCTCACGGACACCACGCATGCAGGTGGGTCCGGTCCACATTCCTTCTTCTCAGAACCGAATAAAACTGTGCATTTTTTTTTTTTTTTCAAAACAACCCCCCCCCCCCCCGGTTCCCCTTGTTAGCATGTTAGCTCGCACGGCACAATAGCGTTTCTGTCTTTATTTCAGGGGGTCTGTCTCAGAGGGGGCAATCTTCTGGCTAAGAGAGGCTTTTCAGTTCTGGTTCTCAGAAATATCAGCCGAGACTGTCCGGGTTTCTTCAGCTGTTTTTGGGGATCATAGAGAGCGGAGTCGTCCTCGCGCGCGGTATTTTTGTTGTGACCGAATGGTGCGAGCCATGAATGAAGCCCTGAAGCGCGCGCCTCAGATTGGGGGTCGGCTGCGCGCGTGTTCACCGAGACCAGTCCCATTTCTGTCCTCACACATGTTCCATCATTTTAATGAGGTTCAGTTGGTTAACATGTGATGCTCAACGCCTCGCGCTTCCAAACGGGAGACAAAAGATGCTGCTGCTCGCTCAACAGCAGAACCCAACGGAACCATCAGAGCCTTCAACACCAACACCAGCAGCATCGTACACACGCCCCCTCCCCTTCCCCCAACGTTAAGGATGCATCTCACACACACTCACACACACACACACACACACACACACACACACACACACACACACACACACACACACACACACTGTGCAATCAGAAGCCCTGCATTGAATTATAATGAGATTTAAACCATCGCCTGACCCTAATCCGGGTTAATAGACATTTAACAGCTATTAATAACTATATTTTTGGGCGAGGTCATTCTCACTTTTTAAATTACCATATTTAGGCTCTTTGTATAAGTGGAGGGAGGGGGACGACACTATATTTGAAAGATATGTACATATTTTAGCTTAAATCGGTATAATAAAATGTTGTAGTACAGAAAAGCAGAATGAAAGGATGAAAGGCATTTTAAAAAACAGTTTATTTGTTATTAACGTAGCACCAGTGGGCAGTGGTGGCCTGGTGGAAAAGGGTGCTGGATCACAGATCCTAAGGTTGGGGGTTCAAGCCCCACTCTCAACGGGTTGTCACTGTCCCCTGTGCAGCTAACTGGGTTATCAAAGACCGGCCATGTCTATCACTGTCTATGGTGTGAGGTTCATGTAAAAGAATCATTGCTGATCTTCGACAAGAGTAGCTGCAAAGCCGTCAGCGTGTTTCCGCCCTGCGATGGCCTGGCGAGCCGTCCATGGTGTACTCTACCCTCGCCCAGAGTCGGCTGGGATGGGCGCCAGCCTTCCCATGACCTCTATTTAGGATTAAGCAGTTACAGAAAACGAACATAGCACCAGTATGCACGTTTACAAAAATTTTGATGCGGTTTATTACAACGCCGTTACGTGGTAATTTGGGCGGTGCAGTGGTGCAGTGAATAAAACTTGTGTCTTGGTGCAAGAAGGCCCTGATTTTGAGTCCGCAGTCAGCGAGGGCCCTTCTCTGTACGGCTTGCATGTACTCCCAGTATTCGTGTGGGGTTTTCTCTGTGTGCACTCACTTCCTCTAACAGTCCAAACACATGCCCATGTGGCTAAATAGCTGTTCTAAATTGTCCCTAGACGTGAGTTTGAGTGAATATTTGTTTTGTCCTGTGAACTGTTCAGGGTGTAGGCTTAATCCTCCACGCAACCTAAGTAGGATTAAACAGTTGGAAAAATGATTGAATGACAGCTATGCTTGTCAGCGATACTGTAGTTCTTTTACATGAAGCTCTTATCACCGGCGGTGAGAGACATGGCTGTCCTTTGATAACCCAGTTATCTGTACTGAGGTTTGCTCAACAACCATTGACAGTGGGACTTGAACCCCCTACCTTGAGATCAGCATCTTACCACTGGGCCACCACTGCCTTGTTATGTGGTATAGTATCTGTGTTTGATATGTTCAATTGCAGTATGTTTCTCAGTATCATGCATGTTTTTGATGTTTTAAATCACTAACAGAACATATTTATCTGCAAAGATGACTATTGTTTTATTGTAATGTCGATTGTTGAAGCAGGCCATGATGGAAGTGAAATATGTATGCGACCGTTTTATCGTTTTCGGATTTCAAAAGACCGCCGACTGGTCGCAAGACCGACCGTCGGGTCGCGTCAATTTTCGAGGCTTGTTGAATAAATATTTTTTTTGTCATAATGTTATGTTTTGTAGTACTGTTTGTGTTACCGTGCCTACGTTTTCCATATTTACTTTTGGCTACATGAAATTTCGGTGTTTTTTTTACTTCACCATATATCACAGTGATGTTGAATTCTCAAATCTGATTGGACATGATTGATTAGTTTTCGATCACAGCAGTTCTGCCAGTATGATATTAAATAAACATGAAATACAGAGTTATCTCTGGAAAATATCATGAAATTGGCCATAGTGTCTTTCTGAAACCGTTTGTTAATTGCTGGATGTGAGTATCCATGACACTGAGCACCATGACATTAGTAAACATCACCATCCTTTTTATTTCTTTCAAAATCATATCCCTTGTTTTTGTTTCCGAATACATCATCTCAGTCTTTTTTTCACTTTCTACAAATCAGTGTCGCTCTGCCAGGTTATCATGCATGTACAAAATCATTCCTCTGATATCATGGTTTTGTTATTGTGATTGTGAACAGATACAGAACCAAAACAAGATGTGAATAAGAGATACAAAGCCCATGAGCTTGGGAGGAAACCTTTATATTCATCCAAAATGACCTGATAATGGAATGTAAAACCCACAGACGTTAAGAGGAATAAAGCACTTTGGGATGTGCTGTAATAGACAAACAACCATCGTAGCAGTGCTAACAGAGACATCACCGTGTATAAAGCTCCATTTTGTATAAAACACCACCATTGATTACTTTGTGAGATCAGCAGGTCTCAAGTATTTTATTCATACACATCATCCATTCCTTTGAGAATGGTGCTGTTTTACTGATTAAATGTAATTTCTTATAAAGCAAAGTGCTAGGTAGACATGTGAAAAAAATTGTTTAATGTGTGTGTGTGTGTGTGTGTGTGTATGTAAGTTTGGTTGTTTACACGATTGCATGTTGTTCAGGGTTAGGCCTCAGTAAGTCCAGACTGCACTGATGGACCAGCCAGTAAGTAGCGAAAACATAATAAGGATGTCTGGGAGCAGTGAGTGAATAGTATATGGTGTGTGTGTGTGTGTGTGTGTGTGTGTGTGCGCGTGTTTATGGGAAATGATGATAAATGTCTCAGTAGACCAGACTACCAGAAGAGGAAATGATTTCATGACAAAGAAGCAAACTGATGCTGACTCAACAGAACTCCAATACAAAGGGCATTGGTTTGGGTTGAAAGCATGTTAAGTGTACGGTCTTACATTTGGATTTCTTTCGTGTATCTGCTAATGTGTTTTTTGTGTGTGCCAGATGACTGTAGACTCTGTGGCCCTAGTGTGTGTGTGTGTGTGTGTGTGTGTGTGTGTGTGTGTGTGCCCCAGTGACCTACTTAGTAGACTTGACTGGTGGGAGGGAGACAGTGTTTGGCCAACAGTTAACGCTGATTAGTGAATAAACGCCATAATGCTGACCTCACCTTGTGATGCGACAGCTACTCTCTAACTTGAGGTTATTAATTAAAAATTGTCTGAACGTTTCAGAAGGTTTGTGGTAAATCAGTGAGTCTTAAGTGTAATTCCGCGTGCCTGTTTTCATTAGAGTTGTTCCGCATTTGCTCTGTAAAGTGCATACTTGGTAAATAAAAATCGCATGTAGTCCTGACTTTTCGTACTTTTAAGCAAAATTCTGTCCTTTTATATTATTATGACTTCACTGTAACTAATTCTATTAAATGATGGCATTTTTTAAATCTGGTCAAAAGGCGGTCGAAATGTTTTATTTAAAAACTACAGCAGCTCAGACAATATTTTATACTTCAGGTTTGTATGAGTGCACTTAGATGCTGGAGTGAACCCGGACAACACATGGGCTTGTGTGCACATAAACGGATTAAATGCATGTTAAAGTTTTCCAACGGTGAAAATGTTGTGCAAGTTTTCTTCAGGGGGAGTAAATATTATATTACAAAATTCGTAATATTTTAAAATATTTATTCACTTCTGGAGAAAATAAATAAGAATTACTCACTTTGGATTACTAATCGTTTCATTGGAAATAAAATGATCGAAGGGTAACGGTCAGTCCCCTGTTCGGTACGATGCTTGTCATTGTCCCTAAAGACGAGTCATATACCAAACCAGAAACACTTTGATTCACGGACCTTCTGAGAGCCTCGAAATGCAACGTAAAGCCTGCAGCTAGAAAAAGCTCGGAACTGAGAACATCTTTTAACCACAGTTTAGTCGGAGACTAACACATTTTTAACTAAAATACTTGTTGCTGTGTTATTGTCCCTCTTCATTTATTTTGGGCTTTCGAAGATTACTCTGCCCATAATTTGTTAAGTGCATGTTATATACTTCGAAACTAGAAGCAGTACATGGGTGAATCTGCATCATAGTGTGCAGGCAGAGTGACAAACTAGCAGGACATAAAAGACAAAGGAACAGATGGACACAGAGTGGAACATCACTACGTGGTCATCTCATTACCTCAGACATCACAAAATTGTTGTGTATTTCATTAATGTTAGCTGTACAGGGGTAGCACGGGGTTAGCATGTCCGCCTCACAGCACACTCCTAGGTTCGAGTTAAAGGCTTGAGTGTTTCAGTGTGCGGTTCGCAACATCTCCTCACACTTGCATGGATTTCCTCCCTGTCAAGTGTCCTGGCCGTGGGCTTCCTCCCACAAGTGCAAAGACATGCACGTCAGGCTAATTGGTTCTTCCAGACTTCCCTTAGGTGTGAATGTGAGTGTGAATGGTTGTGCATGCTTGGCTCTGCAAAAGTCTTGCAAGCTGTTCAGGGTGTACCATTGCTAATGTTGGCTGAGACAGGCTCTAACCTCCACTGCTACCCTAGTAGGATTAAGCAGCTTTTGCAAATGAGCAACGCGTGAGTGGCTCTACTGAGATCTGTGTACCTTGTTTTGTTAACTTTCATGTTCAACCTAATTATATAGTTATACATTTTAAATTAATAATTAAATGAATATTAAATTGTTCTTTTTTATAACATAAATGTAGCTTGTCTTGTTATTGGGCGCTAAAGCAGCTCAGACATAAGCTCAGTTGATAGAGCATCCGCTTTATCTTCCAGAAGGTCAGAGTTCGAATCTGGCCGTGTCATACCATGAGACGTTAAAATTTGGGAGTTGTTGCTTCCTGCTTGGCGCTCAGCATCAAAGGGATAGAACAACACAACAACTGGTGCCGCACAGTGGCAACGGTTGCAGGGAGCACTGGGGTCTCATGTGCATTGAGCATACGCGTGTACGAAATTGCGCTATATAAGCATCCACAATAATAAAAAATTTGATTTTATATTGTCGGTTATTTTAATAATGCAACATAAATGTACATTTTATTTTTACAATATTTCTGTTTTGTTTGAATTCTTATAAAAATCTAACTTGCTGGAGCTCAGATATCATTGAGACGAGAACTATGAAGATCTAGAACTATTATAACTGATAGAACTATTACTTTGAAAATCTAAATTGGCTGGTTACCTTCTCATTGTCTATGTTCAGGGTAAAATGTGCAGTAAAAATGGAAGCCATAATCGGTGTCATTGTCATGTAAATGATGTGTTCAGAATAATATTCTGTAACCTTTTCTGAGCAGAAGTCCTGTCAGTGCTTCAATGCTACCAAAGAAGTTTGGGGGAAGTGGTTACAGCCTTAATAGGAACTGTCCATGTCTATTTATTCTGATGGGACGATTCGAAGGTTTTGCAACTTTGACATGTTCACTTACAGAGCTACATCACTTTCCTCCAAACAAAAGCTCACTCTTTCTCTTTTTCATCAGGATCATAATTCAATTTTTCGCAGTATTTTAAGTTCCATGTATTGATCAAGACAACAGTTTGAGTTTTAAAGAGATACAAGCTTCACATGCTACACACATGCTAATTTTGAGGCTGTGTTATGCTAACCAGCTGAATTGAATCAGAAGAACAGCTGGAAGTAAACAAATAAACAAGCCAATAGTCAAGAGACAAATTTAAGTAATCTCTCCTTTTTGCTATTTGTTGGTGGAGTATTTTTTTCAAACATCTCTCAGAAACATGATGTGTATTGAAGAATTCTAATTAGCCTTATCTGGAACAAGCAGGGAATGTGTCTGCCCTGCCAGTTTAACTTGATGATATTACATTTGTTCTTTTATAACCCAATAAGAAATCCAATACATTTATATTCAAGACAGTTTCACTTGTGAGGAGATTTTACTGATACTGTACGGTGTGTTGGGTGCTTTATTAATACAGGGAACCCTCGCTACTTCATGCTTCAGTTTCTGCGGCTTTAGTGCATCGCGGGTTTTTCAAAAAGATTCATCGAAAACTAAAAATATAAGGAAATTAAGGAAAGATACAGAAAAAGTTAAGGAAAATGCAGCTAAAAAAGGCCAATTATGCAAAACCCCCCCCAAAACAAAAAACAAGAAACAAGAAACAACCCAACAAAACTACTTACATTTTTATGTGAGGTGCGCGCCTGAGTGTGTGCGCGCCCATCTATATGTTATATATTTATATTTATTTACATGTTTTGCATTAGTTTTCAATGTTCAACTGTTATTATAAGCATTTATAGCATTGAATATATATGGATTTATTGATATTATATACGCATATAAATGTATGTATACACCAGTCGGGGTGGTCTGGGGTGGTTGATCCTACTTCGCGGAATTCGATGGTCGTGGGGGATCTCGGTCTCTATTAATTGCGGAAAGTGAGCGATCCAAGTACTGTATAGCGTTCTTCTTTTCCTTTCGGCTGTTCCCTTCAGGGGTCGCCACAGCAAATGATCTGCCTCCATCTCTCCCTATCCTCTGCATCTTCTACTCTTACTCCAACGACCTTCATGTCCGCCTTCACTGCATCCATAAATCTTCTCTTTGGTCTTCCTCTGGGCCTTTTGCCTGGTAGTTCCAACCTCAGCATCCTACGACCAATATACTCACTATCCCTCCTCTGTACATGTCCAAACCATCTCAATCTAGCCTCTCTGACTTTGTCTCCAAAACATCTAACATGTGCTGTCCCTCTGATGTACTCATTTCTGATCCTATCCATCCTCGTTACTCCCAAAGAGAACCTCAACATTTTCATCTCTGCTACCTCCAACTCTGACTCCTGTCTTTTCCCCAGGGCCACTGTCTCTAAACCATACAACATTGCTGGCCTCATCACCGTCTTGTACACTTTTCCCTTCATTCTTGCCGATACTCTCCTATCACACATCACACCGGACACTTTTCTCCATCCATTCCAACCTGCCTGCACGCGCTTCTTCACCTCTTTTCCACACTCTCCATTGCGCTGGATTGTTGAGCCTAAGTACTTAAAATCCTCCACCTTCTTTATCTCTGCCCCCTGTAACCTCAAAGTTCCTCTTGGGTCCTTGTCGTTCACACACATGTATTCTGTCTTACTAAGACTAACCTTCAATCCCCTCCTTTCCAGGGCATACCTCCACCTCTCTAGATTTTCCTCCACTTGGTCTCTGCTCTCACTACAGATCACAATGTCATCTGCAAACATCATAGTCCATGGAGATTCTTGTCTAACCTCATCTGTTAGCCTGTCCATCACCATAGCAAACAAGAAGGGGCTGAGAGCTGACCCTTGATGTAGTCCCACCTCCACCTTGAACTCTTCTGTCACACCGACAGCACACCTCACCACTGTCTTACATCTATCATACATGTCCTGCACCACTCTAACATACTTCTCTGTCACTCCAGACTTCCTCATACAATACCACAGTTCTTCTCTCGGCACCCTGTCATATGCTTTCTCCAGATCCACAAAGGCACAATGCAGCTCCTTCTGACCTTCTCTGTACTTCTCTATTAACATCCTCAAAGCAAACACTGCATCTGTGGTGCTCTTTCTTGGCATGAAACCAAACTGTTGTTCACAAATGCTGACCTCTGCCCTTAGTCTTGCTTCCACTATTCTTTCCCATAGCTTCATTGTATGGCTCATCAACTTTATCCCTCTGTAGTTGCCACAACTCTGTACATCGCCCTTGTTCTTAAAAATGGGCACAAGCACACTTCTCCTCCATTCCTCTGGCATCTGTTCACTTTCTAAGACCTTGTTGAATATTCTTGTCAGAAAATCTACTGCTACCTCCCCTAGACACTTCCATACCTCAACTGGTATGTCATCAGGGCCAACTGCTTTTCCACTCTTCATCCTCTTCAATGCCCTCCTCACTTCTCCCTTACTAATCTTTGCTACTTCCTGCTCCTCAACGGTCACCCCTTCTACTCTTTTTTCTCTCATTTTCCTCATTCATCAGCTCTTCAAAGTACTCTTTCCATCTTCCCAGCACACTTCTGTCATCAGTCAATACATTTCCCTCTCTGTCCTTTATCACTCTAACTTGCTGCACGTCTTTCCCATCTCTATTTCTCTGCTGTGCTAACCTGTATAGATCATTTTCTCCCTCCTTACTGTTCAACCTATCATACAAGTCATCATACGCCCTCTGTTTGGCCTTTGACACTGCTACCTTCGCCTTACGCTGTGTCTCCCTGTACTCCTGTTTACTCTCTTCGGTCCTCTCAATGTCCCACTTCTTCTTGGCTAACCTCTTCTTTTGTACACACTCCTGCACTTCCTCATTCCACCACCAAGTTTCCTTATCTACTTTCCTTCCAGAGGACACACCAAATACTCTCCTACCGGTCTCCCTGATCACATTGGCTGTGGTTGTCCAGTCCTCTGGAAGCACTTCCTGACTACCCAAAGCCTGTTTCAACTCCTCCTTGAAGACAACACGACACTCTTCCTTTTTCAGCTTCCACCACTTTGTCTTCTGCTCTACCTTTGCCTTTTTCACCTTTCTCACCATCAGTGTCATCCTGCACACCACCATCCTATGCTGTTTGGCAACACTCTCACCCACTACTACTTTGCAGTCACTGACTTCCTTCAAATTACCTCGCCTACACAAGATGTAGTCTACCTGTGTGCTCTTACCTCCGCTTTCATAAGTCACCCTATGCTTCTGTTTCTTCTGGAAGAAAGTATTCACCACAGCCATTTCCATCCTTTTTGCAAAATCGATCAACATCTGTCCTTCTGTGTTCCTGTCCTGGATACCAAACCTGCCCATCACTTCCTCGTCCCCTCTGTTGCCTGCACCAACATGTCCATTGAAGTCTGCTCCAATGACCACTCTTTCACCTCTGGGGGTACTCTGCATCACTTCATCTAACTCACTCCAGAATCTCTCCTTCTCTTCTAGCTTACATCCTGCCTGTGGGGCATAAGCACTAACAACATTGACTATCACGCCTTCAATTTCTAACTTGAGACTCATCACTCTGTCTGACACTCTTTTCACTTCTAGAACATTATGTATTTATTGATATTATATACACATATACAGTGGTACCTCACCTTACGAAATTAATCCGTGCCAGAGCTTTTTTCGTAACCTGCATTTTTCATAAATTGAACCGCATATTACATGTAAAACGCGTGATTCATTCCAAAGCTTCCAATACTACCCCCTAAACCCTTTAAAAATTATAAAAACATACCTTTTAAGATCTCCTGCTTCAATATCATACCGATGGTAGATGGGTTTGGGCATATTCCTTTGTGATAGCACCCGAGCCCGTTTCTGCTCCTCACTCACACCGGAAATCACACGCATGTGTGTGTTGACCATGTCTTCTTAGCAGAGTTATAATCTTACAAATGTTTATGGAAGGTTAAAAGCCTGAGTCAAGAAATAAAGCATAAAACAACAGTAACTCTGTCCTTTACACGAAAAGCATCATGGTGGATTCAGCTCTATAATAGGCAATGGGAGATAGATGCGTCATTCCTCCTAGGAAATGGAATCCCTGTCCAAGATGGCGATCGAGTGAAGGCGACATGAACGACAGCTCAGTTGTTCGCCAGTGGGAGGCCAGCGGGGCGGGATGTGTGAACGTCATTGATTGAAGAGCAGCTCGTGCATTGTTTGAATGGCGCGTTTTAATGTTTGAATGGCGCGTTTGAATTTTTAAGATGGCGCTTTCGTAACGTGAACTTGTTTCGTATCCTGAGACAAAAAGTTTAGGAAAATGCTTTTCGTAACCTGAATTTTTTAATTTGGTGAGACTTTCGTAAGGTGAGGTACCACTGTACATGTATGTATACATCAGTCGGGGGGGCCGATCCTAATTTGCGGAAATCAGTGGGGGGTGGGGGTGGGGTGGAGGGTGTTTCTTTCCCCATTAACCGTGGAACGTGAGGGATCTCTGTATAGTGTTGAATATGTATTTGTTGATATTATATACAGGAATACTTGTATGTATACGTCAGTCCGGGTGGCTCGATCCTACTTCAAGGAAATCAGCTGGGGTGTCTCGGTCCCCATTAACCGCGGAACGGGAGGGATCCCTGTATTGTTTCTGTTGGGATATCTCATGGGATGGAAATCCCTCAGCTGTAACATGAATCTAGTGAAGTTTTTAATGGATATTTCCTTCTGGAGTTTGCATGTTCTCCCCATGTTTGCAGGGTTTCCTCTGGGTACTCCGGTTTCCACCCACAGTACAAAAACACACCCAGTGGGCTAAATGACTGCTCCAAATCACCCCGGAGTGTGAGTGTGAGTACGAATGGTTGTGTGAGTGTTGGCCTCGCAACAGCCTGATGAGCTGTTCAGCGTGTAACCCACTCTCATCTAGAGTCGGCTGAGATGGGCTCCAGCCTCATTGCGACCCTAATTAGGATTAAACAGTTCAGAAATGAATGAATATTTTGATGTTTGTAGAATAATTTTGTCACCTTTTGTATAACTGTATGAAGTGTTGGTACTTTTAACGTTTTCCCTCTTAGTATTGTTTATACTAAAAGTAAGACAAATGTGCTCTGACGGAACTGTCACTGAGGCTTGATTTATTTTTTTTTTTTTTACATATGCACTGGTTGATTGTCTGAGAGTCCATCGCCATGTTTAAAAACTTCCCATGTGCTGTCTTGGTTTACTTTATAGAATATTTAATATGAACGAATCGGTAGTTTAATTGTAATTTCCCGTGCAGTAATATGCACAAAAAACATTGTTTTGCTGTTGAAGAAGATTGTTTAACTCATTGAACTCATTATATACGAACATGTCTGTCTACACGGCAGGGATGGTTTTCATGTCCGTTATCGTCATGTGGATTTAGCGTACAATTTCATGGTAGACTTGCCTCAGCTGTGGCCTGTTTGACCTTCATGGGCCAACACACCCACACACGCCCAGACACAGACTCTCTCTCCCTTCTCTCTCTCGCTCTCAGACACACACCGTGTGGTCTCTCGGGACAGAGATCATTATACTCGATCGGATACGCTTACTCAATCTGTAGCATACCACCGTCTGAACGCACCAGGTATTATGGGCTTTCTAGTTTAGATAGTGAATGTACTCAGAAGGCTTGTGGTTTCTTCTCCGAAAGTTTTTGATGTCAATGTTTCACATCAGCCCTGCTTTTCTCATTCGCACAGTCAACACCCCTGTGACTCTGTTCGCTGCGTGAGCGTGTTGTGAGAGGAGTTCAACACTGACTATTTTTAGCCTGCACTCTAAGGCCTCGTTGGCGCAGTAGGCAGCGCGTCAGTCTCATAATCTGAAGGTCGTGAGTTCGAGCCTCACACGGGGCAGTTTTTTTTTTTTTTTTTGTATTAGTTGTTTAATGATTGAACATACAGTCCAGCTTTAGTACATGAAAAAAAAAATCAGTTTCAAACAAAGGCAAGAGTTGCATGGCTTAGAGATGTTTTTGGACTCTGGGAATTTTCCCCATTCTCTTTACAGTTCTCCATTTAAAAATAAAAAAAACCCTCCACTTCCTTCTAGTATGAAGCAAATAAACCCTTTTTTTAATTTGATTTTATTGTGGAAGGAACTATAAATTTCCTGAAATGAGCTCGCTGAGAGAAAATGTACATTCTGCAGCAGCAGTGCCACTGGGACTTCCTGCTGATGTCAACATGAAATGTCATAAATCACAGAAAAATTAGAAATGGGTTTCCTCT
The DNA here is from genome assembly GCA_024760905.1 of Plotosus lineatus. Lineage (NCBI taxonomy): Eukaryota > Metazoa > Chordata > Actinopteri > Siluriformes > Plotosidae > Plotosus > Plotosus lineatus. Next base: position 43,236,312 of record CM045740.1, read on the forward strand.
CTCTCTCTCTCTCTCTCTCTCGCAGCCTTTCTTCTGTTTCGTGCGCATAAGCTCGTGTTTGAAAGCTGTGCGTCTGTTTCAGTGCTAACTTTGTTTTTTAAATAACTATTTACAAACATTGTTTTTCTGATGTTGCCTGAAGGATGCCCTGCTTGGCATCATTGTTCCTGAGCGTCATGTGTTTAAAAATAAAAACTAAAAACGATATACTCTGTAGAACCCTGTGGGTGGGATATCCCAGGGTGTGTGGGTCATTTTGCACACTGGTGCAACATCGTTATAAAGAGACGGCGGCATTCGGACTCTGATCCCCGAGTAGAGTGCCTCAAAGTGGTGTCGCCCATTACATGGAACATCACATGATTATGACCTTTACACGACAAATCAACTCTGTAAAGAAAATTCTTTGTCAACACCATACATGTGTATGATCTGTAGGAGATGAAACGTATTTCAGTTGTAGCTGAGCATTAAATACTTCAAGTCCAGTCCGATGTTTGAGGTCATAAACATCGGACACCGGAACTCATTATTAAATTGGATATAAAGTTGTTTTTTTTGGAAGTGACTCAAACTGGATTTCTTTGAAATTCTATTGAGGATTGCTGAGAGTAAACAAATTCCATTCATAATTACCAGAAGTTCTGGTTCTATTCTGTGAAATTACCTTTTATGGTGGCGGCGTAGTGTTTAGCGCATCTGCTTTACAGCAAGAAGTGTCAGGGTTCGAGGCACATGCCTCAGGAGGTGGCTTTGTGTGGCGTTTGTATCTGCATATGTTCTCCCCATGTATGTATGCATGGGTTTCCTCCAGGTATACCGGTTTTGGTCCCACAGTCCAAGGCCATAGACATCAATCGAATCGGGCTTTCATTATTGCTTTTAGGTTTGAGTGTGAATGGTTGTGTGTATTGACCCTTCAATGGACTGGTGAGCTGTGAGCGTTTGAGATGTACTCTGCCTTTGCTCAGAATTGGTTGAGATGGTCTCCAGGCTTCCTGCAACCATCATAAAGAATGAAGTGCTTCAGAAAATGACACCGCGGTCTTTATGGCATTCGGAATTTCTTACATAACGCTGGAATTCTATGGGATCACCCATTATATAGAAAGGAAGGAATTTAGAATGACACACCAGCAATGTAGAGCTTCAGGACATGCCAGTACAAAGGTTCGTGGAATTGGGTGGGATTCTCTTTATGATCTCACAATAGAAAACTGTAAAGGCCTCGCAGTAGTCATGCTGTATACCATACATTCCGTTATCAAATATGAAAAGTGGATCCCAGTTCATGTTTCTGGACTGTTGCATTAAGTGCTTGGTTTGGTATTGGTGGGAAAATAATTATATTAGATGATGTTTCTCAGGCCTTTAGCGCGAGGAGTCACATTTAGCGAGGTTCCTGGAATAAAACGTCCAGGCTGCAGAACACTGTAGTATTAGTTCTGCTGCAGGATTGAAAGGAGCTGCTTTGGGAATGTGGAATCGTTTCAGCTTAGCTGATTTTATGTTAAATAATGAGAGATGTGTGTGTGTGTGTGTGTGAGTGTGTGTAACACAGGAAGTGACTGTGTTAATTTGAGAATAAGTGCTTTGAGATGGACTGTTGGAGCATGAGATCTGCAGAGAATGCTCACACGATCGCTCACACTGGTTGTATTCACAGACTGAACTGAAGAGAATCTCATTCCAAAGAAGCTTTTGATGCTGATTCCTCCCTGAATTCTGAGCTTTAAAGACTTAATGAAATGTGAAATATTTCAACTGTGTTTCCATCTGTGGAACCAAACATTGTGGAAACTTAAATTAATTCATCTCAAAGTAAGAAACGTCTGATGCTGACATCTGGTTGCCTGCGCTCCACTTTTAGTTTCTCCACAAGAGCGGTATTTTGGAAAATGGTCCAAAAACAA